>JANEYF010005919.1:0-15043 GCA_029963845.1 Rhamnusium bicolor
ACATAATATACTAAACTATATGTTGTACTTCGTTCAGTTGTCATTATTACATACATACATACATACATACATATATACATACATACATACGTACATACATACATACATACATACATACATACATACATACATACATACATACATACATACATACATACATACATACATACAACATACATACATACATACATACATACATACATACATACATACATACATACATACACATACATACATACATACATACATACATACATACATACATACATACATACATACATACATACATACATACATACATACATACATACATACATACACATACATACATACATACATACATACATACATACATACATACATACATACATACATACATACATACATACATACATAGCATACATACATACATACATACATACATACATACCATACATACATACATACATACATACACATACATACATACATACATACATCATACATACATACATACATACATACATACATACATACATACATACATACATACATACATACATACATACATACATACATACATACATACATACATACATACATACATACATACATACATACAACGTTTTTCCAGTTTGGCTTTATCACAGTTATTTTATTAACGGAGATAGGTAAAATTTAAGTTTTGTTTTTTGTTTTTTTGAACATTCTCCTTAAGTTTTGAAGATAATTGATTGATATTTGGGATATCCTATATACATAATAAACGTTTTTTTCACTTCCGGTTTCGCCGGAAGTGACACAAACTTTCGATTCTTAAATGGAGCATCCTGCATATTATTGCATTTTTGAATTTTGCATAATTTTCTGAATCCAAGGATTCAAATAAGTAACATTTCAAAAGTCAATATTTTTTATAATATAATTCTTACTTTTCCGTTTAAGTGTGCCATGACGGTTCCGATTTATTCTAAATGATCCATGTAATGCGAGAAAATCCCGTCAAAAATACTGAATTACGTGATTTATGAGCAAATAAAGTTCATCAAAATGGTTTTAGGGGAAAACTCAATTTTTTCAAATGGAACCATATTGGTACCCGTGGTACTAGTTATTAGTACTATTAATAAGGAATTTATTCATATTAAAATCTAGTTAAATGTTAAGAAGTAACTAACCAATCTTAGGCTTTGAAAACAATGAAATATTTAGCTTGCCAAACATTTGTTGGTTTACCGGTGTTTTTATTTTAAACAATTTTTAATTGTTAATTATGTTCAAAATGCCGCAAATTTATACATGAGATGAAAAAGTGGACATGTTAATTATTTATAGGGAATGTAGAAAAACTGCCGTTGAGGTTAGACACCTTTATGCCAAACGATATCCTGATAAACAGTGTCCAGTGAGAAATTATTTTAATCGTCTTGAAAATCAATTCCGATGTGAGCGCAACAATGACCCCGAAGAAAATTTCATTCTTGACAAAGCAACGGAAATGTTTTGGCTCGAATAAGTTGATAAAACTGTTTCTTTAAGGCAAATCGGGTGTGACTTGGAAATCAGTCACCAAACAAGAGCCGAATTTTGCACAAAAACCACTATAAATCTTTTAAATACCAATTGCATCAGCACTTATACGAAAATGATTAAGAACGTAGGATGGAATATTGCAATTGGATTTTTGCAGAATAACGTGCAGCCAAACAATGATTTATTGGGAATGATTTTATTTTCGGACGAGTCTAAGTTTACAAATTTGGGATTATTTAATCGACAAAATATAAAATACAAAATACAAAATATTGGTCACAAGAAGATCAAAATTTATTACGGCAGGGTAACTTTCAAGTGCGGTACGATTTCAATGTTTGGCTTGGAATAATCGATAGTAGAATCATTGGTCCAATGTTATTTGAAGGACCTCTGACTGGTGCCAGATACTTCGGATTTCTGCAAAATGTAATTGAGGACAGTTTAGCTGAATTAAATTTCCTTTACGACAGGGATTGTATTTCCAACAAGATGACGCTCCTCCCTATAATTCAAGGATAGTAATTGATTACCTTCAACGGAAATTCGGAGAAAACGTAATTTCGACGAATGGTCCTGTGAGGTGGCCTCCAAGGTCACCTGATTTAACACCCCTTGATTTCTTTGGGGTAATTTAAAAAATATTGTCTACACAACCCCCGTTACAACCCGTGAAGACCTGGAGACAGACGCGCAATTAATAGCATAACGGCCCATCAATTGGCGAACGTTCTTCGAGAAACAGCTATGCGAGTTCCGAAGATTTCGATTTTTCTAGCATTACATGGGTCATTTAGAATAAATGGGAACCATCATGGCACACTTAAATGAAAACAAAAAATTATATTAAAAAAAATATTGACGTTTAAAATGTCACTTATTTGATATCATCGGAATCAGAATACTATGCATAATTCAAAAATGCAATAATATGCAGGTTGTTCTATTTAAAAATCGAATGTTAGTATCACTTCCGGCGAAACCGGAGGTGAAAAAAATCACTTGTATGCCAAAAAGTGCTGCTTATTATGTATATAAAATATCCCAAATCTTCAAAACTAAAGGAGAAGAGGAAGGTGTACCATTTTCCTGTTACACCCGGTATACTGCGTTGTTAATAAACGAAACGGAACAATACTGATCGATATTTTGAGGTAGATATCTTTGTCTAGTAGGGAACTTGCACATTTTTTTTACTTCATAAAAATATTAGACAATACTAAAAAATAAGATATGCAAAATATGACGCCTTAATTCCCAATAATAAATTTGTTATAAATTATTAAAGTTTCGCGCGCAAGCGAACCGTTTCAAACAGGTTCAAAGCGCGGGAGTAGTCGTGACATCACACCATACAATTTACAAGCGACGCGACGGAGATCCCAGCACTCGACCGCTTGATTTCAGATAAATTTTAAGTGTATACTTAAAATGGAAACAAAAAACTCCTTATTTTAAATATTGCATTGTACCATTGTGTAAGAATACTATAGTGAAAGTGCCAGATAAAATATTTATAATATTGCCAGAAGCTAAGATTCGTCGATCAAAATGGCTAAAAGCGTGTAGAAGAAATGAAAAGGACATTTCACAGAGCAGTAGGTCTCTACATGTGTGTGTGAAGATCATTTTAATGTAAGTACATTATTAAATACTATATGTCTATCTACTAGTTTTTCGCAGGCGGGCAATAAAATATCCCGAATTCCGAATTATTGAATTTTAATTAGGGTAGGATTAAAGAAAGAATGTGTATACAATGTTAGAAAATAAGATTAGTAGATCGAATATAATTTAGTGATACTAAGTAAGGGTAATTTCCTGACGCGAAAGTTATTATACTTATTATACTCTTCGCAAATACGATTACGAAGAGTATATTGCATTTGATCGGGACATTTCTAAAATCGTTAATATCGCTCGCAGAGAAAAAATCATTTCGTTCGTCATCGAATTCTGAACAACTTTCAAAATGTCCGTCTGTTCATCTGTCCGTCCGTCACGTTTCTTGTAAGCACGATAACTAAAGAAAGAAAAGTCCGATCGAATTGAAATTTGGGCTATAAGTTAATGTTAGCTAGAGGAAGAAATCCATTGTTTTTGAAAAAAATCAAATAGTAAATAAAAAAGTTATAGCACATTTATTTAAAAATATGAATCTACAGAGGGTTGCAATTTTCAATGTGCTACTAAAATTGAAGTAATTTTCTATAGACACCAAAATGCTGTAAAATATACTACCACAAATTTCGCCTACGCAGTCGGCATCATCGGGAGATGAAAATAAATTGAAAATTAAATATGTGATCAATATATTAGGTATTGTAAGAATAAATCTTAGTTTATACTATAAAATATACTGCCACGCGTTTCGCCAATACAGTCGGCATCATCGGGAGAGAAAATTAAATATGTAGTCAATACATTAGGTATTGTAAGAATGAAGTTTATAAGACAAACACAAAATTCTTTTCAAAGAACTGCGAAGAGTATCCTACAGAATGTGCAACAATTATATAAAAGTTCAATAACACTACTGTCTGCGAAGAATAAAATGTTTACCTCTAGTATATATAGTATATTGCAAATACCTTTGCCTTTCTCTTTAATTTATTCTATTCAAATCTTACATTTATCTATTATGTAAATGATAACACGACACAATCACTTATTTCCCTTGCCCCAAAACATAGTACGAAAATACCTACAATAGGTAATTATACATTTGCGCAACATTTCCCTTGCAGCAAATGTTTTTTTATAGAGACACTTTACGCGTGTGTACAAAAAAAACACGAAAAATCTTGAAGTGGCTGTTGTAAAGAATTACCCTAAATTCTTTCCAACATAAGATTAAGTTTGCTAAAAATGCTTAGTTGCTACTAAGCATTTTGTAGTTATTTCTTTTTATTCCGTGATCAAGTCATAACTATTTTATGTTTATAAATTATTACTAAAAGCTAAAAAATTACATACATCTCTGCCTTGACCCCGCAGACCTCTCCAAGGGAAAAACTTTCACTATTTTGTATAAAAGATGCCACCATAAACATATCCACTTTAGGCAAATTATCAGATTGGCCCTTTGTAAAACCTTGATCAGTCATTTTAAAATATCTGTACAACTACAATAAGCGGTACTATAAAACACAATTATATATTTATATCAGAACAGTCACTAACAAATATCAACCACAGTCTAATAACACCATATTGTACATATGTTTATATAGAATGTCATACTTTGTTAATTTGTTTGTATTATTATTTTTAAGTATTTTATGAATGAATTGATTTTTTAGTTTTCTTTTTCTGTATATATGTATATTAATATAAATCTTACTCTGTACCCCATACAAGTTGTAAATAATCTACTTAATTGTGAATAAAGATTTTAAATTTGAATTGGAATTGGTAAACATCTGATTGTGTTGCTTCCCGGCGCGACGACTACCGAATATGGTATGGTGTGACGTCACAGTCAATAGTAGCTCGTTTCGGGCCACCTCAATTTTATCGCTGTTTAGATCCTTCATACTGATCGCGTGGAATTAGAAACCTTATTTTTTTGTGAAGTACACGTTTTATTACAACGTTACGCTATGTTTTTTTAGTATTATTTTTTATTTTTTAAAATTATAGGCAAGTTCCCTATTATAATGAAATTATAGTCACCATATTTTATGCGTAACTCTTTAGTAAAATATCGTTAATAATTATTTACGAACCAAGAGAGTAAGCGAGTGTTTCAGTCCTGGCATGAATTCATGCCCACTTACTCCCGAGATACATAAAAAAATTTTTGCACGAACGGGCATAATTTTAATTGCAAAAGATGTAATACAAAAACCTAAGAAAAGTAATTGGCCACGAAAGCGTTTGTATTTTATTCCGAATTTATCTAGGTGTCCTCGTATTTAACTGTCGGTTTGACACTATTTTTTATTTATTTTTGTTTGACTTTTAGAATACTAAATATTGCTAAGTAATTATCAAATATTACGAATGTGAAAATTACCCTATTAATATTAATTTTAATTTGAAGTAAGTTACATTTTATTTTTGACTCTTAATTTTTTGTCCTTTCTACCATTAAAAGTTTGACATTGACATTACGTTATGTTTGTACTCTTCTCTGGTTTCCATGACGACTTTAAATCACATGGAAATAAACGTTTGTTTTTTTACTCTCTGTTTTGAGACAGCAAAATATTGTTTTATTCCGGTTCCTGCAAAAAAACATTTTTTTGTACGAACGAAAATAAAACTGTATTTTACTGGATCTAAACACGGAGTAAAACGAGTTTGTTTTTCCCTGAGGGATTTAAAATCACCATGAAAACCAATGGACAATGTAAACATATCACAATGGACGCAATGTCCATATTTTTATTATGTAAAACTTTTAATAGTAGAAAGAACAAAAAATTAAGAATCAAACATATAAACCATAAAAGGTAACTTATTTCAAATTAAAATTAATATTAATCAGGTAATTTCCAGTTCATAACATTCGTCAAACGTCAAACAGAAATAAATGAAAAATAATGTCAGACCAACAATTAAATACGAAGATACCTAGAAAATTCGGAATAATATACAAAAACTTCTTGGCCAATTATTATTGCTCATTAGTTTTTACATTTAATTTTTTTTTAATAAAAATTAGTTTTTACATAAAATTTTTAGTAATAAAAATTGTGCCCGCTCGTACAAAGAATGTTGTATGCACCTCGGGAGTCAAGTTTGTTTTAGTCCCCTGCATGCCATGACTAAATCACTCGCTTTACTCCCATGGTGCATAAATAACTATCAACGATTACTGCGTGTTGAATTTTTGCTTACGTGGTATACAAGTCTAATGTATGTTTAGAAAATGTCTGTAGTATCTGTTAAAATAATAAAGAATAGCAAGAATGACGTATTTACAATACCTAATATAAGAAACCGAAGTTTTAATTGCAATTTAAATGGAAGACCAAATTTTATGACCATGACCGAAACAATTTGGCTTTATTGTAGTAGTAGCATTATCCCAATTTAAAAAAAAATTACCTGTTAATGATATAACTGTGACAAAGAAAATCTTTTCATTGATATATTTTTACTACTTCAGTTGCCTAAGGAAAAATTACTTGCACATAACATTCACCGACTATTTAATGCATTATATTCCGAATATGCTACCATAAAGAACATTAAACAAAGTGCTAGGTAGCAAATCGACAGATTTCGATTGTTTATACACTGATGACTAAGATATTTCTATACTGACAGAACAGTTCGCAAAAATTTAAACGGTCCACCCCCAAATATTAGTCAGTTTCAAAATGATGTTGACTTGTGTCAAATACGTATTGATTTATTCCTATTTTTTAAGAAAATATAGACGTTACTTGATCGATTTAATATCAGTACACTGTCCAATCTTCATTCTGTATTGGTGTTGATTCGAAGCATAAAAAGTTGTCGAACAATATCATTTCATTAAACAATTTGATAAATTCTTTTATAACCATGGCCATAGACTTTATGGTTTTCCGTGAAACGTTTTTCCAGTTTTGGCTTTATCACAGTTATTTTATTAACGGAGATAAGTAAAATTTAAGTTTTGTTTTTTGTTTTTTGAACATTCTGTTTCTTTTGACAAAACGATATAAACTTCCATATCTATCTTTTAGTTTTAATTGTAATATATGGGTCACTTTTTAGTACATCAATATATATTTTTTTCCGAGGCAATAGAGTCAAATTAATTATTAATTATTTTCAGTAAAATTTTTTTTTTTTTAAATGAAAAAGAAAAAAAATTATTTGTTTATTATTTCACGTTGCTGGTATGTTAATAAGGAACGTGAAAGACATTTTTGTTGTTGTTAATAAAATTCTAAAATTTAAACATTATTTTCCACAATCTCTTTGGATTTTTAATTTCTGAATAATATAATTTGCATTATATTTAATTAAAAATAATTATAATTATAACATTACAGGTTTTTATTATTCAGGATGAAATCAAGTAAAGTTTTTTACGGTAAGGTAATAAAACCGAGTGTAATTTTCACCTCAGCAGCAGTAAATAAAAGGAGCTATAAAATTTACCCCAAGCTTATAAAAAAACGTGTCAATTCTTACACAAATCTGTACCAGATATTCCTACAGAATGTGACTTCTTTCAGACACACTTCTTTTTTAATGATAAATGATAATCTCGCATCTAGCGATATGTGAATTTCAGTTATCTACGTGATGCAGTTACAGATAGATAGATAGATATCATTTATTTAACCGCGCATTTCGTCAATCAAGTTGGCATTATCTGGAGATGATTAAAACTGAACAGCTTAAATGAACAGTTTTAATCATTTCGAGATGATACCAACTTGGTTCGCGAAACGTACAACGAGTACAATATATGGTATTTTGGTGTTTTGTGGAAAATTACGTCAATGTTAAATATCATTCATTATTATTTATCAATTTCTTGTTAATGGAGTGGTGCAAGTTTTTCAATTTGATTTATACTATCGATAAGATTTGAACAATCTCTATTGGAATCAAATAAAGTTGTATCATGTGCAAAAAGAATACAATTATAAAGTTGGAAGAAATAGTATATATCGTAATAAATAATATAAATAGAATTGACCCCAATACAGATTTTTGAGGCACTCCATGTTTAAAACATTGCTGAAATCTGAATTTAAATTACTCATACTGACATATTGCTTCCTATTTCTTAGATAAGATGTGAACAGAAATAAAGCAAAAAATTATGCCATAAGACGATAGTTTCTTAGCAGCATGTCATTAGGAGCACAATCGAAAGCTTCAGAGAGTTCACACAAAGCGATTCGTGCATGTTCTCTTCAAAATTCCGACCTATGTCACCCACAGCCCGCTGTAGAGCTTGCTTTGTAGATAACTTGGAACGAAAACTAAATTGATTAGGTTATATATATACAGTTATGAGAAAAATGATTTTATGATTTAGAATTAGTCAAAAAAATGTGGACTAGGTTTGGGAAAAGTCTGGTAATTATACCGGGTTAATAAAAACACTAAAGATATTATTATTATATTTTTAAGACAGCTATATCGGTAGACAACATTGGTGAATCTTTCATAAGAATCAAAACCGAATGTCTATGCATTTTTGTTAGGATCAGAATTTTCTTTACTTCAGTTGCATTAAAAATGATCGTATTATGCACTTTTCTACATTTTCAGATCTAAAAATATGTTATTTCCATCTATAGAGAATATATAAATACCTACTAAGAATTTTTATTTATGTAACAGTGTAGATTATACTTGCTAATCCGAGCAGCCAGAGTTATTCGAGAAATTTCGCAAGTCAATAATAAAAATAGGGTTATCTATTCGAAAACAAGCTATACACCAATTTGATTCTAGTGTCACTCGCTTAAGAGGGCTAATCGAACCAGTGTTTGTAAGGTAATTTTTCAAAATTTATTTCTTCCATACGGTTTGGTCAAATAACACCTAATTTGGAGGATCAGTAGATGAAAGTGTACTAGAGAGTACATGTATATCTATTTTAATTAATTTTCACTTTATGTAGGGAAAATTTATACTGTAAATATAAGTGAAACTTGAACGTGATTAGCTTCTGAATTATGATATCAACTGGTAAAATTCGAGGTAAAATTCATACATGTCTTCTAGAATGAATATTCATAATTATGCTCAGCAAGTTTCAAACTTTTATTCCGTACTATTTGGTTAAAATGAATTTTCTAAATAAGTATCATTGTCACTACAAATGGAGCAAGGAAGTGTTACCTCTATCGGGAATCTCACCTCAATGAAGTCGATGAATAAAACATCCAGTGAAGGTATAGTCAAGAGAAAAATTATTCAGTGGCGCATGTATAAAAACTTTCTAGAGAGTGACACAGCTATCAGAAGCTTTTTCCCGACTAGGCCCCTTAAGGATATAATTCGATCCCAGTGTTATAAATAGAAAAACCACTAGTGAGATTCTAGTGTCACTTGTTAAAGGATAGAATCTGATGAAGTGGTCCGGAAATTAATATCCGGTTAAATAGGTTAGCTCGAATTAGATGTGATAATCCTTATCTTGAACCTGTAACTAGCTAACAACTATATATCTCTGATTCGGATGTACCGATTCGTTACGAATATCTCAGATCGAATCAGTTTAGTGATATTTTATTTTTTATTTAATAAAATTAAGATGCTAAATAGTTAGACGTCTTTCGGTGTTCATTTGATAATTTATGATGCTGTGCACCGATTGAATTCTAGTATCACTCACTTGAGAATATAATTCAATTCCAGTATTATAGTTAGAAAAACCATTAATGGGATTCTAGTGTCATTTGTTAAATGATAGAATCTGAAAAAAGTTGTCCGCAACTTAAAACACGACATTAATAAACTCTACTAAAGGACATAAAGGCCAATCTAGCTATATAACACCTCGCGATAAGGTAATCGTCCTTCAAGAACATTCTGTTTTCATTCCACATTTGATGATATTGTACACCGATTGGATTCTAGTGTCACTCGCTCGAGGATAGAATTCGATCTCAGTGTTATAGTTATAAAAACCACTAGTGAGCTTCTAATGTCACTTGTTAAAGAATAAAATCTGACGAAGTGGTTCCGAAATTAAAACACAATTGAATCACTTATTTGTGAAACACCATAAGTCAGAAAAGCGAAACTTTGAGAAAACTGAAGAGAACTGTTTTATACCTTTGGAAACTTAAGCCTATTAGTCAGTGACTTGTATGGTTCCTCCACTGAACATATATTCTGTTAATGTTAAACACAGACACGGTTAAGTGACTCACGAGATTTCACTGTAGAACGATGTGTTTATATGTAAACAACAGTATTTCATCATAAAATCAAAAAGGCCGAATTAGTGACTTATGGGGTTTCTCAAATAAGTGGTTCAATTTTAATCGCGATTAGAAAGTCCCTGGATTGATATCTTGCTGTAGTGTCACGCTTGTACACCGTATCCACTTGCACCTGGACATTATCGCACACATTACCTGCCGTAATATCACCTCAGTACTAGTTACTGTATAGTCATTAACCGCTTGCTATAGATAACAGATGTAGTAGTTTCCATAATTGTATTTGAAATCACCTTCAATTCTATTCTGAGAGCCTTAAGTAAAATAGAATTAATAAAGTTTAAACTCTGAGTTTTTATTATAATTATTTTTTGAAAACATAAATATAAGTAATAAATCTTGTAAACCGAGAACCATTTTCGACTGGTAAAATTGTCCATTTCTACGAAACCGATGACCATAACAATAGACTCCTGGACATACCGTATTTTCACTATAGTTATCCCAGCTTCTATCACACCGCTAATAGAATAAAGTGGTGTTCCTACACTTTAAAACAGGACCAGGCGTTCGAGACTGTACCGTAATAAAGTTCAACGTACTGCCGTATTCTGGAGTACTAAAGTAACACTTTTCCTCTGGTACAAATAGGAAGGAAGTACGTCACCATTCCATAATAATTCATTTTGACTAAACAAATAAACTTCGTCGGCTTTTAACTAAAATAATCTTTCTTATGCAATTTTTTAAAGATGTTAGTATGACGGTAGTTCATACCTTGTGATCTAAATTACAACTTTTAAGCAATCCAAAATGCCAAATTGGAATAACTGGAGAATTTGCGATTTAGCTTTAATCATCTCTAGATTCTGCCGACTTGGTTGGTGGAACGCGTGCCGAGCATATCCCCGTTGTAGATGCTATTTATGTTTTGGTACTTTTATAATTTTTATAATATACTTTTAAAGTGTATTATAATATTTAAAGCCATCATTAACTACTGAGGAGAGTTATTTAGTTATAAAGCATTAAAGGACCTTCATTCATGTTAGCAGGCAGTAAAAAAGGTATATATATATATATATATATATATATATATATATATATATATATATATATATATATATATATATATATATATATATATATATATATATATATATATATATATATATATATATATATATATATATATATATATATATATATATATATATATATATATATATATATATATATATATATATATATATATATATATATATATATATATATATATATATATATATATATATATATATATATATATATATATATATATATATATATATATATATATATATATATATATATATATATATATATATATATATATATATATATATATATATATATATATATATATATATATATATATATATATATATATATATATATATATATATATATATATATATATATATATATATATATATATATATATATATATATATATATATATATATATATATATATATATATATATATATATATATATATATATATATATATATATATATATATATATATATATATATATATATATATATATATATATATATATATATATATATATATATATATATATATATATATATATATATATATATATATATATATATATATATATATATATATATATATATATATATATATATATTATATAATTATATATATATACACGTTTTCTATGCAAGTCGAAATACTTATATTTTTTAGACAACCCGAGATCCACATGGAGGATTCAATATTTTAGAGAAAAAAGTACATTATGCATTTCAATGTATTCTCATTAAAGGCATCAAAACAGGGGGAAACAAATTTTGCCGATTTAGTTATACATGAAATATATCATACAAGTAGAGATCTGTTATTAAATATGGGTAAGATGGGATCCTAGGTTGTATATTTTGAAATATTTCGTACATGTTGAGATCCACCGACGTTGCCGGTTCTCATTACAGTTTTTTTATTGACATGTGTCATTCAAGAGACTTTAGACTGCTATTCTTGACCTTTTTGGATTTCAAATGGATAGATTTACTAAGACGTAATGTTATGCGTGCCTAAGATTGCGATGTGGTCGAATTATTTTATTTTTTGTAGTAATCCAGTTTCGACATTGACATTGACAATATGTTTCTCTAAATTATTTATCAATAATGTGGTCCAATCTTATGATTCTAAATAAGAATCAATATTTACTTCAGAGTTAACCGAAAAATCTTATTTATTGTTGTATTGGGATTCCCGAGCGATTTGCAAACGAAACTTTTATTAGGGGCTATTGAGGAACAATTAGATTGGTATTAAAATCGATGTTTAAATTTTAATGTCGTGTTGTGCCATTAAGCGGTAACATAATGTCTCGAGGAAAAAAGAATTATAAGTTTATTTGTTAATAAAAGTGAATGTGAAAATCGTGAGTATCCTACAGGTTCGAAGATAAAACTTTGAAGAAACCTAGATATATCCGAATATTTCTAACGTATCTTATCATATCGAAAGTATAGTAAACCATAAAGATATAAAAATTATAAAAACAAGCGGTGTCTTTATACCGGGTGTATCAAAAAGGCATGTTATAAATTTAATGGGGATTCCTGGTCAAATAAAACGCAATTTAATGCGACTTACCTCTATGCAATTGTGCCCCCCTTACATATTATAGTGGTCTGCAAATATCAGAATTATATATAAATTATGCAGATACAGTGGTAGTCAGCCATACGTCGTTTTATTCTTTGAAGAATTTGAAGCTTTACGCTCCGGAATTACCTCCTCCTCAAAAAAATGAAACCACCATTTTCTCAAATTGGATGTGATTTGTTCCTCATTTTGTAAACACTTGAAATTACAAATTTATTTAATTTTTTTTCTTAATAAGTATATGTATTTCTTATTTAAAATACTAGCTAGGAGCTTCTAATTATGTACAAAATATAGTGACTTCATGCAATATACGTGTAAAGAAGTATTTTTTTTTCACGATTAGGACGTTTGGCCGCTCGAGCTGTAGACGAGTGCGACAATCGCAGTGTTGAAAAAGACACTTTCGCATGAGTTTCATATAATACTCTTTTCTACGACTGTGTGCAATTAAAAAAATTAAATTATTAATTATTAATTAAAAACACAAACATCATAGCCTGTAGCGATCAAAGAATCTAAGTTAGCGAAGATCGCGAGACAACTTAAAGCTATATGTGTTCAATGTATTCTCTATCAGTTCGGCTATACCAGAGAGAAAGCAATAACACTTTTTTCATGCTTTTTACTTTACTATCACCAGGGTAAACATATTTACACTCGAGAAATAATGAAAAAAGTACAGCTGATTAACTGAAAATAATTTGCACCTTTATAATTAAGAAGGCACTTATTTGGACTACATTTATTTTATCAGTAATTCATTAAATTATTATTAATAACCGAGTTATATAACGCTTTTTCCAAATAATATTTTTTTCAAGAACGATTTATTTATTACTAATCAATTTTACAGTATGGTGATAATGTATGGAACAAATTCAATAAAACTGTCCATGAAGGTTTTCTTCTCAAAAAATTCTCAGAGAGACTATTTTTTTTTTTCAAAAAGGCAATTCTCTGATAAATGGCATCCTTTGATTGTGTTTGTTTTTCGGGCTATGATGTCATCGGCATTTTTTTTTAAATAGCAACCTATATATTTTTTTTGGATTCGTATAGAAGACGTTTTCTGTATACACTCTTATAAGAAAGTGGTATAGTTGAGGAAAGTTTTTGAAATATTTGACTTCAAAGTTTCAGTCATTTTAAAATTATAAAAATAAGCTTGGACAACGATCTCCATATCGCCGTATCTAGAATTCAAACCTCTAATTAGAAATCCGTCGAAAATATATCAGCTGACGGTTAAGAAAATGACAGCAACTTCACATTAAAAAAAAATGAAATAAAAAAAAATTCGAATCAGAAAACAAAATTTTTAATTCATTCTAAAATAAAATAAAATTGTTATGAAAGTAAAAAAATTACTAAATAATCTATTGAAATATTGAATTAATTAGGTAATAATTATTATACTGAAGATGAACTTAAAATAGACTTAAAAACTTGTAATAAATGTTTAAAATTTTGACCACGACTGTAATTTTGAAGTAAATATCTCCAAAATTTCCTCTTCCAACATGCCACTTTTTTACATCAGCATATGCAGAAAAGAGTCCTCTATTCGAATCTATAGAAAAATATATAGGTTGCTATTAAACCAAATAGACGGATGACGTCATAGCTCGAAAATAAAGCATAATCAAAGAATGACATTAGTAAGAAAAGATGCCGTTTGGAAAAACAAATTAGTCCTGTTCGAGGATTTTTTGCGAAAATTTTCCTGAAAAATTTTATTGAATTTGTTCCATATATTATCACCGCACTATATTATTGGTATATTTATTAACAAATAAAATAACATTTAATTAAATAATATTGTTTTATTGTAAAACTAATTTATTACGCTAATCAGTAACTGCAAGAATAAATATTTATAATTAATAAATACTGTAGTTCATAATTAATTACCTCATTAACAAGTAATGTTAGCAATAGTTTTTAATATACATACATGTCCTCTTCTTTTAACAAACTATATTAAT
>JANEYF010005920.1:0-52500 GCA_029963845.1 Rhamnusium bicolor
TAAAAAGTGTTTATAATTTTTTAACTCTTTTTACTTCTTAAAATAAAGACAAGTATTTCTTTTTTTGGGATTATTGCTTATCCATCACTAGGATATTTATTCAAAATTAAAAAAGAACTTCTCTGATTTCATCGTAGATGTTAACAGTATAAAAGTTTTTATTTATTACCTAAAGAACGTTTCATGAATGTTTCGAAATTCCCTCTTTTTTCCTTCCAGCATGTACTACATTTTAAACTTTTTAATACAGAAATAATTATTTGCAAACACAGCTATTTGTAAACAAAAAATTTAATTTTAATGGCCTTTTTACCTGAGTTACCTCCTGCTAATGGAATGTCAGATTTTTTTATGAGTTTTCCCCCAAACCTGCATCTCTCCTCAAGGGTATACGATCGTGATACAATTATAGGGACTTAAAAGATTTAGACGTAATACGTGAACCGAACAAACTAAATCCCATTCAAGATATAGAAATAATAAATCAAACAACCATTTAACTTGTTTTTTATTGTTGTTTTAAGCAAGGTTTCATGTCCAGGGAAATTCTGAAATTAATAGTAATAAATTACAATAACATTAGGCGGCTCTTTTTCCAACTCATTCACAATGTTCTTTTATGCGGAAATAAATTGAGAAAGTTATATTCCTGTTAAGGAAGGAATACTGATTTGAATAAAAGTCATAACACCTAGTATTAGTTAAGTACCTAATTTATCAGAAATTTCTGCACAAAAGGTACCTCAATGTAACAAAGAATTGATTCAATTTTCAATAAAAAACAAATAAACAAGCTATTCAGTAATGTTGCCCAACTGTGATTGTTCATGTAGTCATTTACTCTGTCAGATACACTTTATATCAGATGAGCAATAGGACTTTTCCGGTGCAGAGAAGTATTAACCAGTGGTTATAACCTCTCGATTATCATTGGTTGAAATTAATTTTGACTTTGAACTCAACCAATGATAATCCAGAGGTTCAAAACTACTGGTTAAAACTTGTATGCACCCGAAAAGTCATAATGTCAACTTGGGATATCTCATTCCAAGTTTCCTGTATGCGAAGCTGAAAGTCATTGACATTGTCTGAGGGGTGGGGTAAATTACCCAGCTTTGGACCGATCATATCCCAGATATGTTCGATCGGTGAGAGATTGGGTGAACGTGCAGGCCATGGAAGCACATGTACATCAGTTTCTTCAAAAACTCTATAGTAATTCTTGCCGTGTAGGGCCGGGCAATATCTTTTTGAAAAATAGGATTAATTAACTCCCGGCACCAATATGTTCTAACATGTTCGTTACGTAACTGGCTGCGTTCAAATTGTCCGAAACGAAAACTTATTGCCAAACATATTGCACCTCAAACCATCACTCGCGTGTAAGGGCAGTATGACGTTCAACAGCTAATTGTAAATTCCTATATGGGCTAATCTTTCTACAGCGGCCTCGAACTCCTGAAGACTTTCTTCACCCCGTTGCCTTCATGATTTGAACTAAGCCTGATATACTTGGGCGAGATGTTGGTCACCATATCTTAGTTCTAACGCTGACTCCAGAATGCTAAAGTGTTGTTGTTGTGGTGTTGCAGGAATTGTTTGAAGCAGGTTTATTGTTTGGCTTATCATTGTTAATACCAATGCAGTTCCTTTTTTTATCATTCCAGTTGCCCAAAATGTCTCTTATACGTTGACCATGAACCTTGATCATCAAAAGAAGGGAATTGTAAGCTAGTACCTACCAGACGACAGTACCAACTAGCCACCCCTCTCTCCTAACTTTTGTTTGAATCGGGCTATCTCTCCTTCAACTTTACTGACTTTCCCTTCAACTTGACTGACTTTTCCCTTAACTTCACTGACGTCTTCTTTAATTTCACTGACGTCTTCTTTAATTTTTCTGACTTTTTCTATAACATCTCCTTTAAAATGTTCAGTAAGTGAAAAAATGGCTACCTGTTGTTCATGTAAGCTTCTCTATATTTCTTCTCGTCGTCTTATTTGTAGGCCTTTCACTATTTTACTTAAATCTTTTTCTTAATGGCGCTCTCGTTTCTGTTTTTCTTTCTCTTCCTGGCATTCTCTTTCTTGGTCTTCCATCGTTTTTCTTAAATATTTTTTTCTCTTTCTGGTATTTTCGTTATTGGTCTTCCATATTTTTTTTCTGTTCGTCTTTCTCTTCCTGTCGTCTTCTTTGTTGATCTTGCACAATTTTGCTGGATTGCTCCATTTTTTGCAAGCAAGTCCTGTGTTTGTTTCTCTGCCATACTTCTTGTTGTTGACATTAAGTCACGACACGTAAATCATTTCAGAATAAAGTTTATTGCACTATGTAAAGTCCATAAAATGTATTTGTCACGTCTATTTTAATAATTGAATGTTCCAGAAAAATCTCAAATACAAAAAAAATCTTATTTAGAGTCTATGCTACTTCTCCGTTGACGAAATTTACTTATTTCCACTAATTACAAAATGGAATGTTCTAGAGCCTAGAACTATCATGAAATGTCACTACTAAGTCTTGTTTTGAATCTATAACACGTTCTCGTTGACACGATTCAGGTATTTCCTCTGGTTTCCAAACAGGATATTCCAAAAACTTCTTAAAATTGCACCAATTATTTATAGTCAGTAACACTTTCCCGTTGATACAATTCACGTATCTACAGTGGTTTCTAAATAGAAGGTTCTAGAATTTTCACAAAAAATCACATAGTCTTATTCAAGTCTACAACACGTTGTTAACGGCATTCGCGTAATGTTCTAGAAATTTACATATTTACTGTATCAATGATTTTTTAGTCTCTATTAATATTAAGCATAATTCTCGTATATTCTCGTCTAACGATTTTATATTGTTTTAAGTATTTTTGTTATAAATTATAATAAATTAATAGCTAAATGTCTAAGCTAACTTCCGTCGGAGTTTTTCGCAAAATTAATATTTAAAAACCCTGGAAATTTATATCCTTCGAAGAGTATAAAAAGCAAGGTAATATTTTTCGCAAACTTTTATTTTTATTATGGTTGGTGCATTATTCAGAAGAAAGGCTAAAGTAATACAAACGAATAATCTCTCAAAACGTTTAACTCGGTTGGAAATTTTCCAGTAACGAGCACAACAAGCCGGAAACTTGGATTTATCCACTTTGGTTCATTTTCTAAAAATAATACCCAGTGAATAACAAGCCGTCGAGAAACACCTGCGTCCCTGCTGCGGCTGCACAGTATTTGCAGGACGAAATGAGCTTGTTACGTCTATAATGTGACCGTCATAGCGTTAGGTATTTTAAAATGATTGAACTGAAAAGATAATAATCAATAAATACTTATAATTCATTCGGTTGAGAAAGACAAGGTGTCTGAAGATTCCCACTCCTCTAATCGTGCTTATTTTCAGAATTATGAAAATATTACACTGAGAGAAATGTTTTAATTATTTAAAATACCTACTAGGTTTTGCTAAATTCAATGCTTCAAATTATATAGTGAAATTCTACACACAAAAATATGACAAAGTTAAATATTTTTTCTACCACTTCTTGTTGTCGAACTATAAGGTTACAAATGGTGGAAGAAAAGTACATTTTGTAATTTCTCCTAAACTGCTGCTAATGATTCAAGAAATCTTGATACCTATGTTTGTCTAGAACTTAAAATAAGTGGCATGTCAAAAAAAGTCGTTAAAATGAAAGGGTTAGCTGTACTAATATCGATTACTAACCTGATTTGGTTGACTGGGGATTTGACAATTTTGTTTCTAAATTATACAATCGTTTCGTGGCAGTTAAAATCACATATGAAATTGACAACTGTGGACAACCATGATTTTTAGATGTATTAATAATTAGATATAGTGAAAATCAGTTAGAATTTGACATACGCAGAAAAAAATACCCATATTTAAGATATATCCCTAAGGACTCTTACCACTATGCTCAAAATAAAATCGGGAGTTTTAATTTTCTAGTTCGTCGCCTATTAAGCTTCCCCTTGAATATGGAAAGGTTTGAATAATAAATGGCATTGATTGAGTGAGGATATAGCTGTAACCGATATTCTGTAAGTTTAGTTGATAAAATAATTAGTAAACGTAAATTTAGGAAATAAAAAAAAAAAAAAACTTTAATGATTTTTTTGTTAGTCTGAAGTTAGCAACGGCTACTTAACCAGAGAGAAGAAAATTATAAGGTGTAGTTTTTATACCTTAATAAAATTCTTTGTTAGTTTACCTAGGTGTTTTGAATTTATATTATATTAATTGTTAGGATTTAAGAATATTGTAGGTAGAGATTTATTATTGATTTATGTGAAGATTCTTTGCATCTGTGTTTGGTGAAGTTTATTTTATGTCTATTAAGAATGTAATAGTTGAGGTATTGTTTATCTTTAAATGTGTGAGGTGTTTAAATTAGTGAATAACAAAATTACATGGTTTTGTCCCTCTTTCATTTGTGCATATTAAGGAATGCAAGAATTTTGAACTTTTAACCGGTTTTTTCAGATAGGGCGGTAAGTTCTTTTTAAATGAAAATTAGAAAGTGATAAATATAATATTTAATTGAAAATGATTTTGTAGTAATTTTTTTATATGTTTCTATATTAAAATTGTGTAGTATTAAGTTTAATTTAATCGAGGGGCAGTGTAACAAGTGATTTTTTCCCTAATTGAATTAATTAGAGGGGTATTGAAATTTTTCTAAGGACGTTTTTTTTTATGTTAGATTTATTGATTAAGCGCTGGGGACGGAAAAGTTGTGTTCATTATTGTTTTAATATAAGTATTGAATTATAGCTTAGTTGAAATTATTATTGTTCAAAATTCTTGGATTAAAAGTTGAATTAAAGAGACGAGGAAATTCGAAATTCCTAGCCCTTTCAAAATGAACTGAACCATGACAATAGTTTAGGTATAAATAGAATACATTGTTAGCATACGGTTAATTTTAATCATCTCCTGATGATGCTAACTTGATTGGCGAAACGCTCGTCGAGTGCAGTATATAGTGTTTTTACAAACCACTTTGTCTGGTTTTTGAGAGTAAAGTTAAAATTAGTTAATAATTTGGAACACTGTTATTTTATTTAAGATAAGCAACTAAACTATTAAAGAAGTAACTTTAAAAAATGTTCAAATAATCTACCACCAACTTGAATGTACAAGTTAGCATGCCTTGAAACAGAATTTCTAACTCTTTGCAGCATTTGCCCATGTATTAATGCTTGCTTGTTGAATTCGGAGAAGTATGTTCACCTGAATTTCAACTGGTACCTAATACACTTTTTTCCTTGAAGAATCCCCAAAAAGAGAAATCGACAAGTGATAAGTCAGGTCACCGAGGGGACCGACGAATTAATCTTTGTGGAAAACGCTGGTTTGGAAAATACGTAATTGAATTCCAAAATGCGCCGGCGCTCCGTTCTTTTGGTAAATCCGCTAATATTAGTAGTAGGGAGATAAATCGGTAATTAAAAATTCCCAACATCTTACAACAGTACAGAAAAAATGTGTGGTCCGATTACTAAGTTGCTAAGTACTCCACACCAAACGTTTCCTGACCATCATCTTTGGAAACTTCTTTGACCATATTAATATGAATTCTCGTCACACCAAGAATCTAGATTGTGCAAATTTTGGGTAAAGATTGATTCATCGCTACAAAGGATATTGCTTGTAGAGCCGCTGTGGTTCATTGTGCAGAACGATTTTCCTTTAAGACAGACACTTCTTGAGACTGAAGATTTAAATCCACGAAAAAGAAGCGTTGGACGCTCAAAGGTTTATACTACAAGATGAAGAAGTTTATTGTAAGCATCGAAGATGATCCTTCTATGAGCATTCTACAAATTGCAGCACAATCAGATTTGTCTTTCAACTCTTGCATAAAATATTAAGGAGAAATAGACTATATTCAATTAGTCTGCAGAAAGTCCATGTCCAAAACAGCACACAACATCCAATCGACATCCATTTTATGTCCAGAATTCATCCGAAAGTCCATCGATAAACTATGGACATCTACTGGATGTCCATATCAAGATATCCAGGGGATGTACAGAATAAGGTTATCCAATGGACATTCATGTTATATACATAACGCATTTAAAGATTCGTGGACACACTTTGGACATCTACTGAATGTCCATTTTATGTCCATAACGGGTTCAGAGATTCATGGGCAAAAAATGGACATTTACTAGACACCCAATAAATTTATTGCGGGCCTCAAAGGGACGTCCTTTAGACGTACTAGTGTTGTATGGGGTGTTACGTGATGGTGATACAAAGCTTCGGCTAAATTTTTGTAGAATGTAAATCGTAATCCTAAAAAATACAAATTTACTGGTATATTCCGGTGAAGTGCCATAAGGATCTCTCAAATATTTACCGATCCTTTATATCACTTTTGGTTAACAGTATCTTACAACAACAATTAAAAATGATTAATTTGTCCTTTGAAAATAATAGTCTGACATCTATCAGTTCAATTTTTTGAATTTTGTAACAAAATATTTTAAGAATCAGTTTTTTAAGACTACCAAAAAAAAAAATATTTTCGCGGCTCACCCAGAAAGTGTCTTTGCTGGGCAACGCTCACCCAGTAAAGAACCACTTTCCGCTCTTACGTAAATAACTATTTTGGTCTGACAGTATATTACCTTGCAATTATTTGTGACCCCCTTGAAAACATTAGTCTCAGTTCCAATGTGGTTCATATATTGTAAGCTAAGAAGCATAAGTAGGGTTCATTTCTCTTTCAAAATTATTGCCAACAATAATAGCATTATCATACACAGTAAGAGAAATGCATAACTGTGGTAAAAATACGATAACTACGCCTTAATTAAATAAACCAAACCCAACAAAGGTAAAAAGAGGTTGTTGTTGGAGCAGCAGCGTCGATACGGCGAGCTTTTACATAGCGAGGCGTCGTTGGCGTCCTAGTAAGACAATGGCTGGGAAATGAACGCGTCGTATCTCACAGGAAGCATATTGTGGTAAGGAAACAAAGCTGCTTCACCAACACAGCCCGCCATCTATGTTCCGCTGGAAAACTATACAATACTCTCTCGTGATTGTCGAACATTACTATAAAATTCTATTTTTACGGATGCACTACAGGGTCGGACTAATTACAAGGATGTTAAAATATACACCAGATATAAGTCAAAACAAAATATCTGAGTTTTTTGCACAGTTGATTTACTTGTTATAAATAATTACTGAAACATTAAATATTTCAATAGACTCATTATCTGACACCTATTTTTAAATCTTTAGGTGAAACGTACCGCATTAGGAAAATTACTTTACCAACTTGTATACATAGTATTCCACTTAAGGTAGTACAAAATATGGGGCATGAATAGTTGCATCATTTGATATTAAAAATGGCTTTAATAATTAAAGCCCAGTGATAATTAGATTTTTGAACGTCAAAAATCAAATAATTGCATTAAGGAATTTTTTGTTGAAAACTGATTAAATATTCTTATTTAGAACTCAAAATGCATGCATATAGTCCAATATTTTATTCTGCTATTAAGTACGAATTTTTTATTTGTTATCACATACACATTCTTATAGAAACCTTGTTTAAATCAATACACTTTCTTCTGGTTCAACGGTTTTATTTTTATTTACTACTAAAGACCATTTAGACTGTTCTTTTTATGTTAAGAAAATATAAATACTTTACATTTTAAATTTTTATTCGTATTTTTTAATATATCCAAAAACACATTTTGTCTGTGTTCCAGGACGCCAGTGGCTAGCAGTCGACTATAATTTGGAGATAATAAAATCCCTTCAAACCCCTGTTATGTTGACCCCTAAGGATGACGCAAAAGTATGACTGCCATCTGTCAAAATGACCGCCAATCATGGTATATTCGAAATCTTATATATCCGTTTGTACAGAAATTAGAACTTCCATAAACACAGTCCTATGCTGGTAGGACTGTACATATGTGCTGGCATATCCCTTAAAAATGATATTTAATATGTGCTTGATGAGCTGTAAGTTACCTGACCTATGGAAAAGTTTATTCTATATGCAAAAGATGTGATAAATTTGATGTAGATAATTTTCGTTTCCATTATATGTAATATCTGTAAAGCATTAGAAATGTTACTCTATGATTATATTTACTACCATGTTTCTAACAAAATATCTGTATTTCAACATGTTTACGTGAAAGGTCGTTCCACACTGACAAACCTGGTTTGTACTATTCAGTGCATAGCTGAATCAATTCTCATGTAGATACAAACAGATATCATTTACACTGATTTCTCAAGGGCATTTGACAGGCTTGACCACAGTATGTTACTGCATAAACTTGGAAACTGTATAAACTCTTTATCTGATCATTTAATTAACTTTTTTAAGTCTTAATTATATAACAGGACTCAATATGTAGTATTTAATGGTTTATTGAATCTTGCCGGTCTCCAAGAGTCGGACCCGTTGTTATTTATAAAGAGTTTTGTTTTTAACGGTATTAGTAATAATCTCTTTCTGTGGTAAGTCTTGAAACAGAGCAGTAAATCGATTGTTCTCTAAAGATGTATTTCTTTAAAATAAACTTTTTTTAGACAATTCTGTGAAAGGACGTACTAGAATTGTCGAATTTCACAGTAACACAATTAAATTAAATTTTAATTTGTTAGCCTGGAATAGCCCTAGACGGAACAGTGCTAACATCTACTCTAGACTCAAACTTAAACAGGGAAATTTTTCTAATATTGTAAAATTTGACAATATCTTGTTATCAATTTTATTAAATAAATTTATGTGCCTATAGCTAGGGTTAATACCTACACTGTTTGTAATAATTGTATTGCACCGGCATCATTAGATATATTGATAAGCTTAATAACATATGTTGCACTTCCCTTATGGCATATTATACCTACACATTACCATTTTGTTTTTTTTTTCTATCTATTATGTCTCGTAAATTGTTTTTTAATGTAGAACTATGCTATGTATTCAGAATTTATTTTTTTGCTTACTTCCCGGTCTGTAATTAGGTTAATATGTTTATCTACATAAAAGAGTAAATTAAATAAACACAGTGAAAGCTTATTAAATAATATTTCTTTTCTCTCCGACACGTTTTTCAATAAAATGTTAACGTATTTTTCTTAATGTTTTTAAAAGCAGTTAAATCATCGACAAAAATTGATAGGAACGAAATGATTGTAAATTTAACAGGTTTCGTTAAAAAAATTTTTATAAAAATTAGTTAATCAGAGGCCGAGATATGACTGCTTATATAAATCGGAACATTGATTGGCCGCCGTTTTGAAAAGTTGTCATAATTTTGTACTATCTTTAAGCATCAACAAAACTTTACTTGGTCCGTTAATAATAGACAGTAATTTTGCTAACTAGGGGTCTACTGGAGTCTACAACAAATTTGTAGGGCATGGCAAGACCTTAAACTTGAAGTACTTGTAGTTAGTTAATTATATATAGTTTTGCCGTGCATAAAAAAATTATTTTTTTCTTCAAACGTTACAAAAGTTATCATTTTAAATGGTAAAATCTGACACAAAAATTGATGTTTTTGTTACTAATATAAAAATGTCAACACTTTTAATCCAAGGATTAAAAGTATTTTAAATCCTAGTATTAAAAGTATATTTAGGTAAAAAATAAGCATTTTCATATTAATTCAATTTATTTAAATTAAAATATGAAATTCTTACAATCCAAAATTATTAAACAATGAAATGAAATACAGAACTTATTGATTAGTCTAGATATATAAATTCATTCAATTATTATTATTTATTGATAGTAATATTGAAAGTGCAGTTTGAGCAAGTTGAATAAAAATTAAACAAACCAGAAGAATCGACACTGTTAACATTTTTAACGGTGGTGGTAGCAATATCTGAAACTGTTACACTCTTAGTGGTATCGTGGGAACACATTTCTTGATTAATTTTTCCTTGATTTTCTACATTATTGCAAGCAGCTGCATTATCGAGATTCAAGGGATCGATACTATTACACGTACTAGACCCAATGGTGCTAGTACTAGGTTCATCGAGTCGAAATATTTTTCTTGCTGTACTTTTTTTATTTTCTATAGATTCTTCTATATACCCCTCTGCAATAGTGTTCGACCTCCAATCCCCATGTCTTTTAAGACAAGTGACATCACCACCAGAATCTACAAGAAGAGTAGCAGAAGTTCGACGTAAGCAGTGTCCAGTATATTCATTTGCATTTGGTAAATTTTAATATTTTGCCACTTCTTTTGCAACACTACTAATTTTATGAATACCGACTACTGACCGTTGACATCTTCCATTTTGATACTTTGTAAAAAAGAATGACTTTCTTCAAAACCTTTTGGCCGAAGAGCAACGTATTTTCTGTAAATTCTCAAATATTTTTCTCCAAGAACCGTAAATGACCGACCCTTACCGGTCTTAGTATGAGGAACTTTTATCAGTAAAGCAGACTTAACATCTTCAATGTCATCAGTTTTTAAATGAATTAGTTCATCACAACGACATGCGCCCGCAATTCCCATTATTAAGGCAACCTATAAATAAAAATTCACAAAATTTGCCTAATTCATTCTTTAATTTTAAACATACCTTCATCATTAAATAATGTATGTTAGGAGCAGCATCCAAAAACTGTTCAACTTGGTCCTTCGTTAAAACCCTAGCTTTTTTAGGGGTATAACCCTTACTTTGCCTTTTTAAAAATGCATTCAACTTGGAAAATTTACTTATATCTACGCCATTGTTGAGAGGCAGTGTCGATTTCACCATTGAATAGGTACTGTGACCACAAAGTGGAACATTTCATTTTTGAGGACAGACTGGCAAAATATGCCAATAAAACACTTTCCGAATACGATTTTATATTGTTTTCAGAGCACAATTGCATAAAACGATTAATATGAGCATTCGTACACTTCACGAGACTTTGGTGGTAGAAGATTTATTAAAGTCACTTCGTTAGCAATTTCAACCACCTCTGCTGAGTATACTCGACAAATCTTCACAATCAGACATTTTTTTCTAATAATGGACTATAATAAATCACAATTTATTTGCTTAAATAGAATGTTTGTTTATATTTATTGGCATCCCTAGCAACCACACAATATCCATAGTAATCACATAGTGTTTGTCACAAGCAACATGATGAAACTGTTATAAGTCGTATAATCGAAAATAATTATGTACATATGTACTTAATGTTTAGAGATTTCGAATTTTATTCGCATTTGATTTAAAGTGTCTTTGTTTGACTGGCAATTTTTGCGTTCACTCGGCTACGCTGCACTTCGCCTCGCAAATACAAACATAATTGCTCGTCAAAGTGTCACTTTTAATCCTAATAAAACAATATACTAACAGATTCCAGTAGACCTATAGTTGGCCAAATTACAGACTGCTTTTAACGGACCGAGTATGGGGAAAATTAATAACCCCAAATTATTGTCCCATATTTTGTGTCGTCAATGTATTTTAAATGAGTAATGCTTTTACACGTTCCTGTAAATTCGTTTAATATTTTACATATTTTTACCTAGACTATTAATCAAGGAAAAATGATATTAGTTTTCTATTATTTCGTTCTCAATTAGTGAATGTTTCTTAGTTCTGTCCTGCAATTCCACTTTCCACGTGACATTTATTCCGAAATACACGAATGCACCATATCACTAGTTTTTTTCATTTCGACTGTCCTCATTTGCTAATCGTAAACTTTGTTTTATATTGACGGTGCTACGTGACAAAATAAGTCTTATCAGTGTGGTATATTCTGGCATTATTTAGTTTTCACTAAAAAATACAAGCTGCTGAAAACGTTATTTAGAATTTAACGTTGTAGTATTTTACCAGAATTTTATGTTTGAGAGTTTTATGGGTAAACAACGAACGGAAATTAATCAAAACTAAACGAATGCGACGTGATAATAAATACTAATGGACTTAATCAAACAAGATTAAAGAGTTGACAGCAGTTGCATTCAAAATTATACCGTTTGCAAATAAAATATTGAAGGGTGTGCAAAGACTATCAGTTTTAATTGTTTTATTTAACCCTTAACTCTAGTTTAATTTTAAAAGCGTCAAAGTATATAAGTTCTTCTTGATTATATTCACTGGCGGTTCTTCTATAGGATCATTTGGTCAATGACCTCCCACATACAAATAAAAAAATAGAGCTATTCATTTTCAGAAGTTTAAAAATATATAATATTTATATTTTTAATATTCTTAAAAAATATATTAAAGTTTCTAGTTCATTCTATGCACAATACTATTCAAATATCTAGATCGCAGGATTTTATATCCCCCCGAGCACCGAGCCTCTACATTCATATTCATTACATTATTCATTTATAGAATTTAAAAATCTTGGGTCAATCCACAACTTGTCCTCAAAGATAGCTAGGGCCCGAATTTACAACGAATTTAAGTGAAATAGACTTATGCGCGAATCGTGAGAAAGCAAAAGAGACAGAAAACACTGGCGGGGACAATGTCCCTGACACATTTTACGGAAACGGTAACGCACGAAGTTCAATAGAGTAGTCTTAATGCTGACTAGGTACGCGTTGGTCGGTAAATTTTGTCGCGTTGTTTTTAATGTTTTTATTTGTGAACATTTTATTAGTAAATCTTTACTTGTCGTAAAATTAAGTAAAACAGTGTTTTCGGTAATTACTATTAAATATGAGTGTTGTACAAAAACTGAAAGATGGACATAATTTGGGTTATGAAGACCGAGTGAAATTCAAAGGTGGTGGCCGTCCAAAACCTAATATGACGATAAAGCATAAAATTTTTTTTGTTAATTTACATAGCTTTTCTTCATTCTTTGGAAAATCACCAAAAAGAACAGCCGTGTTAGATAATGTTGTTAAGGTGAGATTACCTAAAGCGGCTCCAACACGATGGAATTTTAATACAAAGTGCATAGAGACTGTTTATACCTATCGAACAGAATTATTAGATTGTTTAGAAAAAATCATTGATAATGAATTAGAAAACAACACTCTAAAATAAGCTATTGGTTTAAAAAACTACTTACAAAATGAATATCAGAAATAAAATTTTGAAAACTATTTGGAGGAGACATCCATGCAGTCTGCCCAGAGATGTAAAACGGAAGAATCAAAAAGGAGAATTTCATTAGAAGTTTGTGATATAATTACATCTGAGATCAAAAACAGATTTGGCTTCAGTAATCATTTAGCAGTGTCTCAGTTATTTCACGCAGATCGATTTAAAGATTATAAAAAAAAGCTTTCCTCAAGAAATGTTTATATTACTTAAAACGGAGTATCCAGTCATAAATCATTTGAAACTTAAAACTGAATTAGAAGTATTATATAGCCGAGAAGATTTTTCCAATAGTGAAGGTGCAGTTGCTTTGTTACAGCTTTATATTAACAATAATTTGTGCAATACTTTTTCTGAAAGTGTCAAACTGTTAAGAATCTTTTGTACTCTCCCTATGACTACCGTTGAAAGTGAACTTTGTTTCTCCACCTTAAAAAGAATAAAGACATTTTTAAGAAATACCATGGGTCAGGAAAAGTTATCTTCTTCAGCTATGCTTACCATAGAAAGGGCATTAATAAAGAAGATAAAAGACTTTAATGAAAAAGTAATTGACCACTTTGCATCTCGAAAAGGTCGGAGGATCGACTTGGAATTTAAATCACTTTAAAAGGTAGGTAATACAGTATACTTTTCTAGTTGACCTCTCTATCTCTTGACCCACGAACCGCCACTGGATTATAAGTTCTATTTAAGGGGCCTAGTCGGGAAAAAGCTTCGGATAGCTATGTCACTCTCTAGAAAGTTTTTATACATGCGCCGCTGAATAATTTTGCTCTTTATTATACCTTCACTGGACGTTTTATTCACCGACTTCATTGAGGTGCGATTCCCGATAGAGGTAACACTTCCTTGCTCCATTTGTAGTGAGAAAGATACTTATTTAGAAAATTCTTTTTAACCAAATAGTACGGAAAAAAGTTTGAAACTTGCTGAGCATAATTATGAAGATTCATTCTAGACGACATGTATGAATTTTACCTCGAATTTAACCGATTGATATTATAATTCAGGAGCTAATCACGTCCAAATTTCACTTATATTTACAGTATAAATTTTCCCTACATGAAGTGAAAATTAATTAAATTAGATATACATGTACCCTCTAGTACACTTTCAACTACTGATCCTCCAAATTTAGTGTAATTTGACCAAAACGTATGGAAGAAATAAATTTTGAAAAATTACCTTACAAACACTGGTTCGATTAGCCCTCTTAACTATAATGTAGATAGTTTATGGCTGAACATTGTGTCTTTATTAAAATAAAGGCAAAAGCAGATTTGTTATTCTATGATTTAAAATACATGAAATATGGGAATTTTTACCTATTTGGGGGGGGGGTATGCAAGGTGTTTCAGATTTAACGTGGCGTAATGTAATTGGAGATAGAACACACATATTCAAACTTTTGAATTTTTATTAAAACTGTAGTTGACTGTATTTCTGGAATGCCTGTACAGTGTACATACTGGGATAAAATTTAGTACAAATTCAAAAATGCAAAAACATACAGGGTGTTCCATGTAAAAAAAATTACCTCGAAATGCGCCGTAGCCAGTCACCCTGTATATCTCAAAATATTTTTAAAATATGCTACTCTTGACATTATACCACTCTCATAAAAAAAGCAATTTTCCAAAATTTTCTAATAAAACCGATGTCGGATTTTCACGCACTATTGGGACACCCTGTATAATTAAAAGATTAGGTACAAACTGAGACAGATACATTTACCTTAAACTGCAGGTTAACTGTCTGGTGGGAAAGTCTGGAAGGCATTGGTAGAAATTTGCGAAGTAGCCAAACCAGAATCGAGACATATTGGGATTAACAAAAATGTTTTATTATTTAGAACACCAACATGGTACCCACGGTTAACAGGTTCTTTTTACTGAATTTCTAATGTTCCATTATTTTAAATTTCAGATATTTATTACTTACCCGCCCTTTACTTTATTCTCGAAAATATTGCTAGCTATAAACATCCCAACCCTTGCGCGTGATATGGAATTATAATTATAATTATAATTTACTGATTAATTTCCTAAAACTTCTTCCTCATTCTCTAAAAGTTAATATTCTGCGTGAATATTTGACTATATGCACCTGCAGCCCGGAAGTAGAATTTATCTGAGGGATCTGTGGAACATTTACATAACAATTTGCTTAAAAATGGTTTAATATTTACTTATAACTGAACATTTAAATAAATACTTATTTGTAATAAAAATGAGTTGGCAAAATTAACAAGATTACAGGGGATAACTGGGCAACAAAACAACCATTGCCAAGATATCCCGTTTGAGTTTTTTTTAGTTTAACGAATTTCGCCAAAAAACACATAGTTCTGTCTTAAAAGAAATAAAGCTTTACAAAAATTAATATAAAGATCTATCCTTTTATAGCATTTCACACTACGAATATAACTATGATCTACTGCTTCAAGATTTTCTTTCCACCACAATAATATACCTTGTAACGGTGTCTTTTCGGATAGCTGGTTTGGAGAATTAATCCAGGATTCCTGTTAGTTGTAAATAAGAAAGCCCAAAGTATTCGTAACAGAGTTTATTTTATTAAAGTAACATTTACCCAAAACATGAAGTTAAATAAACATAAAATCTGATTCTTCTACAATAAAACCAAGTCAAGTACATTTAACAAATATTATTTACATCGGTGAGATTAGTTTACGGGGAGTGTAATTCGGTGAACGGACGGTGACGGCGGGCTTCAGCTACATGTACTGAAGTAAAACATCTGGGACTCGATGCGGCGGTAAGTTCGATAATTATTTAACGGCAGCGGGCCCAGCTCAACACGCTGCAGACTCACGGTAATAAATAATTAGGGGACTGGTGACGGCGGTTGGTTTAGCAACCATTTACCAACCATGGGCCCAGCTCAACACGCTGAAGACTCACGACGATAAATAATTACTAGACTGGTGACGGCGGTGCAGAGCGGTAAAATGGCTACCAACACCAGGAGGTCAAGCTCAGCACGCTTAAAACCCCCAAAGTGCTACCAGACATTCAGCCGGGCGGCGTCGTCGTCGGATTCTGAATTCTAACCAAATGGAGTCAAGCTCAACACGCTTAAGACTCCTCAACTACCCAGCTCAACACGCTGAAGGTAGTTGTCAGCAGAAAACTGAATGCTTTTCCTCGGCTACGGCCATGCTATTTATACCAAAATCCTGGCCTTGGTGACGTCAATATTTCATGGCGGCAGGAAGTACGTGGCAGCACCTGCCAAACGGTAATTGCAGAAACTTCTAGGAACGAACATCTGTGTGATTCATCATATGTCGGCAGGAAGTGCGCGACAGCACAAGACTATCGGGAATTTCCGAAACTATAGTAATGAACATGCGTATGATTCATTACAACCTTATACAGAATATTTTAGATTTAAAGTGACATAGTGTTATAAAGGAACTGTATACTTATCTGAGTTCAAAACACCCCCAACATTACCCTTGAATGTGAACCGTTTTGGAGATACAGGACGTTTTGTGGTTTTTGACTAAAACTGTAGCCGTTCCAGAAATATGGCCGTCTACAGTTTTAGTCAAAAACCATAAAACGGCCTGTATCTCAAGAACAGTTAACATTCAAGAGTAAGTTTGGGGGTGTTTTAAATTCTAATAGTGTGCTCTGCAATGTCGGTGGCACAAAACAACCTTTAACCTCCTTATGTTCGGTAACTAAATGTGAGGCAATATAAAGGTTTTCATTAGCTTTGTGTTATTTCACTCCTTAATTTTACCTGGAACATCTGGAAGTACGCAATGTAGAGATATGGAGACTGCGAAACGATATCATCATATATCTCCAAGGTGTTTTATAAAGTATGGTTCCAAGACCTCGTAACTAACTTACCATAGCCAGTTCAGTTGTACTTGTAGATAATAAACTTTCAGTGTTTAATAGACCTTCGTCACAAACGTCCTCCATCTACTGAGTAAGAATTCGTCTTAGCCTCTTCTGTGTTTCCTTCTCGTAACACTTAATCACGTGCACAGGTTAATAATGGTACTTCCAATGTTTATATTTCGGTTCAACAAAAGTAATAATCGTTCGTTTCAGAAACCCAAGCATATTCCTAAGTAAATGCTGGGTAAGCAAGTTTATGTCCCTTCTTTTTATTTCCCTTAATTTTTGTTAGAATTAAAGAAAAACTTGAAGGTTTCAGTAATTTCCCCAAAATGTTCAAATCAAATCTCAAATCATTTATTAACAATGTTACATAAAAAGTATACGTGTATTGCACGTCAAGGACAATTATTTGTTTGATACAAAAATGGCATAACAATTTGTAAAATGACATTAAATCACAAAAATTATTTTATTGCCAAAACAAAAACATTGATCATTGAAAATACACAAATATAGAAAAGTACGTATGTAATACTTATGTATAAAAAAAGTAAGATATTATCAAATACATTCACAGGGAAATAGAGTAAGTGTGCTTCATGTTAAATTAATTCTCCTTTAGTTACACTGTTATCGCAAAAAAAATTATTTCTGGGTTCTTCCTCATTCATCACTACTTTGTTCGAGATAAATCATGTATTTGCTTGATTAGAAATTAGAGTAAACTGTTGTAATAAAACATCAAGGTTTTTATCAGAAGTTAACATGGATGTGTCATAATAAACAGGAGTGGCCCCAAGACTGATCCTTGTGGCACTCCATGTTTAACCTGATTTAATTAAGAAGTGACATTGCCTAGACTGACGCACTGCTTTCTATCGCATAAATAAGAACGAAAAAGGTTGAGAGGAACCCCACTTACACCACAGAAACTTAACTCTTCTACGAGTATGCTATGTGATACACAGTCGAGGGCCTTTGACAGGTCAAGCAATGTAATCGCTAAATACAGCTTGTGTTGAAGAACACTTGCTGCGGAAACTAAATTGACAGCAATTTAACAAATTGTTTGTTGCGAAAAAATTTAGTTATCGATTTTTTAAAATTATTTCTAATACCTTCGCAAAAATTGGGATAATAGATATTGGCCGATAACTGCTCAAATCTGACGCATTCATTTCTGATATCAAGAAAACAACTGAGTGTCAAATAAAAATAAGACAAATTATGTTTCTTTTTGTTATGTATATATATATATTCTATATATTTTTGGCCATTCAATAGATATTTTAATAGAAATATAGTAACAGAAATGTAATAGAAATAATATACAAATTAGGGAGTTATTGACTGAAAATAATTTTAAACAGGCATTTACAGGGTGTCCCAACCAGTAGGCACTCTGAATAATTTTGGAGATAAAAATTTTTTGAAAAATTGGTGAAACACGTCGGCCTTGTTTCCAAGGGGGCACATATTTTAATGTAATACTCATCATCATCCCTCTACCCTACACGGCCACCCCCTCAGAAAATTCAATTGGCAAGGGGGTCGACTGATACATCTTTTGAAGGGTGTTTCAATTCCCTAACTTTTATCGGTTCGTTCTTAACGAAAATAATTTTATTTTTGGTGATTACACACCATCGAAATCGTTTAAAAAAATCTAAAATACACGGCACTGGGTATTGAAATTTATAAAAAAAACTACATTTGTTAGTGCTCTCAAATCAACACGAGTTTTTTTCGACAAAAAACACTTTACTTCTCCTATACGGACTGTTTTAGAATAATAAAAGACTCATAAGTATTTGATAGTCTTTGAACATTAATTTGTTCACAACCGATTTTAAATCGAGATACATTTTACCATAGTGAGTTCTCAAAATGGTTTATACCCTTCAGGAGAGAATAGAAATTGTCAGCATTTATTTTAAAAACGATAATTGTGCTAGAGCTACGGAGCGCGTATTCAATAGAAATCACCCAGATAGAAGGGCTGGTTCTCAGTATGTTTTACAATTTTACAATCATTGACAACATTTATGGAAACAGGTTCTGTAGGAAACAAAAAAGCATGAACCTCAGCGACCGATTAGGAATGAAACAGTCGAAGTGGCAGTTCTGGGTCATTTGCAGATGGATAATACTCAATCGATCAGGAAAGTAGCTGAGGCTTCCGGTGTATTACGAAGCAGTGTTCATCGAATTGTAAAGGCCCACAAATTTCATTCATATAAATTTAAATTGGTACACGAATTAAACGAAGATGATCCCAATCGTCGGCTTGAATTTGAGATTTTTAGTGAACAATTAAACGGTAATACCAATCTACTGTACCACACATGATTTTCTGATGAATCGACATTTCAATTAAATGGGGAGGTAAACCGGCACAATTGTAGGTATTGCAGTGAAACCAATCCACATTTGTTCATGGAAACTCATACCCAAAGGTCTCAGAAGTTAAATGTTTGGGCTGGCATCTTAGGGGATCACATTGTCGGGCCGTTTTTTATTCCTGACAATTTAAGTGGCGAAAGGTACCTCGATCTGTTAGAAAATAACATCGACCCAATGGTTACCCACGAAGAAGACGATAATCTTTTAGAGGGCGAACTGTTTTTCAACAGGATGGGGCACCCCACATTTTGCTATAGCAGTCCGTTAATTTTTGGATAATCGATGGATAATCCTGAGCGATGAATTGGAAGAAGAGGTCCTGTGGATTGGCCCGCTAGGTCATCCGATTTAACTCCCTTGGATTTATTTCTGTGCGGACATTTGAAATCGAAGGTATTTGCAACAAAACCCGCATCTCTGGAAGAGTTACGTGAAAGAATTGTTCGAGAATGCCGTTTATTGACTCCAGATGTGTTCAGAAATATTCGTACAGAATTTCAAGACAGATTATACTACTGTATGGAAGTCGGTGGGGGTCATTTTGAACAATACATACGATAATTTAAACTGCTTCTTTTATTTTTATTCCCCGAACCTAAAATAATGAAACAATTATTTCTCAGGAACGAATCGATATAAGTTAAAAAAATACACAGTTATGTAGGGAATTGAAAGACCTCTCAAAAGATGTATCACTCGACCCTCTTTGCCATTCGAATTTTTTGAGGGGGTGGCCGTGCAGGATAGAGGGATGATGATAGGTATACAAGTATTACATTAAAATGTGTCCCCCTTGGAAACAAGGTCGGTGTGTTTCACCAATTTTTCAAAACATTTTTATCTCCAAAGTTATTCAGGGTGCCTACTTTTGATTTGGACACCCTGTATATTTCATAAACATTTTTATATAAAAATAACTTTGAGTCTAAATTGCAACATGATATTATTTTACCAAAAACATTTGCAGTCGAGGTGCAATCATGACTATAATTTGAGACTAAGCCAATCTGTATATATTAGTCTAGAAAATTCATAATGTGTAGCAGGCCCAAAATAATAATAATTACCATGCATAACAATGGACAGTACTACATTTTCTAAATACACAAACAACAATGCATGAGAGGTATTTTGTAATAACGCAATAAAATTAATAATGCAATATTATGTGTATAATTTATTATTCCAGAAAATACGCAGAGTTGAAATTCCACTTTAAAATAAAGGGTTTTGTACGGGCCATTCTGCTAATAACGTTACACTGTAAACTATACATACACCTTGTGATATTAAATTGTTCAAACCAGCTAAGGAAAAAGTACCTTTTCATAAAAATAGCTAAAATAGTTCAATAGATTCCGTTAGTGTGATGTCACAATTTATAAACCGGACATTACATAAAGTAATACCTCCATTTAATAAATCATTAACTTTAATATTATTAAATGAGAATTAAATATCATCATTGAATACAATAATCGTAAAGCTGGCATTTAACAAGTTGCAAAACATGCTATTGATTCTTAATTTATTGCTTAAAAATTTAAGATATTTTTAAGATAAGATTCTTATCTTATCTTAACAGTTTTGAGATATTTTGATGACTGTTTTGAGAAGGTCCCCTTCTTTCTTTAAAAAAATAAAAATCAAAGTTATATTAGAAAAGATGAAATTGAAAATTGGAAAATTTGCTAACACGCTTGGAAAAATGGACATAGGATAAAATCGGATTCACCAAAAATTTTAATAAAAGAAGCGGACAACAAAAAAAGAAGAATTAAGGAATCGACAATTATTATTATTGAATGAAGAAAAATGTTTATCCCATTGCTCTGTAGATTTTGGTTCAACGTGGTTACCGATGTTAAAAGAAGAATTGAATATAATTAATAATGTATATTTTTAAGAATCAAGTTGTGTCTAAGTATCTATGGATATTAGATAAATAAATAATATATGTGTCACCCTTGAGATATTCTAAAAAAAGATAAATAACTTTGAAAAAGAAGACAGATTCAATTCAATTCGGTTCAATTCAATCCAGTTCCTTTAACAATGTTACAGACGCAGATGATTATTACTCCAATATTTTAATGGATATTGGATAATTGTATTTTCCAGATAATCGGTCTTAGAAGAATTATCCATGTAGTAGTAAGAATAAATAGGAAAAGCAAACATGTATTTGATACAGACAAAAAATAAATTTAATAAATAAATACTGCATTTGTATATTTATTTATATAAAAGCATTGTTTTGTATACCTTCGTAACATCTCTAAAGTGGGGTTTCAACTTTCTACAGGGAATTATGGACGCTTTTTTATTTTCCTGAAAATTTATACTAGAAATTTTTACCCATACGCCAATGCCTCTGGTATGTGTGTAACGCTGGATTGCAGCGCAGTCGACATTTTATAACTATATAGTCTTTTTAGAATTCCTGGAGACAAGGAGATGTAAAGGGATGCTATACAGCTATGTTGGGAACCCAGGTGCTGCGGAGTACACTCTGATTACAAAACTAATTATAACCGCTACTTAAAAGCCAGTTTATATATTAATAGTATTATTTATTTCGTCGTTTTGCTATTATAAACAACGTGCATTCGCATTTCTATTTATCATTCCAAAAATTATACCACCAGAAGCGGAAACATAAACCACTCTCCTTAATTTAATAATGTCTTTTAATTTTAATAAACCCACCTTTTTATGGCTATACTTTTAAATTAAGACAAAAGATATTTGTTATTACAATTTGTCTATACATTTTGATATACACAATTTGTTTTAATGTTTTTCTTTTAAATAAATCTCTTCCTAGAATAAGACGTCTTTTATAGATCTTAGTTTAAGGTAATCTTTTCAGAGGTATAAACTTGATAGGTACAAATGACATTCAAATGATTGTTTACATAATTCCATGGCTAACTCAAAATAATTTCGGCTCTATAACGGATTTGCATGTTTTTGAAAAAAGCTAATATCTTTGAAGATAAGACCTTAAACTAAGATCTGTAAAGGCGCGTCTTAATCTAAATTGAATGAGGATTTTGAAAAATGGGAAAAACTCAGTGGCGTATGATTTGTTCTTGAATTAATTTCAATGTAACCTCATTACACGCCACTAGTGTGTCACATGTGGATGAACATAACTTCAAACATCAATCTTACACAATGAACATATGCATACAAAATTTTATTTGATTAGCTCCTTTTTTCTAGAAGATATGATAAAAAAATGATTTATTTTTTCAAACTTTTGACATACTGAATCTTTCTAAGGAAGCGGATGCGAAGAACATAATATGTCAAATTTTTCCAATCATAGTAATCAAGAGAGTATTCTCCCAAAGTGTTCCAAGATAGAAATTGTATCACTCTGTGTAAATACAACGTACGTAGTCATACATATTTATTTGAATTTGAGGATACCATCAAAAACAGAAATGTGACAGAAACTAACCACTGATTATGGATGTGCGTACTTTAAATTGTCTAGCATCTGAAACCGTAACACAGACTCTTGCCTTAGAATCACTACATCATGGAGCTTTTATAAAGGATGTGAAGCTGTGGTTGTAGGAAATAGTGACTGACATAAACGAACAAGTGAAATCATTGTCAGGCCGTTTCTTAAACAAACATCGAATTTTGAAGCTAAATTTTAACTCTGAGTATCCTAAAAAGAATAAATAATGCAATACTTCTGCTGGTGAATAAATACGTTTCAAATGAACTAAAATTCATACTGAAAACTAAATGAAAGGTATCAATCCTGGTACCAATATAAAAATTATCGTTCTCCGCTTTTATACTTCTATTTATTTATTTATTTAACGTTGGCCTATTGCGCTACATGGGCCAAAACCACCTCCACGCCCAACATGGAAATTTTGCCGAACGTCTCTATCGAAGAGTAGGAATTTTTTACTTGCCTAATATCTGATAGACAAGAGGTCGAGTGTTTTACCGCTTCCGAAGGATGGTATATCATCTACCCAACTCTTGTCTAAATTGCGGAGTTCCGCAGGGATCCGTGCTTGGCCCAGTTCTCTTTTTTTACTGTATATTAACGACCTTGCATCTACAAATATAACTGGTAATTTCACCTCATTGCCGATGATACAACGATTTTATGGCACAATAAAGACTTAGAGATGTTACATGACATACATTTAGTAAAAAAATGGTGCGGTTCAAACCTATTTGCACTTACTGTAACCAAGACAAATATAGTCACTTTTGGATGCAATTTAGAATACATTCCCTTAGGAAATAACAAACTGAAAACTAGAACTCATGTAAAGTTTCTAGGATTGCATATTGATAATAAATTAAACTTTAATGAACATGTAACGAATTTAAGTAAGAAATTAGCTACACGATGTTATGCAATTCGCACAATACCTAATGAACTGGGTTACTCTATGCCTACTTTACCCTAATAGAGGCTCATTTAACATATGGTATTCCATTTTGGAGGTCATGCAGTCAAACACTACTAAATAGCATCCTTATTTTACAAAAGCGATCGCTAAGATATATTTGTAAAGCACATTTCAGAACACCATGCAAACCACTTTTTGTTACTCACAAGATCTTAACAGTAGTCTCAATATTTATACACGAAACTGTGTGCATCATTTATAAAAATAAAAATTTGATCGACTCGCCAGAAAGCCACTATAATACTCGCCAAACCCATAATATTCAATTGCCTATTCCTACTTCAAATATTACAAAAATTCCATAATTTATAGTAGTAGAAAAATATATAATCAGCTACCTGTAACCTTAAAAAACATATCTTCTCTGAAACTCTTCAGGAAAGCAGTGAATATATATGTTTGTAATTTAATGACGTCTACAATTATTATTGTTTGTGTCTATTGCATAGCTTCTGCGTATACGCTGATATAAATGTCGCTAGAAGACGGGACGAGATAGAAAGTGACTAGCCGAGTTTTGCCATATAACTATGCTCTAGGCAACAGTGCTACCGTCTCTCTGTTTTTGCTGATTACAGGTGCGGTATATTGGTCTCATTTTATAGTAAATTGTCTGTTATATAATTTTTTAGGTACAATATTAATTTTCATTGTACCAGATATATTGTAAGAAAACTATCTTCCTACCTAGTGCGGCGGTAATTATGAATGTATGTAAAATACATATGTATTTGTCAAAATTGTTCACTCCGTATAAGCAGTTAAATTTGGACCCCAATTCTGACCAATATATGTCTCTCCGTTTTTGTTTAAATAGACCCTAGAAACTTAATTGAGTTAATGTAATTATCTCTCCAGGGATCCAGCTAACTAAATCTAGGTAGACGTTATTAAATTTCGAACATCCCATTTTCATTCTAAATTAGCTTGATTTGGGTTTTCTTCTCACTTATTAAACTTTCTACTTTATTTCCAAGTTCGTATGATCTGATTATTTATATTTGATTTTTCAAGGAAGCAACTGTAACCTGTAATATGTTATAAACAGAAACTGCAAAAATATCAACATTTCTCTTCAACATTTTTTGTAATATGTAAGTATATTCCAGTTATTTTCTATAAAAACGGTAATTTTCTTAGACCTTCAGCTGACTAAATACTGGTCTTCACTAGAACACTGCAAACTGAAGTTAATACTTCACAATAATTTATATTTTTTTAAAATGAATTTAAAAATGTATATTCTACAGTAGAATTTTGGTTGTTGTCACTTTAGAATATCAGAATGTTTGATTTGATTGAATTAATAACTTAGACTGGACAACAAAATCTTTTTTATTATTTATTTAGCATCGGCCTATTCCACTGACAAGGGCCAATGACCGACGCAAGAAAACGCGCTACCTTCAAATAGAAATGAGGGTCAACCTCTTTCTATTGAAAAGTATTAAGTGCCTAACACTAATAGACAAGGGACCAACTGTTTACATCCTTTTCGATAGAATGGTATATCACCTAAAACCCTGTCTAAGATTGCATATCTTTGGGTATGAGCTGGAGTCATACAAGACCGCTAGACATGGAAAGAGGTCGCCGAAATTCATCGAGTTACCATCAAATTACTGACTGCGACCTATTGTTGGTTAAGTTTTGTTATCAAAATACGAATATGTTAAAGCAGGTCTACGACTACCCCGACTACAAAATAAAAGTTCAGTATTAATTTTACACAGTTCTCAACGTCCATAGAATACTTATTGATTAAATTCATTTACCTATGAATTTGGCGAGTACCTTGAAAGTAAAAATTTTTGCTAGAAATCCTTGTTAGCTTGTTATTGTTGTATTTTTTTTTCTTATATAGAAAAATAAACGTTAATTATTTTATAATTGTAGCTCTTTGAACGACTTTGTTTTAGGATATGTTTTTGACCTAAAAAAACTGGAAATGTAACTAGTATGATTCGTTAGGGGTTCGGTTTATTAATTAAAGTGGTACTAGAAACTGGGGGTATATTCATCGAGACTTTTTTGTACAAATAATTTGCATACTACTGAACCCTAATCTGTTTAATATAGTTTCTTTTTCTCACAATACTGTTTAAGTTGAACAGGTCTATGACTACCCCGACTACAAATTAAAAGATTAATTTACCTATGGAGCTGGCGAGGTTTGAAATAGTGACTGTCTAGGAAATCCTCTTTGGGTCGTTAAATGCCACCTATTTTATAGCAAAAATTGAAGTAATCTATGCAAAATTTGAAGTTGATAGAGACAAATAATGTTAAAATTTTTATTTTCTCCGGCACATGATTTCGACCAAATTACGAGATGATTAATATTTTCATCCGTTTCTTTGAGCAAGGGCAAAACCTATACAAACAACTTGCTATTTCACAGCCTGCTCTATTTGCCACATTCTCGATCCAATTGAAAAAATCTGATGAGTGGCCAGCACATAACTTTCTTATATCAGTATATGTCATCCTGATCTAAAAAAACAATCATTCTATTCATCAATTACCTCAATTAAATTTTAATAACGTACCTTGAAATGTTTCATTAAAATTTTTTAATAATTAATTATCAGCGTCATTTGATACTGTCACTAATAATGCATGTCATATTTTAATAATTTTTTGTTATTGACATTGACATTTTTGTAACTAAATTAGACCTTTAAATGAGTTTATCCTAATCCCATTTTATAAGGCCAAATGTGTAAAATATTTCAGTGTACATCAGCTTTATTTAAGTACTTGGAAAATATATTTTATTCGCTTGATATCCTAGTAGACAAGATTTATAATTCTTCATCAAGAATATATTATTTTGTAGTCATATACAAACAAATTTGGGTCCCGTGAACCCCTTTCAGCTGGCCAATTTTGCTCATCACCGAATTTTTCATTGTCTTTGGCCTTTAAAACAAGTGTACCAAATTTGAAAGCTTTATCTCAGAAACTGTGGCTGCGATACTACAGACATGCAGACAAGATTTTTTTTCATAAAGTTATGTTTTTTCATTATAATTCGTCGAAATTCGTCCAGATATGCAATTTTTTTTTTAATAATTATTTTGATATTTTTTTTTATTCTTAAAATTAATATTGTAAGTATATTCTTTTAAGTTCAAATCCCATTAAAAAAATTTTTTTTTAAATTCTGTGATCGTAATATGTTATAATTCTTGTATAAATTGTTTAAAAACTCAAAACACCTTTATATAAACTAAAAATGAAAAATAAATTATTAAAAAAACTAAAAAACCCTTTTAAAACATCAAACTAAAAAGTGAAAAATAATTATTAATATAAACTGAAAACAATAATGAACGAAAAATACTAGTATTATTGTGAAAAAAGCTGGCTTTCTATTTTTCTATATCACACCTCCTTTTTTCACAATAATACTGTATTTTTTGTTCATTATTGTTTTCAGTTTATATTAATAATTATTTTTCACTTTTTAGTTTTATGTGCTTTAAAAGCGTGTTTTTTAGTTTTTTTAAACTATATTTATTTTTAACACGCTTTTATTAGCTTCACCTGTATGTTTGCTTGCTTGCTTGCTTGTTTGCTTGTTTGTTTGTTTGTAACCACTGATATTTTGACCCACTTTAAACGGAATTTAATTAAACTTTGTCTTAAAGAACAGTAACAATACAATAATTTGATAAGTTTATATATTATCCTGATCAGGATCGCCAGTCCTTTCCCTATCCTCTGAGAAAGGGTTAATATGTAAGTACATTCCGTGATTGTCAGTAGCTCTGTGAGCGGCTAAGGCATACCAAACGACAGACTCCTCGCGTAGTTCAAATCCCTGTAAATAAAAAAATGGTTTTTTCAGAAATATCTGTTGGATCGTAATATGTTATAATATCAGCATCAGTAAGCAATATAAATCAGTTTAAAAAAAACTACAAAACACGTTTATAGATCAAACTAAAAAGTGAAAAATAATTGTTTAAAAAAACTAAAAACGCTTTAAGTCACTAAAAAGTGAAAAATAATTTTTAATATAAACTGAAAAAATAATGAAAGAAAAATACTAGTATTATTGTGAAAAAAGCGTGGGTTGCTCGATACACGAAAAATTGGCACAAAGCGCCCTATGCTTTTTTCACAATAATACTAGTATTTTTCGTTATTTGTTTTCAGTTTATTATTAATAATTATTTTTTTTTTCACTTTTTTGTTTTGATGTGCTTTAAAAAGCGTGTTTTTTTTTTTTTAAACTATAAATTTATTTTCCCGAAATTGTACCTCTCTTCTTTCATTAATTATGGCTCTTCTGGTGGTACCACATTCACCAAATTTAATATGTCACCTAAAATGTTGTTGAAAATCTGAACTGCCAAATTTGGGAAGTCTACCATTAGTATTTTTTTGAGTTATCGCGGATACACACATACACACACATCCATACACCGACAGACATCATTCGGAAAATAGTCAGAATGGATTCAGGAGGGTTCAAAACGTATATATCAATCAAAATCTCGAGGTCGAAAAAAATCACGATTACTATACTTCCTTATATAAGGTATAAGAAAACAAAAGGTTTTGCTGCGGAAGTTAAATTGTGCACACCAAAATTATATTACAACATTTGCCTCAAATAAAAGACCTTGAGTTTGGGAAGTGGCAGTGATTGCTGTAAATCCATAGTTATATAACACTTATTTTTTATCAACAAAAGGTTCTCTATCTCATCGTTGAACTTCAAAATCTGCTCTGTAATTTTCCATATGCTTATCAGTATTTTGTCCAGAATCACACTACACCCAAAAGAAAGGACGAACTTCGTAGAAAAAATATTAATTTTGTACACATTTGAGTTATATTAATATGCCGTACAAGAAACATTTGGTGATTTTTATTCAAGAAATTTTGTGATATTTCGACTGGAAATGTTTTTATATATTTTTAGTCTTTAGTCGATGTAGTCTGTTTGAGTGATTCTCTCTATTTTATCTGGTAAAGCAATAGATAATCCAGTTTTCAATTTCTTTTTAATGACAGCATTTTTCCTCTAAATTAATGTTAACGAACAAAATGCATCTTTAAATACCAAAATTGTTTATCTGTCGTAGGTAACTACTAACTAAATAGGTGAAAGGATATTATTTCGGAATCTTTACATTAACTCTATGACATGCAGCTGGTGTTATGGCAGTACATAATAGTGTTCAAGTAATAAAAATTCTTCAGAATAGTCTTTTTGGCTTCCAAATTAAACTTTCACTGCATTTCAAACTGCATTTTTCTTTACACAGCAGTGTCTGTTCTAATTGTATCTTCTTTTTCAGCATAATTTTTCCATTTTGCCTGTTCGTAGCCGTTTTCTAGAAACTCTTTTAGATCAAAAATTTTCTATTTAACGTTGCCTATTTCTAAAAAATGGTATCATTGTGGCCATCTAAAACTACTTATTTTCAAGGTAATCATTTAATGTGTCTGCTAAACTTTTATTTATAAATTTTTTAAAAATTTCATCAGGAATTTCACAATGACTTTGGTAGATGGTGTAAAGAAATTGGTATTTTCAGTACTTCTAAATTTCAATTCAAGAATTCATTGCATAACTGGAGATCATATTTTTCTCTGATGGCACAATTTACATGCTAGATAAGGTTATATTAGATTAATTATTATGGAATGTGGATTGCCATCCAATGTGAATGATTCATTGGGTGGTACCTCATATTCCATGTGCAATGAGTTATTATTCAGTAAATGGAATATTATATTATGTTGAACAATAAAGTCTTATTATTATTATTATTTTCGGAATAACCGATGCCGGACAGTCCTCCCGTGGTCTACAACGCCTCAGTGGAGTCGCACCGGCGCATTAATTACAGCCACTTCCCACATCCCGCAGGGTTAGTGACTGTAGATACCAGAATCGTGTACCATAAGCATACATAGGGAACCCAGAATGACCGGCTTCAGTCTCTCGGCTGATTTTTGGCAGGTCGGTATGGTCCTCAGTTCCGAGAGCAGCGTTTATTTTCATCTAGTAAAAATATATTTTTTAACTTTTGGCAATTTCTTACAATTTCCTGGAATTACATGGAATTGCTTTGGAACTCCATAGTATTCCGTGGACTTATTTGAAATTCCCTGAAATTCCTAGCCAAAATAGTGGAATTCCGTTGAAGTACTTCGAAAGTAGAAGTTTGGTGTATAGATTTTTGTCGACAGATTTACTCCTCGGTAATAACATTTTACAGAAACGTCGGTAAGTTACAAAACTAATTTTCTTCATATGAATACCACACATGTAAAATATGTTTAGGAATTTATTAATTTATTATGCATTTTTTATATCTTTTAAATCGCTTATACTGGTTGTAATATTTTTTGTCTTCAACGTTAAACATAATAATATGCTTCTTTTTTCTTTTCTTTCTGTTATTTTATTTTCTTTTGTAAATATTGGGGAAACTATTTGTCATCCTCAGTAGCTTTCTAAAATTGTCAACACTAGCTACAACTGTAGGTAAGATTCACCTAAATCTCTAAAAACCATTTTTATTTCCCATGTTTCGAAATGTTTCAACTGAGAAGTTAATTTCAACTACAGTCACTAAAATAATATATCGCCTAGTCCATTCGCATTTCTAAAAACATGTTTCTTTTGCCCAACAAGTTAATGGATGCATTTGGTTACTGAAGTGATAAACGTGAAACGGTTTCGTTAAAATCGATCGTCTAAACAAGATTAATTACAATTGTGTACAGCAAGGGGTTAGAGCGTGCAAGGCAGCCGACTCAACTCATCTGTCAATCAGCATCTTCGACGAGAAGCCCACTAAGCGATGGCCTGGCCAGTCTAGCAACTTCACGAAGATGCATTGGCCCCCAGAGGCGTCACCGATCATTTTAAACGGGAACGTGATGTATTAAATGCTTCAGTTTTAATTTTATTATGAAAACTAAAAACATTTATTTGATATTTCCAAACGCTACTTAACTTACTAATGCTCGATGATGGGTCAACAGACAACTGGATGTATACAAGGTGGTTGTGTAATGTTTCAAAAATACGGAGGTATGGATTCTTGAGCAATAGCGCAATAGCACACTAATAAAAGTGGGTTGGAAACTTTGATGTAACGACTCTATCGTACTAGTTTTCGCAAACACTCGATACTATACTCGACGCGCTTTTCATCAACCAGGTTGGGATCATCTAGAGATGGTTAAAACTAAACTTATGTTAATAACGTGGTCTATTTTTACTTAAACTTTCGTTATTTTTTTGCCAAAACTGCAGTCAACTAGTCGTCAATAGACGTCACCATTTTCAATTCAAGTGGAAAGTCAAGTTAAATTGAACAAATACATTAATTTAAGCAAAAATGATACTCCCTCAACCTTAACTGAAAAAGGAAGTGGCAACAAGTTTCTAAGAAACGTAGGAGGCGATCTGTTATTTTTGGAAACAATAAGGAATTGGCTATACATTAAGGCTGGGAATCGAATACGAATAATTCGAGTATTCGAATATTCGAGTATTCAAATAAGAATTATTCTATTGGGAAATTATTCGAATAATCGAATATTCCAAATATTCGAATACCCAAATATATTCGAATATTCGAATACTCGAATATTCGAATGCTCGATATTCGAATACTCGAATATATTCGAGTAGGTATTCGAATATTCGATTATATTTGAGTAAATTTGAATATTAAAATATATCATTAAATTATGTACGAATAGGTATGCAGTATGCATCCAACCAAAGTAGGTAGATAGTAGGTATTGGAAGATACCTATTCTAAAATCCAAATATGTAAATAGACCACATTAATGGCACGTTTTACTTCCAATCAAACTGTTCCATCTCTGTCTCGCCTCGACCTTATTCTTACTGTACTAAGGCAGGGGTTAAAATTAAATTTTAAATTTTAGAAAACCTGTAAATATTTAACTATTGACTTTTCATGTATTTGTTTTAGCATCACAATCTGCGTCTTTTTTAAAAACATTCTAATTTTAGAGCACTTTTATTTTTTTCGAAAAGGAAAAATAGTTATGACACAGAAGTATAATAAACTGGCTCTGTTTTCGTTTTATTTAAGCTTCAATAGTTAAATGTGAACAATAGCGCCTCAATCCTAAAATACTAACTAAATAATTCTGACTCTTAAAGCACATGTACAGGAGACATACCCTATTGTGGATATGGCAAATTGCCTGCTTAGTGGATTACGTCACGACTATTATTGTGGTCTATCCAACCAAATACTCAAATAGAGTATTCACTATTCACTAGTATTCAGTGCTATACCTATTAATAATTAATATTCGAGGATCCGGATTATTCGGATACCTATTCGAATAGTTCGGATTAATCGAGTATTCGAATATTCGAATTATTCGAATAGGTATTCGATAATTCGAATTATTCGAATATCCGAATACTGGAATAATTTGAATACCTATTCGAATAATCCGAATATTCGAATATCCGAATAGTTCGAATATTCGAATATTTTTTCGAACGAATATTCGAATACTAAAATCTGGAAAATTCCCAGCCTTACTATACACAGCATACCAAAATATGCAATTCTTCATACATACAGAGTGGATCCAAAAATAACGGTCGACTAATTGACGAAACAGCAGAAATCTAATCTGCCAGAAATATTGTGTTAAACTATAGCGCCAAATACGAGTTTAATTTTAAGAAATCAATGAATTCAACAATATAGCCGTTTGGAGTAGGTATCAGCCATATTTTACAGATGGGACCAAGAAATTAATGCCAACAGATTAAACTCTAATGCCAAGATTCTTCTGCTTAACATAAATACTTTAAGCGCCGATAAAATTAATAATTCGAATTTGGATATAAACAACTATGCAAATTTAAATTTTTTGTGTCCAGTTGAAACTGGAATTAAAACCGGATTTAATTAGTATCGTACTTATGAGGGGATATACATTGATAAGCTCATATTGTAGATCTTCTTTTAAAGTGGGGGGTTGTAATATGGGCAGAAGTTACTTTGATGTAAAATAAATTAACCCAGATAGTTTTTGAATAGAACATTTTGAAATTTGTGCTGTCTCTTTTAAACAAAATAATGAATAATTTTAAATTGCTGTAGATCTCCTTCTTGAGGGTATATTCTTAAATAAGATTTTTGCCGGTTTAGGTAATTTATTTAAACCAAATGTTAACTTTATTTTATGTGTGGCTTCGCGGTCGAGTATAAAGGACACTTTTCTCTCACCCTGAAGTCCCGGGTTTGATCCCCGGTCGAAGACTAGGATTTTTTTCTAAAACCAGAAATTAATCCTAGCATGCTCGGACATTGGATGTGTGTCCATTATCTCTAAATATGTAACCCTTTCTCACACAAAGTACCTTGAGGTACGTTGTGGAAGATCAGTTATAACAGCTTTATATTCATTTGACAATGAAATAATTATTTACATTCAGGCAGGGGAATGCCCAGTTAGGATATATTTTGATCTTAGCAGGGCATTCGACCGCGTCAAACTTATAAAATTGTCGTCTATGTTATTGACTATGGTGTTAGAGAACAATCATTAAACCGAATCAAATCATTTTTGAAAAGTCGTCAGCAGTATGTGAGCATACAACATAATGACAAAAATGAGGTAAGCAGAGCAATATTGAATGTAATCTTTTAAGTGTGGGAGTTTCACAGAGCTCAATATTGGGACCGGTGTTATTTATAATCTATGTCAATGAACTTGAATTCAATTTACGAAACGATTTTTTTTTTTCAATGTATGCTGATGTTCTCTACAATTATTTCAGATCCTATAAATAGTGCATTAAAAGACAAATGTAATAACGCTATAGGAAAAGTATCTACAATTTTTAATCAACATCAATTCTAGTTCAGTGCTAATAAAACATAGTTAATTCAATTTCATAATAGACACAGAAACTGTGATTTTATTTCACTGAATGTAAATAACTTGCCTATAACAAATATCCATGATAACTTAAATTTTTGAGCTTATAGATGAATGTTTAAGAGTGGGTATATCCCCTCACCAGGACGACCGTGGCTGGCCTCCCGACTGGTGTGGGGCCATGAGAAAGTCCCCATATCTACACAAGTCATTAATGGGTCGAAGACCTATGTTACCTTGAGAATCGGTTTGACAGGTTCTCGGAATTTTACGTTCAGATCAATAGTTTATAACCGGTTATACACCTGGCCAGTCTGTCTACATAAGTCATTAATGGGTCGAAGACCTATGTTACCTTGAGAACCTGCTTGACAAGTCCTTTCGGAATTTTATGTTAAGGTCAATGGTCTATAACCAGTTATACACCTGGCAAGCCTGTCTACATAAGTCATTAATGGGTCGAAAACCTATGTTACCTTGAGAACCGGTTTGACAGATTCTCTCGGAATTTTATGTGCAGTATAATGGTTTATAATCAGTTATATACCTGGCGAGTCTGTCTACTCAAGTTATTAACAGGTTGAAGACCTATGTTACCTTAAGAACCTGCTTAACAAGTTCTTTCGGAATTTTTTGTTTAGATCAATGATTTATAACCGATTCTACACCTGGAGAACCTGTCTACATAAGTTATTAATAGGTCGAAGACCTATGTTACTTTGAGAATCGATTTGACAAGTTCTTTTAGAATTTTATGTACAGGTCAATGGTTTATAACCGGTTATACATCTGGCGATTCTGTCTAGACAAGTCATTAGAGGATCGAAGACATATATCAGCTGAGAACCTGCTTGGCAAGTATAAAATTTATTTCACCCATGATCCTGATTATATAAAATGATCCGATGAGTCAACAAATATTTATTCGCGTAAATATTCGCAAAAATAAAATTACTATCCTGTATAAACAAAATACTTACAAAACTCGTCATATAACAAATTAGAATAAAATCTGTATTTAGGAAGTTAGTTAACAGCATCATCAGCAGGTTATAACTGTAGCTGGGGCTAAAAGTGTCATTCTGTACATCTGATTTTCAAAATAATTTCATAATCGTTTTTGTTTAATATTAAAATAGGCCCTACAAAGGAACAACTAATGAATCTGTATTATGCCAAAATAGATTGTAAATTAAGGTATGGTGTCTGTTTCTGGCGAAGTTCCACTATCACAGAATGTTTTTATTGCACAAAAACACATATTACGTTGTATGGCGAGTATTTCTAGTAACCATTCTTGTAGAGGCGTGTTTAGAGAATATAAAATTGTAATATTGTCAAATCTGTACATATTTGAAATGTGTGTTTATAAAAACAAAAATCTATTTGCTCTGAATCAAGATATAGTGTTAATACGCAAAGCAACGAAGAAATCCGCATACAATATAAGCATAGGATAAATGTAACAGGTAATTTTCCAAATTACCTAGGCCCTAAATTATTTAATCACTTACCCACGGAATGTAACATAACCAAGAATCTATCTGTTTTTAAAACTAATTTAAATTATTCCTGTTGTCGAAATGTTTGTATTCAGTACCTGATTTTTTTCCTAGTCGTAAGACAAGTTATTATTCATATACAACGTAATGTTGTCTTTATGGAAAATACATGTATTTATTTATACCAGCAAAGAACACTATTCGGACTAAGTCCTCTTGTCATTATTCATACCATTTTTACATTCTGTATTGGTTAAGCTTTCATGCATCTAGCTCCCTATTTGTTATATTTGTAACTAACATTAGACTGTTCTCCCATATTTGAGATTGCTCATATGCTCTTTAAGTCTAGTCTAAATTAATCGTCTCTTTTGTCCAATATACTTTTGATTAGTCCTTACAACTAATATATATAATATATAAAACATGCATATACAGCAAGAGGGGCTTTTTAAGAGTATGGGATTGCCTTACCACCCTCAAATAATAAAGATTAATGAGGATGATATGCCACATTTATCATTTGGATTTTAATATACACAAATAAACACTAGAGTAAATCTAATAACTCTTACCAAGTTTAATTGTTCCAACTTAACAAATTTGAATTAATTGTGGCATTTTTTTCTTCTGTAAATTTAATGGGCAGTTTCTTAACATTTTTTCTTGTAGCTACTCTTATCAGAAAATGAAAGAGGTAAAATGCAAAAACTTGCTGATCAAGAGTGTAATGGTTTGCTTAATTTTTTCGAGAAAACAAGTTGCGGGGATTGTAAATGGATCCTCACCACCGTTAAACATCCTTTTTTTATTTTTTTTTTAAGTAAATGCATTAATTCTTGCCCAATAAAAACACATTACCACCACACCATATAAATTAGACATGCCCCAAATTGAAAGCCGAAATACACGAAATATCTTTACTTTTATGTCAAAATGACATTATCTTTTATTTTTAATACAAACTGCAACTTATACACCTTGTTAATCTACAAATTTTACGATAAGCACGACGAAGTAATGCATTAATTTTCAGATAGGAAATTTGCAAGGTCAGACATCTTACATTTTTATTTAATCAAGACCTCAGATTCTGTTATTTGTACTAGACAAACTTTCAGTTTACAGTGATTTTCAGTTTCATTTACCTTACCTATTTGTAAATTTATACGTTAGCCTGAAATAGAATAACAATGTTGGTAATTCCTAAGGGGTCACTCTAAATAATGAATAGAATGAGAATATACAAGTTCGGGACTAGCTTTAAATATATTGAATTAGTAATGGATTAAACTATCGAACATTGAATATAATAAATAAACTCGTATCTCTGAGACAGATATCAGTTCGTGGAAATTAACAACGTAAGGTGATGAATACAGAAATAAAATCTGGGGTCCCCCAAGGATCAATTCTAGAGCTATTTATTTATTTTTAGTGTAAATTATTTATCGTGTTTTGACAACAATAATTCACTAGTCAAGTATGCTGAAGATAATAGTTACTGGTATACGGATTTTTCCCTACCTGAGGTTATGAAAATAACACAAACAATATTGGATACATCTGCAGTTTAGTTTCATCAAAGTAAATTTTAACATAACAAAATACCACAGAAATTGGACAACTCCCGAATCCAAAGCCGAAGCTGCACAGGTGAGGGTTACACTTTAAACGCCTAAACAAAATTTCTTAAATCCACTCGCAGAAATTGTGTTACGTTAGGTTAGGTTTTCAGTGAGTGAGTACCCGCAGATCCTCCACTGCGGCCATAAGCAGGCCTATTGTGGCGCACTCCTAGTTATATTTAACCCAATAAGTTCAGTCTCCTAATGAAACTGATAACTTTATTGGGTGAGAATGTGTCCAGATTCTCTGGTAGCAGTTGCCCTTTCTCAAATATTGATAATCGGATCCTCTCCACAGCGAAACAGGTGCATAAGATGTGGTCTGCCTTCTCATCATCCTCCAGGCATAGACGGCACTCGGCGTTTTCCGCTAGGCCGAGTTTATGCAGATGATATTTTAGTTGGCAGTGCCCGGTATATAGCCCTGTTAGAGTTTTCAGATTTACCCTGTTTAACTCTAAAAGCTTCTTAGCTCTTGATTTCAAAGGGTATTTTATAAACGCCTTCGAATGAACTAATCCTGGTAACTCTTGCCAATATTGGAGAATTTTCCCTTCAGACCAGGTTGTGATAGCCATTTTAGCAGTAATTGAAGATATGTCAAGTATCGGTTCTCATCCGATGATTCGTGATCCCACTCCTTCTCTGGCCAGGGAGTTGGCTATTTCGTTACTTTCCATACCATTGTGGCCTGGTATCCAGTCACTTTGTTCTTTTTGCTCAAATGATTTATAGACGATTCCATACCGTTTTGGAGTTACACCGATAGGTGCCAAGAGCTTTTATATCTACTTGGCTATCTGAGAAGGTATAGTATCCGAGGGCATTCCCAGGGTGCTGTGATTCTCGATGTCATCCAGCAACCTGTTCTGCTCCATGATATAAGTCTGCGGCATATTAATGGCCGCTTGTTGCAGTCTGTAGGTTGCTCACTTGGCCTTCACCCCCAACAAATTACACACTAGACCTTGGTTTTTGTAAAAAAGAATGTAACACTTTGTCCTAAAGTTCAGTTTTTCGCGCTCTACAATTTAAAAACGAGTTGGTTAAAATCGGCAGATTAACACAAATTTTGTGGGGATGGCGCACTTTCAAGTGGACACATTATATGTATATCTCAAAATGTGTAACATGTATTTTTATAATCATCATTATTCAAGAGTGATTTTAGAAACAAGTGCAAAAAAATTAAAACTTGAATTATGTGGGCTGTTACTTTGTGATAATAATTAATCCTGGTGATACAACAAAAGGCATATTTTGCTTTGTTTTCTATCACTAATTCAAAATAAGAATTAATTGCTTTATCATTCTGTATTAGGTAGAAATTTAATATACAGAAACTCATTCTTGTAAGTGAATCGTGTGATTTGTATACATTTAACGTAATTTGTATACGTAAATTATTATAAATAACCTATGAAATATTTAGGTACCTACACCCCTGGTCCTTGTGGTCAGAATTATTGTGCAGCCCCTTAAATGTCTCACACCACAACTGAAACTAATTATGTTTCAATTTCAGTGCAATCATTTGTACCAATCTTCAAATACACCACAGTATATACAACGAGCGTAAACCTTCTGTACACTACATTCTCTTCGATGTATTTAGACCTTTTTTCAAAACAAGTGAATGATACAAGAAAGATGTACGTGATAATACGTGTTTGTTTTTGTTTTTGTAATTTTTTTTACATTCTATGTAATAATAATAATAATGTTTTTTTACCATTTATGATACATAAAGTAGATGTGGCAAGCCAATTATTAGATTAAGTAAGAGATTTAATTAAATACAAGAAGTAAATAATTAGATAAATGATAAAGTCAAAACAATAATAATAAAAGTAGCTACTAAACATTCAATAAATAAAAATAACATGTAACTATATATCTACAAAACAAAGAAAACGTACGTATCGATGTTCAAAATATATTAACGTTTCGAAACTTCAAACATGTAGTTAAGAATCAGAGACAAATCATCAACAGAATAAAAAACATTTTCTAACAACAAACTTTTATTTATTTATTTTTTTTAAATAACCTGGGGCAACTTATCTCACGAATGTTTTTAGGTAACGAATTGTACATACTGAGACAGTTATCCTCGAGGAAGTGCTTAAATGTGAAAGTTTTAGGTGAAGGAATGCTTTAGAGTTCTCCATGTCTAATTGCATGAGCATGTGCATCAGAAACTTTACTAAACTTATGAATATTATGCTTAGTGGACATTAAACATTTAAGGATATATATGCTTGGTACAGTTAAAACATTATTTTATTGGTAAATTCCTTTACAATTTAAGTTAAAAATTAAAGCATTATCTTTTTTTTTGTAAACCAAATGATCTTCCTTTATCTCTTCCTCATCCTCAACTAAAAAGAAATATGTGAGTAGTTTAAGGCATCTTTGGTGTTTAAGATTTTAAAATCAGGTGGTAAAGATTTTCTAATATGAAAATTCATGATAAGAGTTTTATGTTTATGTTAATTTGTTTCTATCACGCCAAGTGATCAATTCATTTTTAGTTTGTTCTGTTCTTCTATGAACTTCTTCGAAGCTATCTGCAGATACCGATACTGTCATATCATCAGCAAACCTACTTAAATACCCATTACTTACAAAATTAGGAAAGTCATTAACATGCAACATAAACAGCAACAGACCCAAAACTGAGCCATGGGGAACACCAAGTTCGACATTATAAATAGGTAAATTAATGTTATAATTGACTCTTAACGACCCACCTTCCAATCTTCCATAGATGACTTTAGCCATTTCAAATCTGTATAATTGATCCCTAGATTAGATAGTTTTTTTTAATTAAAATTTCACTTTGTGTGGTGTCAAGGGCCTTTGATAGAGAACATAGAAATTACATATTTACCATCACCCACAGCTGAGTACACATAATCTAATAGACAGTAAGAAGCAGTTTCAATAGATTTCCCTGCTCTAAATCCATGTTGAGATGAAAATAGAATATTTTTTTTCCAAACCAAATAATTTACAATATGAGCATCGAAAGTCTTCCCTATTAGTTTTGATAAACTACTAAGTAAATATATTTGCCTGTAATTGACCATATCTTCTATATAGACTTTTTAAACAGGGGTATAATCTTTGCAATTTTAAAAATTTGGGGAAAACAGCCCTGACAAAACGATTGGTTTAATAGGTAAACTAAAGTTAAGATAATATTCTCGCTAATATCATATAATTAGACACATCATCAATACCAGACGAGTTTTTATTTTCATTTTGCTTAATTAGGGATTTTCTCTATAGTCCGTCAGAAGCATCAGATTTATATTTAGAATTATAATTCAAAACAATATTTTTATTTTTTCCTTTGCATCTACCTCTTCTATTATTAATAATGTTCTATGCTGTCCTAATCTTAATTGATGAGCTACTTATTTTACAGTTATAGTATTGTTGTTTGTCTAGTTTTAAATTGTTTCTGTATTATTTTTTCTTTTTGTTTGATATAATATTTTCATTTCCTAGCTACTTCATCGATGTATGAGCCAATGCATATTTTTTAATTTATTACTCTCATCTATTAATTTTTAATTTAACCAATTCACTTTGTTTCTTTTGCTTATTGGTCTTTTATAAGTGTATTCCACAAGATAACAGACATTAAAACACCATACTATAGCATTTACTAGAAAATCGAAACTATCATTTACATTAACTTGAAATATTGATTATCAGTAATCGAGTTTTTTTATCCAGTATACGAACATCTAGTACATAACCTGGGATAATCCTTTGCTTATTAGAGTCCTGATTGAGAATTACCGGTATTCCCAGTATTAGTTAGAAACAAAATTTAACAACAATAACTTCGTCAAAAATGCGGAAAATTGTGTATTGAATAAGGGAAAATAACAACAAATTTCATATCTAATTATTGCAGCTAGTGCATAAATCATTTTGAATAAGCAAGATTTCAAGAATTCCCGAGTGAAGAGAAAGTGAAGAGACAATCCTTTAAGTTAAATTCATAACCAAAAAATAACCAGTGTTGTACAGAATGAAATGTTTTATTAACATTTCATTATATATGCCATGATATGTCAGTCAAAATACGGAATTGCTATTTGATTTGAAACATCAAAGTTTGTCAAAATTCTTATTTTTATCTTACCAAAAATTGTTATTATTTAATAGTCGTGGATAAAGTATAGTTATTTTACTCGCATGTAATGGCTATTATTACATGCTCTTTGAATAATATACTATTATTACATGTCCACTATGCATATTTAACACGCCGTTTCTTTTATCACTTATTTAATATCAACCTAGTCTCGCTACGAAGGAGGTTAAATATATTGGTTTTTGAATTTGAGTTTTTCACGTTAATCTCGAGTGTAGGTATACATCAAGAAATTATACACTTTGTGTGTCTTGAAGTTCGGTACCATCTATTTTTAACTTGACACTTTCTTCTGGATGAAATAATAAATGAAACTGCATTATGTCGGTGTTTTCAATGGTCAAAGTGAGCATATTTTTATCATATCAGTCATTTGATTTAATAATTGAATTAGTTATTTTGTTCTTCAGGTTCTTCATAGCAGATAATATAACAGAATTGTCTTCAGCATAGGATTTAATTAGTTCTCAGAGGATATTTGGTATGTCGTCTACTTTATGTATAAATGACAATGGTCTCAGATTGGAGCCTTGTGGAATACTCCTTTATATATGCCTGCATTCAGATGACATATACTCTCCAGATGAACAAATGTATTGCGATATATTTGACAGGCAGGAATTTATTAAGTTTTGAGCGACACACCTTACTGCAAACTTACTTAACCTGGTGAGGAGCAATAACTTCAAAACACGTGTCAGTAACTTGTGATGCCCATGTTGGCCCATGCTCTATATGTTATACTTCAAGGAGTGACTTAGGTGGTGTGTGGCAAGAGAGAGAGAGAGAGATAAGTGGTAATAGAGTACAGGCGTGGGAGTCCCAACCGTGGGCTGACAACGGAGAATAAAGTGGATTTGAAGGGAGTGTTACTTCCTAGTGGATTAATAGGTTGAGGTGGTCCTGGTAATGTGGGTCAAAGAAACCTGAACAGTACTTACGACTACAGCAACAGTGAGTTGCAAATTTGTATCATTGTAACCGTAACGTTTAGATACAGAACATAACATTAGCCATCACGTTTTCATGTACCCTGTCTCCGTAGATGCCGGATCTCACTACTATTTGTTAATTAAAGGTATTTACAGTAAATTATACTTCTATAATGTTACCCCGAGAGGGAGCTTTACAAGTTGGATAGTTATCCTTTGGGATATTAGTGCCAATTACTTTGTTTTATTTTTGAACTTTATTAGCCCTGTCTTTATTTAATTAACAGACTTTCATAATCAATTTCGTCAAATTCTTTCAACAGGCTAAAATTATATGCTTCGTTTTATCTTTTTCCTTATTAGACTTTAAAATTTCATCGATAACCTAGAAGATAGCATGTACTCAGACCACTTCTCACCTGAATCAATCGAGTCAAAGTTATTGATGATTTACAATACAATCGAATCACAAGAATATCAATTTATTAGTTCAAATGCTAGAACTTTCAAAAATTGTTTGAATTCGTATTTCAATATTGAAAATCAGGTACACGGCAAATCCAAAAACTAAGCATAACTGAAAACTTCAATAATGATTGCAAACCTCAATATTAAATAACTCTCAAAGTACACAAGAACCACCCTAATGTAAACTTTTCTAAAAATTACTTTTTAAAGAAGTCCGAAAAGAGAGCCTTCCTGAAATAATTGTGAACGTCCATTGCTGGCTGATCCATCACAAAGGGTATAGTTGTAAGTCTCTGGAAGCACCGAAGCGGCAATTCTGTCAAATGCAGACCTAGTGGAATAGCTGACGATGTCCATATGCAATCCAGTACATGTAAATACATATTAATAACAGATTAATGAGCGAATAGCGCAGCGCTAATAGGCCCTTAATTGAGAGCTATCCGATTATGACTAACATGTCTACTAGTTATGAGCATGTGGACGTCTCAACTACACCCCCAAACCAGAAATTATAGAAAGGAAACAGTAATTACGTTAGAAGTCACTCGATTTTATCACTTTAGTTTTAAGCTGTTAATAAAATTAAATGTCGAGGTCGTAGATTTGTTTTCTAGAAATCTAATGCAGATCCAAAAAAAGTTTTATCATAAATTGTACCAGATTTGAACTGTGAATAATCTAGTGAAATAATTAAAAAATGTTTTGTTTCTTGTTATGTGTTAATAATAATAATAACAATAATAATAATGATTCATAGATTTTAGCAAAGCTTTTGATTGTGTTAACCATGTGATATCGTTATCTAAACTTGGTTTGAGTCATACCAAATAGATGTCAAAGGGTACAAGTTAACAAATCTAAATCAGAGTCGGCAAACGTTGATATTGGAGTATCACAAGGGTCAATTCTAGGTCCGACTTTATTTGTACTGTTTATTAATGACTTAGCTAGGTACCTTCAGAAATTTAATTTCACCCATAAGAACCGAAACATCTCTTCCACTGTTGGTAGTAGGCATGATTACCCAACAAAAAATAAAGCTCTTTTACAACCATATAAATACAATAGGAGTATCAAAAGGGTTTATATCATAATGCCTGCAAATTCTAAAATGAACTATATGAAGAAATAAAATGCTCGAACACTTTACACCAATTTAAAAATAGAATTAAGAAACTACTATTAAGAAAAAATTGTTATGCTATCAATGAGTTTTTTAATTAATATAAGGTAAACACAAAAATATGTATATTTTATTTCTATGAATTCTAAAATTCCATATATTAATTTTTTTATAAATATTTTAGTTTTGTATGTAACGTATTTTATTTAATACTTTATACATTATTTGTTGCTTAATTGACGTCTGTAATACTATATTACTTTTATATGTTGTTATATTAATTTTATGTTTATACATTATTATTTAGATAAATTTTACTTCTATACATTTATTTTATGTCTGTATATTTATGTGTTAATTGACGTCTATAATATTATATTATTGCTATGTGTTATGTATTATGTTATATTTATTTCTTGTTTATAGATTATTATTTATACAATTCTTTTATCTGTATATTTATATGTTAAATTTAGTTCTATTGACTACATTTCTTAAATTTATGTATTTGTTCTAAATTTTCTAAAATTGATAATAAATATTTTTTTTCCGGTTTCCCGATGCCGGTCAGTCCTCCCGTAGCCTCCGACGCCTCACGGGAGTCACGCCGGCGCATCAACTACAGCCACTCCCCACATCCTGCAAGGTTAGTGACTGTAGATATCAGAATCGTGTGCCCTAAGCAGACGGTGAGAACCCAGAATGACCGCCTGATGATCTTCACTTTCGAGAGCAGCGTAGGCTTTATCCCTCCGAGTACACCGATTATAAGGGCGACCATCTTTACCGAGTAGCCTGGGTACAGCACTTGGAGCTCCTACCGGAGATCGCGATGTTTGGTCCGTTTCTCCTCCTCTTTCAAGGTGATGTTTTCTCCGCAGGTGCCGGGAACTCGATGACATACATCACCCTGAGTTGATGGTCGAGGAGGACTATGTCAGGCTTGTTGGCTTAGATTAGCCTAACAGCCGGGAACGAGTAGTTCCAGTAAATCCGGCATTTCTCGTTCTCAACAACGGACTCAATATCTCCGGGAACGTAAGGCAGCACTGGTGTCTGGTCTACCCCTAAAATAATTACATATATATTAATATACAATATACATAAATATATATATATATATATATATATATATATATATATATATATATATATATATATATATATATATATATATATATATATATATATATATATATATATATATATATATATATATATATATATATATATATATATATATATATATATATATATATATATATATATATATATATATATATATATATATATATATATATATATATACATATATATATATATATATATATATATATATATATATATATATATATATATATATATATATATATATATATATATATATATATATATATATATATATATATATATATATATATATATATATATATATATGTTGTTTTCAGGTTTTCGCGGGTGGTGAATGTTAAATTCGTTTTCGGGTATACTCCCGCGTAGGTGATAGGCCCCGAGAGGGACCGTGGTTGTCTGAACGACGTTTCGGCAGAATCTCATCTGCCATCTTCAGGGTCAACCGATAACTGCTTACTGCGGCTTCTGGTTACTCGAACTGAAAATTTTTCAGTTCGAGTAACCAGGCCGCAGTAAGCAGTTATCGGTTAGAACCCGAAGATGGCGGATGAGACTCTGCCGAAAACGTCGTCCCGACAACCACGGTCCCCCTCTCGGGGCCTATCACCTACGCGGGAGTATACCCGGAAAACGAATTTAACATATCTATATATACCATATATACATATATATACATATATATATATATATATATATATATATATATATATATATATATATATATATATATATATATAAATATTATACATACGCTTCAGAATGTAATACATAAAAAACGAAAAACAGGTATTCATAAAAACAAACGAATAATCACAATAAGTACAAAAATTAAAAAAAATATGTATAAACCTGATTAATATATTCATATTCTAAAATGCCGTCATAAATTCATTTACATAACATGTCTTTTGAATTAAAAAATGTTTTACTGCATTTTTAGGACTATTGATATTTAGCAACATTATAATGCAGTCGAGCAGAATCTACAGCCATTAAAGTAGAGGCCTTTTTGATACAGCGTAGTATCACGTCTAATTGGTAAAATAATAATCTTTTTTTCTTGGATCGTATTTATGATCGTTTTTGTTAACGTTAAATTTATTTTTGTTTTTATAAATAAAACAAACAATTTCATAAATATGTATAGATATTAGTGTCAGAATATTAAGAGATTTAAATGCTCCTCTACAAGATTCACTGTATTGTATATGTGCAATAATACGCACTGCCCGTTTTTGTAGTACAAAATTTACAACGGTTGATAAACCCCAATGAACAATGCCATATTTTAAATTCGTTTGAAAACAACCAAAATATAACTGTTTGAAAATTGACTGACTGCATTGTTTTGATGTAATAGTCAGTGCAAAACAAGTTTTTGCAAATTAACAAGATATATTCTGAATGTAGCTGGACCACCTCAGATTACAGTCAATTGTTAAACCAAACATTTTAGATTCACACGAATAATTCACAGTATTTTGAAACATTTACTTTTATGCTACTGTTTGGAGCAATGTTTAATTGTTTGACTTATTTTTGTCAACCCATAAACTTAGTTTGTTGAAAATATTTATGGCACAGGTTTCGGCATCCTTAAGATTATTACATGTTATTAACATATTAGTATCATTTGCATAGGACGCCACGATACTTAAAGGGTGTTCTATGTACTTAAACATATCGTTAATAGATAACAAGAATAGAGTTGGGCCCAAAACAGAGCCTTGTTGAACTCCTGTAACAACAATTTTTAAGTCTGATATAGCACCATTAACAGATACTCGCTGATAACGGTCTGATAAATATGATGCAATCAATTTATATGTCACACCTCTAACACCATATTCTTCCATTTTTCTTTGATAATATACCGTGATTAACATAGTCGAATGCTTTAAAAAAGTCTACGAAAAGTGTGGTAGTCTACGAATTGCCTTGATTGTGTTTATCTTCTTATAAGTTTTCATATCAAATGCAAGACGATGTAAAGTCGGATATTTAAAAATGCAACAAACCACCCATTATTTTGAATATTAATTTTAAATCAAAGTAGTTGGTGCAACATGCAACATTAAATAATTGGAGTTTATTAAGTAACCTTCCACAATTTTAGATCAACGAGTTCAATCCTGATGAATATGATTTTTTATTTAATAGTAATTATTATAACTCACTACTAAAAGAAGTATGTGATGATTTGTTTCATATTTCATATATAAATCTGAAAGAATTGTTTGTGCTTCTGGGGTACCCCAAGGGTCAGTGTTGGGCCCCTTATTCTTTATTTTATTTATAAACGACATTGTACTTGATCTGAACTGCTATTGTCTACTATACGCGGATGACCTCAAACTGTATCTAGCTGTCAAGGATGAATCTGACTGTTTGCTACTACAAGCTGACTTGGATCTAATAAACGACTGGTGTACTTCAAACCTCCTACCTCTCAACGCTGCCAAATGTAACGCAGTCACCTACACTAGAAAAGTGAATCCTGTACAGTATGAATACGCTATAAATCAGGTACATTTAAATAAACCAGAGGTATTTAAACATCTAGGCATAACTTTTGATAAAAGGCTGACCTTTAACCAGCACATTAATATCATTGTATCATCAGCTTACAAAACCCTGGGCTTTATCATTAGAAACTCCGGTGAGCTTAACAACATCGAGACATTAAAAAATTCTATTTACGTCTTTTGTGCGTTATAAACTTGAGTACGGCTCTGTCGTATGGAATCCTAATTACGCCATACATAGTAAAGCTATCGAACAAATTCATAGAAGATTTTTAAAATTTATGGCATTTAAGGAGGACAAAACCTATCCACCAATAAGGTTTCTGCATGACAAGCTGCTAGAGAGGTTCAATGTTGATGAACTGGTCAGAAGGTGGTTTCTTCACTCTGCTATAAACTTGTCAATAATAAAATAAAATGTCCTGAACTGTTGGCAAAAGTTAATGCGCTCGTTCATATGCCATTGGTGCAAACAAGATTAACTAATCTTTTTTTATTTACCCACACCAAGAACAAATATATTAGAATTCTCACCGGTGTATGTTATGTGTCATAACTGGCATGATATTCAGGACAAAATTAACCTTTTTAATTGCAGTGTTACAAATATAAGAGCTGCAGTGTTACAGATATAAGAGATGCTATAACAATTAATTTAACTCATTATGTGTACTTGTAATTAATTATTTCCAAAACCTATGTGCGTTATACTCATTGAAAATTAGTTATATTGAGTATTTTGTAATGTTATGCATTTGTTATTGTGTATTTTTCCTACCCTGTAATTGGAACATGTTCTGTTGGGTAGTGTATAATAATAAATAATAAATAAATAAATAAATAAATATTTATTTAATTTGTAATTGTAATAATTATAATTTTAATTAGATGAATTCGAATTTAATCTAACTTCTAGTTATAGTTAACTAAGTATTGATAATCCCGCCCTAAGCCACCTGAAGTTGATTTAAACTAAAAACGTATCCTGTTTATGTTTATACATATTCTATTGTCATGGTTTGATGAATTGTGATTTTCTAACCAATAAGAAGGATGAATAGTGACAAAATTTTTACCAATTTAAAGTGTTTGTAATAGCCTCAAGTCAACGAGACTATATGGAGTTAAACTGATATTCATCATGTGCAGTTTAGACTTTCCATTGTTGTAGTTATAATTCATTTTTGATATGCGTGTCAATTATCAATTTTACCTTAACTGTGTTATAGGATATCCATTACGGCATTACCATTATTTTTGTATACATTTGATGGCGTTAAATTGATATCAGTTTCAGAACAAATTAAATGTCCATGCCCAATTAATCTACAATTTCATCAATGTTAAAATATCTCGTATAATTCCTCATTAATCAAATTAAAACAGTATTTGCAAAGAATTTTATACTGTTTTAAGAATGTTTGCGTGATAACAAAACAATGTGAAACTGGTTTTTTATCAATTATTATTTCTCAGTATTCACGTGCTGGTTCATAGGGGGTTCGCTTCGGAGCACCTAACCCCTACGATAGTTAAATATTTTTAACTTTTTTGCAATCATTACATATGATTTCATCAAAGAAGGAATTGTCTTCGGAAGGAAACACTCGTGACGCAACAAAGCCCAAAAACGAATTGTTATAATAAGAATATTTGCAGATCCTTAAATTCGGCTTTGGATTCTGAGGTTGTATAATTTATGTGGTGTTTTTTATTATGTTAATATCCCAAGTGGTACACAATTATATCGAGTATAGTTTATTTCAAACTTATTTGCAACATAAAAAACGTCGACTATCTATTTTTACCTGCACGTTTGAAATTAGCCGTATGCTCCTAAAATCTAGTTTCAGTTGATCGTTTTGTTTGTCCAACATACTACTAACTACAGTTCTTGTATCTTATTTCGTAATCATATTCCGTGGCAAACAGTGGATACATGGACAGGAAAAGTACTTTTGATATGCACTCCCTCCAATATATCTTTCTGTCTCCATTTTCGCTTTAATATTTTTTCTCAGGTTCTCCTATAAAATCTGTATTACTTCTTTCTGAATTACCCTATAAATAATCAAAATTTAGTTATTAGTTTTTTATGGCCTCGTGGTCTAGTGGTAAGAGCACTTGCCTCTCACCCTGAAGTCCGGGGTTCGATTCTCAGTCGAGGGAGCTAGGATTTTTTCTATACCAGAAATTAATCCTAGGATACTCGGACATTGGTTGTGTGTCCATTGTCTCTAAATGTGTAGCCCTCTCCCACACAAGGTACCATGAGGTACCTTCAAGGATACACAGGGGGTTGTATTACTTGTGGTGTTTAATTTAATTTAATTTAATTTACTTGCTTAATAACATTGCCCTTATTTTTCTTATCTTACCATTTTCGAGGTAAAATATTGGAGTAGAAATAAAATATGGCGATCTTGAATCGGTCTTTTAGACGATCGATCCTTTCTAGAGGAAAATATCGTTTTTGATCGATCTTTCCATTATCGATTTAATCAGGAATTTCTTTTATTCGAAATCGATTGCTTTTTCAAAGGATCGATAAAGAACATCTACATTAGAAATGTATTACAGATAAATTCCTCAGAACGTAAAACTACTTATCAAGTTTATTTCCTTCCAATCGTTAGTCACTCAGATCCACCTAGGGTGGAGAAGCAGAACTAAACCAGTGCCGGTACTGTCGTCGGTGATGTAATGAAGGTAGGAAGCGACTATCTATAAACAGTTTTTTTGGTTTTAGTGTTATTTAGCTACTTCAATTTACATTTTCTTGACCGTTTTTTTTTATCATGTTCTTGTTTGTCTTCAACAAACTTATTCACATCAGTGTTTCTAATTTTTGTCAACCACAATATCGACCACTGTATTGTTTAAGTGTACTCACATGCAGTGATTTTGTAATGTGTATTTTATTGGCTTGTTATATAGAGCCTTTATAAATGATTATAAACCGCGTGATCATTTGGTACCCAGTAAAGAACAAAGTATGGGCCATTATTCAACCGTCATTTCCAGTAAAGACCCGATAAAAGCTCAATGAAGGCTCATACTTTGGTATTTACTGGGTAGGTACCATTTAACTCGTGATTTTGTCTTCCATATTGTAGCAGTACCTGATGAGGATTTTTGCACATACGTATGTGTCTAAGGAATCGTTTTCTACCATCTTTTGCAGACGGTACCACCCGACGAGGCTGTTAAAGGGAACTAATTGATCCCGTGGGTTTCGATCATTTATGAAGACCCGTTATAAAAGATAGATATTTTAAGGATCGATATTTTGCAAATAGATTTTTACTTGAATCGATCTTTAGGGGTCAGATTTGATCTTGAGAATTGATATTTTCATAAAAGATTGCCATTCCTAGTAGGAATATAGAACAGCCTAATCACCCAATGATCTAATTAGTTAATGTGAAATACAATAATATGCAGTAACGATGCAAATAAGCACACTTAGGTCATCACTAAGATCTATAACAGCAACCAGTCTTATTACCGTCTTCCGATAATTAATTGTTTCTTTAGAACAGAATCTCCAAAATTCACTCATATTTTAAACTGCAAATTAAATCTTGGGCTTTATTAATGTATATGAACGACACTATAATTATAATTTTCATTAAAAGTTTGCAAAGTTTACGTATTTATATTTTTCTTGTTTCTTTTTTAACGTAATTATCTAAATTAAGGGAAAAAATACTAAAGAAAAGGAAGACAAATTCGTCAGGCTTTGAAGGAATTGCTTTAACATTTTACAGAGTGGTCAATACACCAGTCTACATCATATTTTTGAACATAACTTTTTTCTGGTTTGTTAACTTTTTTACAGATCTGAAAAGAGAAATTAATTTTACACATGAAGATATACACAGCCACTAAATTGTTATAAGAAAAAACAACATATTTACCTAATCAGTCTCAATCATTTTTCTGAAAAAACACGTCTATTGAATTTACCTCGACTCTTGGGGACGAAAAGAAGGTTTGACAGATGATTCATAAAAGACATTATCGATTACAGTATTTTGAAAATCTCAAAAAAATTTTCCGTTTTCAGAAAAATCCAATTGATGCAATTACAGGTATGTGGTCAAAATCATAGCTTATATTTCAGACTGTAAAGAGACTTGCGCTTTGTGTATTCCTTGTTTTAGAGAGCTTTTGTAACAATGTACCATATTGAGTCGAAACAACGCAAACGGCCGCCAGACGACGTACATACGAGACGGGCTTAATGCCAACCATTTAGCCAACCAAATTGGAAAACATACGCAATCAAAATTATCCAAATAACATTCGATCACGACCTAATTGGAAACATTGTTTTGTAAATATACGGTCATGGAGTCCAAATTCCCATGACGCAACAGCAAATTTTAGCAAGCATATCCACACCCGCGGAGCTGAAATAGCTTATCAGAACTCTCACTAACAAAAAAACGCCGGGATCGGACGGTATCGATCATAAGCTACTTAAGAATCTGCCGAGAAAAGATATTGTCCAACTTACGCACATCACCAATGGCATTTTGCGTCTGCAACACTGGCCTAGTCAGTGGAAAAGTGTGGTGGTGTGTCCTATCTTGAAGCCGAACAAAAAACCGAAAACGGCTACTAGTTACCGTCCGATATCTTTACTATCGGCGGTATCTAAACTGGTTGAAAAGGTCTTTCTGAACGGCTAAACCCGCCCAGGACGATCTTGAAATTAACGTCGATGTTTAATTCGGTTTCAAGAAGGAACGCAGCACGACTCAACTGATCATGAGGATCGTCAGTGGTGTCAAGCGACAGTATAATCTTGACAAGAACACGGCCATGGTGCTCTTAGATATTGAGAAATCATTCAATACCGTCTAGTTATCTGGCATCATATATAAACTGCATCGTACGACTTTCGGGGCCACTTAACGCAACTGATACACTCTTACTTGCACAGTCGAACGCTGCGAGTGAGAGTGAACAAACCTCTATCAACACAGAGGGACATTAGATCAGGCGTTCCGCAGGGGACGGTTCTTGCGCCTAAATTATATAAAATATATACAACACCAAGCTTGCGATGTACGCCGACGATACCGCCATGTACTGCCACAGTTACCTTGCTCAGGCCGCTGGACAGCTGATAAAGGCGCCCATGGTAAGAACGTCGGAGTACTACTTCCAAGTTGAAGGTGAAGGTGAACGTCGCCAAGTCGGAGGCTATTGTTTTTACTAGAAAAAGGATAA
>JANEYF010005921.1:0-101496 GCA_029963845.1 Rhamnusium bicolor
ATTGTTATTATTTTTTTTCCGGTTGCCCGACGCTGGACAGTCCTCCCGTGGCCTCCGACGCCTCACGGGAGTCGCGCCAGCACATTAACCTCAGCCACTCCCCACATCCCGCAGGGTTAATGACTGTAGGCTCCGGAATCGTGTGCCCTAAGCAGACGGAGAGAACCAAGAATGACCGCCTTCTGCATTTGGCCTGCCAGCCACTCAGCTGATTTTTGGCAGGCCGGTATGATCTCCAGTTCCGAGAGCAGCGTAGGCTTTATCCCTCCGAGTACACCGATAATAAGGACGACCATTTTGACCGAGTAGCCTGGGTACAGCACTTGGAGCTCGTACCGGAGATCACGATATTTGGTCCCGTTTCTCCTCCTCCTTCAAGGTGATGTTTTTCTCCGCAGGTGCCGAGAACTCGATAACATACATCACCTTGAGTTGATGGTCGAGGAGGACTATGTCAGGCTTGTTGGCTTGGATTAGCCTGACAGTCGGGAACGAATAGTTCCAGTAAATCCGGCATTTCTCGTTCTCGACAACGGACTCAATATCTCCGGGGACGTAAGGCAGCACTGGTGTCTGGTCTACCCCGTACGAGTGCCTTAGATGGTAGTATAGCACTCGTAAAGCCGCGTTATGTCGGTGGATGTAGGCCGAAATCGCATATATGGGGCATGCAGAAAGTAAGTGCATGAGCGATTCCGGCGCCTGATGGCAGGTCCTGCAGTTGATGTCAGGAACCTCTACACGCCACACGCGGCTACGGTAGACCAAGGTGTTGATAACACCATCTTGGCACGCCATAATGAATCCCTCGGTCTCCGACTTAAGCCCTGCTGACCTTAGAAAGGCGAAGGTCAGCCTGGTCGATAAACCCAGTGTTTCTATGTTCTTATAGAAGACACCATGCTGGGGTTTATCGACGTGCTGCCGAAACAGATTTTCCTGTTCGGCAGCTCTTATTCGGGCTTTCAGACGATTTGGCTGAAGTTCGGTGACTGACTCACCATCAGCACCTCGCCGGCCTCCTCGCCTGATGTCAAATGCGAGACCGAGTTCATCTGCGGCTCTTTTTGCTGCCTTGAATAATCCTGCTCCCACTCCTACAGTTTCGTGATGTTTTACGAACCGCAAGAGGGGATCTGAGCTCCTGAGTATGTTACATGCCATACTCAGTACTACTCTGCCATGCGTACACTCCAGGCTCAAGAGTCCTCGGCTCCCCCGTTGACGTGGGAGGTACACACGAGGAACGGACGATCTAGGATGAATACTTCTGTGAATATTCATCATCTTGCGGGTATCTCTGTCTAATTGGCGCAGCTCATCTACCCTCCACTTTACTACTCCGAAGGAGTAGAGCAGAATCGGAACGGCAAGCATATTAGTTGCAGACACCTTGTTCTTCCCCGAAAGTTCGGAAGACCAAATCTTTCGGCGGCGGTGTCTGTACTTGCCGCGGAGAGATTCCTTTATTTGTGTTACATCCTGGATGTGCCTTTGTTGCACACCCAGGTATGTATAGGTCTCTCCGGCATCCAGATGTCTTAGGATGCTTCCGTCTGCGAGCTGCGCATCTTCAGGGAATTCCCCGCATCGTCCTCTCTTGAGGTGGACGACTGCACATTTGTCCAACCCGAACTCCATACCAATTGCCCGCGTATATTCTTCGACCACCCTAAGAGCGTTTTGTAGTTCGCGCTCTCCGGAGCCATAAAGTTTAAGGTCATCCATATAAAATAGATGGGTGACCTTATGCCTCCGGTCGCTGGGTGGCCCACATTGATATCCGCGGGTTTGGCGGAGCCCAACAGACAACGGCAGCAGTGAGATGCAGAAGAGGAGAGGACTCAGGGAGTCACCCTGGAAAACTCCTCTCCTAAAAAGCCACCTGCCCTGTCGTGACCCGCTGCGCACCTGATGTTATGGTGAAGCGGGTCTTCCAGAGCGGCAGCAGCTGTTCTATGCATCTCACTAGTGGTGCTGGTACCGCAAGACATTCGAGCAAGTACAACAATAGCTCATGCGATGTTGTATCAAATGCCTTGCGGTAATCAATCCAGGCCATCGATAGATTCCGCTTGTATTGCACAGAATCCTGTGTAATACAGCGGTCTATCAGCAGGCTCTCCTTGCAATCTGCCATGCCCTTCTTGGCACCACGCTGTTCGTGTATCTGCTGGAAGACCGGATCAACAGACCTCAGCGTCCTAGCATACAAGATACGTGTAAATATCTTGTAGCAGGAGTTAAGGCAAGTGATCGGCCTATAATTCCTCGGGTCGGAAAGATCCCCCTTTTTTGGGGATTAGCACAGTACGTCCCTCGACGAACCAGTCCGAACCATATTATTATTATTATTATTATTAGATTTAAGCGTTCACTTTCTCGGCAGTACCGGAAACTATTCACCGACCCCTTGCGCGCGCTTTTGGGGTGCGGCTTTGTTGGGGCCTAGGCCCGATGTTATTGATTGGTCTTGTAGCTCAGAATCCAGACTTCAACAAGAAATCACAGAGACTCCTATTCCAAGACTCTTCTCAATATATGAGCTGTTCCTAATAGTGCGATCTTTTGCACTTCTTGTGCTCTGGGCTGGCCAGGCAGCTGATGTAAACTCCTGTCATAGCCTTTCTTAACAGTTCCGAGTGCTCCTACAATGACTGGAGCTATTGTTGTCTTCACGTTCCACATTCTACTTACTTCTATTTGGAGGTCTTTGTACTTACTCAGTTTCTCAGTTTCCTTGAGCAACACGTTGGTATCGTTTGGGACTGACACATTAACCAGTAAGCAAGTCTTCTCCTTTTTATTGTGCACGACGATATCCGGTCGGTTCGCATGGATTTCCCTATCGGTTATGATCGGCATATCCCACATGAGTGTCACGTCGTTGTTGTTAATGACTTTTTCAGGGGCGTATTCATAATACTTCTCGGGCACCGGTATGTTGAAGTGCTTGCATATGACCCAGTAAAGATAGCTGGCCACTCTGTTGTGTCGGTGAGTGTACTCCGCTGGCGCTAGCGTAGTGCATCCTGCCACCACGTGGCTGACATGTTCTTCCGCCAGGCCGCACATTCTGCACTTACTGTCTACTGGCTGTTTCAGGATCATTTTCTGGTGGTATCGGGTGTTTAGGGCTTGATCCTGTGCTGCTACTAACAAACTCTCCGTTTCCCCCTTTAGACCTGCTCCATTCAGCCACATCATAGATGCCATTTTGTCAATCGCTGGTCGGTTGAGATCTCGGAAGAACTGTCCATGCATTGGCTTTGCACAGAGTACTTCTATTTTCCTCTTTTCGATGCTGGATTTGATCCTCTTCTTGGCTTCCTCATCAGTGTCCCCAGGTTCCAAATACTCTTCCTGGATTTTACGCGCCTGTTTCTGTATGGAGTACAGGTTTTTTCCCTGATCGTGTTCTTTAACTAGCCGTATGAGTTTTTCCTTACCCTGTCGGATATATGCGCTCAGCCCTACTATAGATGAGTTGTAGGCAGACTCCAGCTCTATTAATCCGCGACCACCATTCTTTCTTTTTAATGTACAGCCTCTGTACATCGGCCTTCGGATGGTGAATTCCGCCCATCGTGAGGATTTTCCTCGTTTTTCTGTCGAATTTTTCGATGTCGCTTCTTAGCCAATCAACAATTCCAAAGCTGTAGGCAACCACAGGGACAGCAATTGCGTTTATGGCTGCGATTTTGTTTTTTTATGTTTATTATTATTATTATTATTATTATTATTATGGTCATTGGTAGTGAAATATATCGATTGTACTGGGAAAACTATAAATATGATACTGGTCCTGAAATGGTTAAAATAATAAAATACAAATTTTGTTATGCAACAAAAGTTTTAAGTAGTCAGTTTCTGTATACATACATACATTTTTATAATCATTTAAAAACAAAATTACACTAAAAATATTTCCTCATGACCACATTAGGTTTCTTCTTACAAATATAGCTACATGCTGTGTATCATTTTTATTTGAAAATTAATGCTTTAAATTTTAGTGAAAAGAATTTTAATACTTATGAAGCAATAGGTATGTAAATGTATATTTTGACGCATTAAATAGGTATAACGTACATCTATAAAATGACAAATTTTAATTATTAGGGCTTTACAAACATTTAATTAAATAAACAATATTTTTAAATTTAATATTTTCAACGATTCCAACCTTTTTTGAGGAATATAACTAATAACTTGCTTATGAAATTAATGTGATTATATTACAAGAAAATAAAATAAAAATACATATGAACATAAATATAACAATGAAATGATCATATATGACACATTTAGAAACTATTCTGAAAATAAAGGGAAAACAATATTACAACAATTACTTAAATCATAAACGATGTATGGCTAAAAAAAAATCCCTGCAATTAAATCTAGAACCAGAGTTTTTGCAAAAATTTTGCAAGCAGAAAGAGATGAAGATTAATAAAGCCCGAAGCCCACAACATCAAAGCTTTGTGCCTGTTACCTTGAAGAACAGGGGGAGTCTAATCCACGTTCCAGACTTGGAGCCAGAATACGAATTTCAGGGACCGTGAGAACACTCGCCTTGCGCCTACAGCCAACATATACAGGCATAACAGCCAGACTACTTTACTACTATCAGTCATTCCAACATTCCTTTTAATATAATACATTAAAAAACTACCTTAAGCTTTTTCAAATTTAATGTACCATCACAAAAGAAATGTTTTATTATACAAAGTTAGTTTAGTTTCAACTTCTTGCAATTTGTTATTAATTTTATATATACATACATATATATTTGAGATTTATCATGTGAATCACAAATACTTCAAAAAGTAATAAAAATAATAAGAAAACAAATAAGGAGATGATGAAACTGATCGAAACAATATTTCTTAAAAACTACAAATGGTATGTTTTTTTATGGGGCAACTGCAGATCCAGTTTTAAAATTTTCAATCACAATTTTGTTCTATTCATTTTAGGATGCAATTTGTCTATAGTGTCACTAACTCTGATTGTTATGCTAATATTTTAATGAAGTTTTGTAATTATCTGCCATCATCATTCACAAAAAATGACTGATGTAAGCATTCACAGATTATCTGAATTTTTTACGCATTAGTATTCTATAAGGCAGGCAACTTTAAAATCACCAAAATAAAACACACTTACTTATATGAGACAACGCACACACCAGCAACAATTTAATCACGGTAACTAAAAAATTACATCTTGATCTATTTTGAAGGTGAATTAATTGTTGCTTGAAATAATGCAACATGCATCTGAACCTGTCCGCGCGCACTGGCGATTAAATAGTTGCTTGTTGTCACACCACAGAGATTAGGTTTATCCCACAGTTATAAAATGCAGATTTTTTTTCTGTGGAATTCGTAGTTTCGTCAATTTGTTCCATTTCCATTAAAGTGAAATTAGTTAAAAAACTGCATTGCTAAAATTTTTATTTACTAAATTTACTTGGTTCTAGCCTTCAATGGGCTCATTTAGCATTATTTTTTATCGCATAATCTGAAGTTTGCACTATATTTAGCAAGTGTGTAAAAAATTTTTATTAATCAGGCATCGTCCTCATGTAAAAAAATTTAAAGGTCAGCGAGCTGAATAACACTCTATTGTTGAAAAAGTCAGCAAGCTGAATAACACTCTGTTGTTGAATATGATGTCATTAGGTCCCATGTACTCTACAGCTGCTAGCCAGTGCCGACTGAAAGACGGAAGATAGGCATACAGTTGATCCGCTTATCACAATTTAATATAATGTTTAGCGGCTAACTGTTTTTGTATTTTTATTTACTGTTTACTGTTTTTTTTGTTGGTGGTAATACTTACTGTAAAATGGACAATAAAAACTATAAATACTGTGTAGTTCCTAGTTCACAACTGCAAAAAATACTACTGTGACAACACCAGATAAAATATTTATTTATTTTTAAATTAGTAGGGGTAAGGTCGGCAAAACGGAGAAAACCAAGTTTTAATTAGTCGAGGTTTCGTGTATTTTGACTTTTCCTCTCAGTGCTATTTAAATTAGGCTGTAAAGGTATTTATTTTCTAAAAACAAACATAAACATAAATAATAAATAAATATTATCAAGAACAATACGAACAAATACCATTCAGTAGAATGAAGTTTTATTCTAGTTGTGGCTAAATCTATGCGTTGTCGATCTTTTAGGCAGCACAATGACTAAACATTGTTGTGAGGATCAGTTTAAGATAACATTTTATAAAGTTTTCTTGAATTTTAAATAGAAAAGAGATTATTTTAAATTATTTTTAGCTTGAGGAAAACGTGGAAAATTACATGTATGTATATCAAGTTAATGAAAAATGTGCCAATTAAATTAAGACTTGGTGTTACTCCATATATCTTTAATTGTCAGGAAAACCGAAAACGGTTGCATTATTCCCTAAATAGAATTTTTAAAAAGACAAACGCAAACGGTATTATCTTCCACTTCCGGCAAATTAGAAAAATCTGATTTTATATAATTAATATCACAGAGTACAATAATTAAACTACTTAAAAATACCGTAGTCACCACCTTAAATGTTTCCCCCATATACTAATCCTGTGTATTTCTTGCGAGCGAACTTAATAGGATTTGATGCCGTCACTATGGCGTTCTCGGCCGGATAATGCATTTCATTATGTAAATATCTCCTTCAATTTTCGTTCAGTCAACTTGAAATTTTTTTTCAGGCTTATACACGACAGTTCATAAAAATTGAGGAAAATAGAAAAAATAATATTTCACTAAACGAGCATATTCAGATCAAATACACTTTTCAAAGTTTTCATAATGGATAATTCACTAGAAAATTATGCAAATTACTATTATTTATGGAGGTACTATTATATTATGATTTTAATTAATTTGTATAACAGAAATGTAAAGAATGACGGTGTAAGGAATTTTTTGGGTTAGAGAAAGATATATGTCTAAAGAGAGGAAAAAAGTTTTAACTTTTTTTCTGAATCGCTTTAAAATTGAGATCTCCTGCTACGGATATTCTCAAATCAGTTTTTGTCCGAATTTTCTATCCGCTAAAAATTCGTTAAAAATGCTTAAAATGAAAATTAGCCGGTAAATTTCCATCACTATCCATTTTATAAAAACACAAAAATGTAATTGTTTATTTTAATATTTTTTCATGCAATTTGCAAATATTTTCTTGTTGTTTTTAATGTGCTATAGTTTTTTTAGATCACTTAATTATCTACTGAATTATTGAAAACGAAAATCATATTTAGAGTATTTATAAAATACTGTTTAAATTCGTGTGCAGATTCTACACGTAAAATAAGAATATATATATATATATATATATATATATATATATATATATATATATATATATATATATATATATATATATATATATATATATATATATATATATATATATATATATATATATATATATATATATATATATATATATATATATATATATATATATATATATATATATATATATATATATATATATATATATATATATTTATAGCAATTGTGTTCTTGGGATTTTGGTTCTTTAATGATATGAATGAAAATCTAAATTGTTTATTTATTCATAAACACATTTTACAAACGTTTCGGTGGCTGTTTTCCACCTTTTTCAATGCAATGACTAAAATATAAAGCAATTTAAAATTTTTCTATAATTTTAATTATTATTAAAATATCTTACCTTAAACGAAAAAATAATCTGATGTGGCACTTTATAGTTTAATGTACAATAATGTTACTTAATTAATAATTTGTGCGTATAGCGAGCACATCACTTTTTACTGTTTTATACTAACCGACGATGTTTTTCGGCATTCGAGTGCAAGCAGTGAACGAGTGCAGACGTGTATACGGAAGTATAGTGCCACTGTGATCTACCCGAAGTGATATCCGAAGTTAAGCAACGGTCGGCGCAGTCGGAGCTAACGAAAGTTAAGCAACGGTTGGCGCGGTCGAGCTTGAAATATTAGTTGCCTTTTTCAAGGCTCTAATATACTTTTTGAGAAAAGAATTCAGAAGAGGAGAAATATTAGTCGTCTTTTTCAAGACGCTAATATAAAAAGATAAAAAAGTCTCCCTCCTGGAGACACATATTTTTGTTATATTCTGTGTGTACTAACCATAACTTCTATTTTTCAGCTTTCTTTTTCAGATAAGGCTACGCATACCCAGGAGGAGGGTATGGGAAACCATAGAGAAGTGGACGAGGACTCGCAGAGTGGTAGTTCCAGGGCTTCCACCCCATGCAACATGGATTTGGAGATTGTGGACCAAGAAAAGCTGCGCCTAAGGGCCGAAAACAAGGCACTGAGGGCCCAAATAGAAGAAATGAGCATAAGGATGGCTCAAATGCAATCAAGGATGGACAGGCAGCACGAGGAGCTCCTGAAAGCCATCCAGGGGGCCCAAGTCGGACCCACGAAGTCCGCTAATAAGAAAAGGAGGAAGGCAAACTCCGACAGTGAAGAAGAGGAGCCCAAACAGGCCAGGACCCAGGAGGCCCGGACTCCTGAAGGCACCGAGGCCCCAGAAGAGAGTACGAGCCGGCAGGAGGACCGGAATCCAGGACCGGCCCCAATGGAACCAGCCAAGACGCCCAAGATACCGCCAGTCGTCCTTAGGAAAAAGGAAACGTGGACGGTGGTAAGGCAGACGTTTGCGCGAGGCAAACGTCAACTTCAAGAAGGCCCGCGTCGTTGGTGAAGGCATCTCCATCGACCCATCAACGAGTGAAGATTATAGGAAGATGACAAAAATCTTCACACAGGAGAAAAGGGAGTACCATACCTACGCGCTCCCTGAAGAGAGGCTCCTGAGGGTAGTGATACGCGGCATCCCTAGTGGCGTAAGCTGCGAAGAGATCAAGAAAGACCTGGAAGACAAGGGCTTCTCGCCGATCTCTGTCCAGCGGATGACGTCGAGGAGGACCAAGATGGAGATCCCACTGGTACTGGTCCAAGTGCCACTAGACCAGGAGAAGATCCTGGAGGTAACGAGGTGCTGCTACCTAGTAGTCCGCACAGAGAGACAAAGGGCGCAACAGAGCGTCACCCAGTGCCACCGATGCCAGCGTTTCGGCCACGCACAGGGTAGGTGCGTGAAGTGCGGCGAGGCCCATCGGACAGCGGACTGCAAAAAGAAGCAGGACGTCCCAGCGAGGTGCGCAAACTGCCAGGGAGCGCACCCGGCCAGCTATAAAGGATGTCCCAAATATCCCAAGAAGCCCGCGGGCCCCCAGAAGCAGGCTCCAAGGACCCAACAGCCACCGAGGGAGGCCAAAAGACCCGCCACCAGCGGGCTGAGTTACGCAAGGGTAGCTCAAGGTAACGCAGGGCCGAGCGCCGGCCCTGCCAGGAACAACGAGCACCCGTGGAGGCCCAAAACCTCACCGCGGTGCTCAAACAGATGCAGCAAATGTGCTCAGCAATGAGCGCATTTTTTGCACAGATGCCAGGCTTTACTAATCTGTAATGTCTTTTCAGGTGAAGCCGAACTTCCTGCAGATCGCCTCATGGAACGTTAACGGGCTACAAGGAAGAAAACTTGAAGTGGAGGAACTCCTAGCCCGGTACGACATAGACGTGTTGGCACTACAGGAAACGAAGATGACGCCGCTGAAGCCAGCCAACTTCCCTGGCTACCATGTCTACAGGAAGGACTACGCTGGACCAAGGCCGATGAGAGGAGTAGCCCTGCTGGTAAAGAAGTCGATCGACCACCATCCAATCGTGCTGCCGGACATGGAAAACCTGGAAGCCACCGCCGTAGTAGTGTCAACGGCACGAAATGGCGACATTCAAGTGGTATCCTGTTATCAGCCGCCCCGATGCCGGATCCTGGACACGGACCTGGATGCAATATTCCAGGGACCAGACTCAGGTGCTTGCCATAGGGGACCTGAACGCCAAGTCACAGGAATGGAACAGCAGAGTCACCAACACTCTAGGACGAGATCTGCTGAGATTCCTGGGACGACACGCTGGCAACATGCAGGCACTAGGACCGGACGAGCCGACGCACGACAATGGAATCCACCGACCGGATGTGCTGGACATCGCTATAATGAAGGAGATGACCCTCAATGCGGAAATCTCTACCAGGACGGAAGGTTCCACCGAGCATAATCCGATCTTCTTGGACCTAGGAGAGAAGGATGATGTGGACACTGGGACCTTCGTCAAAAGGAGGACAGACTGGGAATTGTTCCGTGCAGCACTGCAAAGGGAACATTGCACATATTCCCAGGATTGAATCCGAGGAAGATGTGGAGAGGGCCATCACCTCCCCTGGAAAACCAGATCCAGGAAGCGATGGAGGAAAGCACCACAGAGACAGAGACCAGAAGGGCACCAACGCCGATGGCAAACCTCACAGAGGACCTCAGGCAGCTGATTCGGGACAGACGAAGGACGAAGAAAAGGGCCCAAAGGTCTAGACTCCCTGAGGACAGGCACGCGTATAACACGCTGAACAGGAGAGTCAAAGCTGCCCTCCAGGAACATCGTCAAGAAGGATGGCAGCGTCACCTGGAATCACTTGGCCCACAGGACAGGAGCATCTGGAACACCCAGCGTGCTCTGTGGAACAGGCCGAAACCAATGTCTCCAATCCACGGAGAGAATGGGATTGTCTACACTTGCCAGGAAAAGCCGAAGCATTCGCGGACAGCTTGAACTGCAGTGTAGGAAAACCAACTCGATGATGAGGACGAGGACTGGGTTGATGACGTGGAACGCAGAATGCGTCGGATGCTCCGCCTGCCAGACGATGATCACATCCGTCCGACCACTCCAGAGGAGGTCAAGGAGATTCTAAGGAGCTTAAAGCCGAGGAAAGCTCCTGGATGTGACAAGATCGGAAACATCGCCCTCAAGAAGCTACCCAGCAAAGGGGTGGCAGCCCTGGTGAATATTATCAACGGGATCTTGAGGCTCAGATACTTTCCGGACAGGTGGAAGAAGGCCGACGTCATAGTCATCCCGAAGCCAGGTAAGGAACTACTCTTTCCCTCCTCTTACAGGCCCATCAGCCTACTCTCAGCTGTGAGCAAGGTAGCCGAGCGCGTCATCTTGAGAAGAATAGAAGAGGAAACCGAAGAGCTCCAAATCATCCCGGATGAACAGTTCGCGTACAGGACAGGACATAGTACGGAACTCCAAGTGCTCAGGATCACCGAAGAAGTCACCAAAGGTTTCAACCAAAGACAGGTCACGGGCGGCACTACTCCTGGGACGTTGCGAAGGCTTTCGACAGGGTCTGGCACGATGGTCTACTAGCTAAAATGATGAGTATGGGTTATCCCATTGCACTCGTCAAACTAGTTAGATCATACCTGCACGGGAGACAGATGCGAGTGAAGATCAGGGACTGTGTGTCCACGTATCGACCGATGGAAGCCGGAGTCCCCAAGGCTCTGTGCTGTCACCCCATCTGTTCGCTGTCTTCACCTCTGATCTCCCAAGGGCCGAAGGCACCGCAATGGCACTCTACGGACGACACGGCCGTCACGGCCAGATCCTGGAGAGCGGAAACAGCCACTAGAAGACTCCAAGAGGCAGCCTCTCTTCTGGAAGAATGGTGTATCAAGTGGAAAGTCGCAGTCAACGCGGAGAAAAGCCAGACGATTCTCTTCAGGAAAGGACGCAAGGAAACCCCCCACAGGACACGTCTCCATGTTTGGCGAGGACATCCAATGGCACGATTCCGTCAAGTACCTTGGCGTAATCATGGATAAAGGCCTGACATGGAGACAGAACACCGAAGCCATCGTGGTAAAGGCCAAGCGGACGAGAGCTCTCATCTACCCGATGGTAGGGAACCAGAGCAGGCTCAGTCTGAGAAACAAGCTTCTGCTAGTCAAAGCACTCATCAGACCACAGCTGACCTACGCCTCCGTAGCATGGGGATACCAAGCGAAGACCTATCTGAAGAAGATCCAAGCCGTGGAAAACGTGGCCATCAGGACAGCGGTGGGCGCGCCATGGTACGTTAGAAACGCTGACATCTTCAGGGACCTGGAGTACACACCAGTCACCGAAATCATCCGGGATAGAGCGAAGAAACTGTACACCTTAGCTGAGGAGCACAGGAACCCGCTGATCAGGGAGGCCACCTCCTATGATCCGGCCGACGCACCGAGGCACAAGAGGCCGAAGGTACAGTTACTGGATAACGGGTAAGCATAACTAATCCTTTCCTTACAGATGAACCAAACCCACTGAAAAGACATGACACGACCAACCACCCTCCCACAAACCTTGCGGGCGCCGGTCAGTAAACCGACCAGTGCCCGTTGTCCCTGGCTCCGTGAAGGACGAAAGTGCTAAGAAAGCACTTAGGCCTTCACCTCCTAGAGCTACACAGTTCATCCTCACCTTGTCCGATGATCCAGATGGCAATGTGTCAATTGACACTTTGTGTACTGGCAGTCAATCCCAAGTCACAGAATATCCACACAGTCCCTGACAGACAGATGACTACCCCGGGGGTGACAAGTTGGCAAGAAGACGAAGACAGAAGAGCGCCAGAAGAGGCCCTAGCCAGCAGGGTTCATCAGCCAGGACCCAGGGGAGGTTGACCGAAATCTTCGGCACCGCTCACATTTGTGAGTGGGGCCGTTCGTAAAGTAAGTTAACCCGCCCTGCACGAGGCCGGTCCAGGTCTACAGCGATGACTAGGGTAAAAAGGCAATAGTCCTGCCTGGCCCTAGCATCCGAGACCGTCATCATGCCAAATGGATATTGGCGCACGATGTTTTCGGTTTACAACTAAGTTTGAACTAAAATCTTGAACTGGGGTGGCTTATAATTTTGTAAAATTTCCAATACCTGTAACATGTGTTTTTACCTAAATTTTAAAAGTTTTAAGGATCTGTTGACTTAGCTTGCTGGCAGTGGTGTATTTCTAATTTTTTTGTAAGGGCAGCTACTATTTTGTTTGATTAATTTTGAGTGTTATTGTAAAAAAAAAAAGTTATTGTAAAATCTACAATAACTTACTCTAAATTAATCAAACAAAATAGTAGCTGCCCTTACAAAAAAAATTAGAAAATACACCACTGCCATAGCAAGCTAAGTCAACAGATCCTTAAAACTTTTAAAATTTAGGTAAAAACACAGGTTACAGGCATTGGAAATTTTACAAATTATAAGCCACCCCTGTTCAAGATTTTAGTTCAAATTTAGTTGCTAAACCGAAAAACATCGTCGGTTGTATAAAACAGTAAAAAGTGATGTGCTCGCTATACGCATAAATTATTAATTAAGTAACATTATTAAAGTATGTTAAACTATAAAGTGCCACATCAGATTATTTTTTCGTTTAAGGTAAGATATTTTAATAATAATTAAAAATAGTAGAAAAATTTTAAATTGCTTTATATTTTAGTCATTGCATTGAAAAAGGTGGAAAACAGCCACCGAAACGTTTGTAAAATGCGTTTATGAATAAATAAACAATTTAGATTTTCATTCATATCATTAAAGAACCAAAAAATCCCAAGAACACAATTGCTATATATATATATATATATATATATATATATATATATGTATATGTATATAGGAATATGGTGAGAGGTATGAAACTTCTCACTGGTCTGAATGCTACTATCCGGACCGACATTCAGATGTCTCTGTGGCAGATAGCGCTTGCATCACAGCAAGTACCGAGAGCGGCGACCCCTAGCCCAGGTGGACTAAACTAATGTCATTAAATATGATTTGAAGGGAAACAACTACTCAGCGGGCAAATGCCCTGACCTGCATTGAATTACACCTTCAAATCATGATAGATCGATAGCCAATATCATTTGTCAATTCCTAACCAGACATAGATCGATTTCGAACTTATTTGTTCTCTTCAGTATGCCATAGGTTATGGAACAGACAAATGATATATATATATATATATATATATATATATATATATATATATATATATATATATATATATATATACCCCATTAGTTTAGTCCACCTGGGCTAGGGGTCGCCACTCTCGGTACTTGCTGTGATGCAAGTCGCTATCTGCCACAGAGACATCTAGAATGTCGGTCGGATAGTAGCATTCAGACCATATGAAAAGTTTCATACCTCTCACCACTATTCACTTCACCTTAGTTGGTATATAACTAGCAGGTTGGCCACTATCATTTGTCTGTTCCATAACCTATGGCATACTGAAGAGAACAAATAAGTTCGAAATCGATCTATGTCTGGTTAGGAATTGACAAATGATATTGACTATCGATCTATCATGATTTGAAGGTGTAATTCAATGCAGGTCGGGGCATTTGCCCGCTGAGTAGTTGTTTCCTTCAAATCATATTTAATCATATATATATATATATATATATATATATATATATATATATATATATATATATATATATATATATATATATATATATATATATATATATGTATATGTGTATATATATTATATATATATATATATGTATATGATTAAATATGATTTGACGGAAACAAACTCAGCGGGTAAATACCCCGACCTGCGATTAAATTACTATAAATCATGATAAATATTATCATTTTTGTCAATTCCTAACCAGACATAGATCGATTTCGAACTTATTTAAATTTTCGCTTCAAAAGGCCAGTTTATGGAACAGACAAATGATAGTGGCTCAACCTATTTATATACTAACTAAGGGGAGTGAATATGGTGAGAGGTATGAAACTTCTCATATGGTCTGAATGCTACTATCCGACGACATCCTCGATGTCCTGTGGCGGATAGCACTTGCGTACGCAGTACCTAAGCCCTAGCCCAGGTGGACTAAACTAATGTGATTAAATATGATTTGACGGAAACAACTACTCAGCGGGCAAATACCCCGACCTGGAGTAATTCAATGCAGGTCGGGGTATTTGCCCGCTGAGTAGTTGTTTCCGTCAAATCATATTTAATCACATTAGTTTAGTCCACCTGGGCTAGGGGTCGCCGCTCTCGGTACTTGCTGTGATGGAAGTCGCTATCCGCCACAGAGACATCGAGGATGTCGGTCGGATAGTAGCATTCAGACCATATGAGAAGTTTCATACATCTCACCACTATTCACTTCACCATAGTTAGTATATAACTAGCAGGTTAGCCACTATCATTTGTCTGTTCCATAACCTATGGCATACTGAGGAGAACAAATAAGTTCGAAATCGATCTATGTCTGGTTAGGAATTGACAAATGATATTGGCTATCGATCTATCATGATTTGAAGGAGTAATTCAATGCAGGTCGGGGTATTTGCCCGCTGAGTAGTTGTTTCCGTCAAATCATATTTAATCACATTAGTTTAGTCCACCTGGGCTAGGGGTCGCCGCTCTCGGTACTTGCTGTGATGCAAGTCGCTATCTGCCACAGAGACATCGAGGATGTCGGTCGGATAGTAGCATTCAGACCATATGAGAAGTTTCATACCTCTCACCACTATTCATATATGTATATATATATATATATATATATATATATATATATATATGTATATATATATATATATATATATATATATATATATATATATATATATATATATATATATATATATATATATATATATATATATATATATATATATATATATATATATATATATATATATATATATATATATATGTATATATACACACAGGGTGGGGCAATTGTGCGTCGGACCTCGATATCTCGAGTTCTACGATAGCTAGAAATTTTTAAAAAATTGCAAGTAAACTAGATAAAAAAAGTCTATAACTGAAATTATTTTCGAACATACAGGGCAGCCAAGACGAAATTATAGGACCAAGTGCCTTTTTTTAAATGGAATGCTATGTATATCAGTACATTTTTTGAAGCCTCTTTCTAGGCTCTATTCATTCCTATATTATTATTGGCTATCTCCCAACCACTTTGATGTAATGAATTTTTATGTTGAAATAATGCCATCTGCAGATGGATATTAAAAAAAATCACCACAGTCACAATTATGGGTTTTAAGAAAAACTTATGTGAATACCAGTTACGAGACATCTAATTAATATTTTTGAATCATTTTCATTTCCTAAAAATGTACAGGGTGGCCAAAAATTAGTAATCAATTAAGAACTTTTTGAATTGAATTTTCTCAATTTTTTTCAAATGGAACATCCTGTATATTTTTCAACGATGTGATGTAAAAATGAAAAACGAACATTTTTTGTAAGTACTTCCCTATGGCTAATTGCAACCATTTTCGTTTTATTGAGCAATAATTACAACATTCAAAAATAAACTTAAAAAAGAGGTTTTTTTCAAATAACTCAATAGAAAAAATTATAATAAATGTTCCACATATTGGCCATTTTGATTGACACACATCTCTATGCGCTTTTGAAATGAGGTTCCCACTATTCCTTAAACTGCCGGTGTGATAGATCTAAAGGCAGTTATTATTCTTTCCTCCATATTTTGTACTGTTGTTGGTGTGTCTCTATAAATAATTTCCTTCATGTATCCCCATAAAAAGAAATTCATTTTTGTAATATCTGGGGATCTAGCAGGCCATTGGGTCCATTTCTTCCAATCCATTGATGAGGGTAAGTATTATTTAAGTGGTCTCTAACTGCATTTAAATGATGTGGTGGAGCACCATCTTGCTGAAACCACATCCTATTTCGAATTCTTCCAGGGAGATTTACTAATAGACAGATAGTTTTCCAAAAAATGAAGATAAATAGCTCCAGTCAATGTACCATCAAAGAAATGTGGCCCTATTACATGTTCTCCAATAATTCCTCCTCAAGCGTTTATAGACCATCTGTGTTGGTTATCAACTTGCATAAAAAGTGAGGATTTTCCAAGCATAATAATGGAAATTGTGCCTATTAACAAATCCATTTTTATGAAAAGATGCCTCATCAGTGAATAAAACATTATTGAAGAAGTTGACATCAACTTGCATTTTACCTCTGGCCCAATTACAAAATTGTAGGCGCTTTTGAAAATCGTCATCAGATAATTCCTGGTGCATTTGAATATGATATGCATGCAACTTATTTGTTTTTTAAGATTCGACCCACAGACCGTCTACTTATTCCTACTAATGAGGTCACTTCTCTTTGACTAACATGGGGATTCTCAACCGTTGCCAGCACCACGGAAAACTCATTTTCTTCGTTCACAACACGTTTTATTCTTTCACTTTTTTTTATATTCTACATTTCCAGTTTCCAGAAATCTATCGAGAAGGTTTTGGAAGCTGCTAACATCAGGAAGCCTTCTTTCAGGATAACGGTGATAAATTCTATTGGCAAGTAAACAATTTCTGTCTGACTCGCCCAAAACAAGTCATGTCTACAAGTTCCACTTTATTAAAATTCATATTGTAAAATTCCAAATATTTTAAATTCAATACAAATTGTAACTAACGACCGATAAGTGTGATAAATGCTCCTTTGTACACGACAATTTATACCAAACTGAGGTTTTATTGCTTGTCGAATAATGAAAACATGTACAGAAAAACATTACAGTAAAGGACTGGTTAAATACTATTTACTCATTTCAATGGAAATAGTCCCACTAAATGGCCTCATTCCAAAATTGCATAACGACGTGTGTCAATTAAAATGGGCAACACCTATTATAAATTTTTCTAATGAATTATTTGAGGGAACCTCTTTTTTTAAGTTTATTCTTGAATTTGACACTTATTTATTTATAAAACGAAAATGGTTGCAATTAGCCATAGGGAAGTACTTACAAAAAATTTTCGTTTTTCATTTCTACATCACATCATCGAAAAATATACAGCGTGTTTCATTTGAAAAAATTGAGAAAATTCAATTTCAAAAGTTCTTAACTGAAAAATAAACACTTATTTATTTATAAAACGAAAATAGTTGCAATTAGCCATAGGGAAGTACTTACAAAAAATGTTCGTTATTCATTTTTACATCACATCGTTGAAAAAATATACAGGATGTTCGATTTGAAAAAAATTGAGAAAATTCAATTTAAAAAGTTCTTAATTGAATACTAATTTTTGGCCACCCTGTACATTTTTAGGAAATGAAAATGATTCAAAAATATTAATTAGATGTCTCGTAACTGGTATTCACATAAGTTTTTCTTAAAACCCATAATTGTGACTGTAGTGATTTTTTAAATATCCATCTGCAGATGGCATTATTTCTACAAAAAAAATGTATTACATCAAAGTGGTTGGGAGATAACCAATAATAATATAGGAATGAATAGAGCCTAGAAAGAGGCTTCAAAAAAAGTACTGATATACATAGCATTCCATTTAAAAAAAAAGGCACTTGGTCCTGTAATTTCGTCTTGGCTCGCCCTGTATGTTCGAAAATAATTTCCAGATATATACTTTTTTATCTAGTTTACTTGCAATTTTTTAAAAAATTCCTAGCTATCGTAGAACTCGAGATATCGAGGTCCGACGCACTATTGCCCCACCTTGCATATATACATATACAGTGTGGAAATTAAGTAACGCATAAATTCAGGAATTCCGTTGATATTAATTTTTTTGGAAAAAATCTCGAAGGGGTATAGCGATTTTGACTACAGCAAATATTTTCAGTCTATTTTCAGTTTCTTATGTCATTTATTTTTTAAGTTATGACGTCATCGACTTTTTTTTTTAAATGACAACCTATATTTTTTATTATTGATTTTGGTAGTAGTTTTTATTCCGGTTCCGACCGTATAAAATTTTCGATATGTTATTATTTGAAAAAATCGAGAAAAACAGTCTTAAATTTCAAATAACAAAAATTCATTAAATTGGGAAAATTTATCTAGTTGCCGATGTATCACATTAGTTCGATTTTTCAACTATTTGTATAATTTCAAAATAAAAACGAATGTGCCATCGATAACTTTCCGTCAAACTTAGGCAACTAGATAAATTTTCCCAATTTAATGAATTTTTGTTATTTGAACTTTAAGACTATTTTTCTCGATTTTTTTCAAATATAACATATTGAAAATTTTATACGGTCGGAACCGGAATAAAAACTACTACCAAAAATCAATAATAAAAAATATAGGTTGTCATTTAAAAAAAAGTCGATGACGTCATAACTTAAAAAATAAATGACATAAGAAACTGAAAATAGACTGAAAATATTTGCTGAAGTTAAGATCGCTATACCCTCTTCGAGATTTTTTCCAAAAAATAATATCAACGGAATTACTGAATTTATGGGTTATTTAATTTCCACACTGTATATATACAAATATATATATATATATATATATATATATATATATATATATATATATATATATATATATATATATATATATATATATATATATATATATATATATATATATATATATATATATATATATATATATATATATATATATAGTTTGAAAGAAAGTTGTTTTTCTTTTGACTTCTTGAACCTTATTTATATATTTTTATAGCAATTGTGTTCTTGGGATTTTGGTTCTTTAATGATATGAATGAAAATCTAAATTGTTTATTTATTCATAAACACATTTTACAAACGTTTTAGGTGGCTGTTTTCCACCTTTTTCAATGCAATGACTAAAATATAAAGCAATTTAAAATTTTTCTACTATTTTTAATTATTATTAAATTATCTTACCTTAAACGAAAAAATAATCTGATGTGGCACTTTATAGTTTAACGTACAATAATGTTACTTAATTAATAATTTATGCGTATAGCGAGCACATCACTTTTTACTGTTTTATACTAACCGACGATGTTTTTCGGTTTACAACTAAGTTTGAACTAAAATCTTGAACTGGGGTGGCTTATAATTTGTAAAATTTCCAATGCCTGTAACATGTGTTTTTTACCTAAATTTTAAAAGTTTTAAGGATCTGTTGACTTAGCTTGCTGTGGCAGTGGTGTATTTATAATTTTTTTGTAAGGGCAGCTACTATTTTGTTTGATTAATTTTGAGTAAGTTATTGTAGATTTTACAATAACTTTTTTTTTACAATAACACTCAAAATTAATCAAACAAAATAGTAGCTGCCCTTACAAAAAAAAAAAAAATATATATATAAATATATATATATATATATATATATATATATATATATATATATATATATATATATATATATATATATATATATATATATATATATATATATATATATATATATATATATATATATATATATATATATATATATATATATATATATATATATATATATGCACATGTTAATATGAACTTTTTCTCTTATTTTACGTGTAGAATCTGCACACGAATTTAAACAGTATATATGTATATATTTATGAAACTTGGTATGTGGTTTGTTGTTAATAATTTATATTAGTTGAACATAGTTACATAAATAATCCATTACCATAGATGTGTGAAACTGGAGGTTTTTTTTTGCTTATTTTGTTAGTCAAAATCTTTGTCAATTTGACACAAGTAACATTTTTTTGACAAATACACATAAAAGAAATGCTTTTGAGATTGACAATTAGGTGTTAGTCACTCACAAAAACCTGAGTGGTTCCTTGTGGACCCTCCACTATTGTGGCTCACTTCTAATTATATTTCACCCAATAAGTCTCTTAATGAAATTGATAACTTTATTGGGTGAGAATGTGTCCAGATCCTCTGACAGCAGTTGCCCTTTGCCAAATATTGAGAGAATCACAACTTCTCCACAGCGGGACTGGTGCATAAGATGTGGTCTGCCTTCTCATCATCCTCCAGGCATAGGCGGCACTCGGCGTTTTCCGCTAGGCCGTTTATGCAGATGATAGTTTAGTCGGCAGTGCCCGGTATATAGGCTTGTTAGAGTTTTCAGGTTTATCCTGTTTAACTCTAAAAGTTTCTTAGCTCTCGATTTCAAAGGGTATTTTATAAACGCCTTCGAATGAACTAATCCTGGTCATTCTTGCCAACGCTGGAGAGTTTTCCTTTCAGCCCAGGTTGAGATAGCCATCTTAGCAGTACTTCAGGATATGCCAAATATTGGTTCTGGTCCGATGATTCGCGATCTCGCTCCTTCTCTGGTCAAAGAGTGAACTATTTCGTTACCTTCCATACCAGACCGGCCGTGTATCCAGACCAGAGTCACTTTGTTGTTGCTGCTCAAATGATTTAGAGCCTTGTGACAGTTCCATACCGTTTTGGAGTATTCGATTTGATACTAGAACTAGATGTTTTCGAATAAAATAGGTACAAAAATTGCAATATGATTTGGTTCATACAAAAATTAGAATTATTTTTTTTATGTTAGAGGATTAAAAATTTGTTTACTGGGTAGGCATAGTCATTTCAGATAATAATCTGGTATAATCACAAACAAAATATTCTATTATATACATAATATGGTGCTTGCCTATGATCGAAAATAAAGCTCTTATTAGAAAAATGCAAAATCATTATATACGTTTTATCACTGATGTACCACACTATGCTTATATGACCATACGGGTTTACTAAAACAAAATGAATCTAGTTTTGTGCACTATTCTTGTTTTCTTCATAAAATTTGGAATTCTAAAAACAGGGTTGCCTGAGTAGTATTTAGCTAGTAAGATTGTCTGGTGTGATCAAGTTCATGGTTAGAGATCGGTAGGTGGCGATAAATTCCAGGGATGACTTTTATGTAGATATAATATTGTAAACACCTAATGAAACATTCCCAAACAATATGAACTGATAAAATATTTTTATGTACTATGCAAAGAATCTGTTTTCTTTATAAAAATGGGAACAAAAAATTTAAGGTTTTACGAGATAAATGGACAGCTTGCAGCTATAAAGAATAATTACTTACTGACTGACAGGGCTGGTTTTTGTCTAGTGTCCAATAGCATTTCATTGATAGATATAGGCGGATTGTGTTTCTTGGCTCAAGTTTATGCCCACTGCCCCACTGAAAATGAATACACTAATGACTTCGAAGTCATTTGAATACATTCTAAATATGTAGTATTTATAAATTATAATTAAAACATTTATGTGATTAACACGTAGATACATAAACAGTGTGAAATTAAAGACAACAGAGGTTAACTTTTTTAAAATGTCTACAATCACTTACAACTAAACAGTCAGATACGATGCATATTTTAGAAGGATTCATACATAAATACATCCGAGGTTGCTCTACACAACTCCACCATTTTTTCAAGATCAGTTCGAGGACGAATATACATATATGTTGTTCGCCATTGTGATGTTGACAAATAAAGTGAAAAACATTCAAATTTCGGAGGTTCTGGGCAATCTAATTATGCTACTTTAAGTTTAAACCCACTTAAGTAATTATTATATTGTGTGTTGACAGTTAAATCACTCACATTTGTATATCCATGAAAAAAGTCAAAAATTTTTTTTCTAAAAACTTCAGTGTGTGGGCACGCTTGATTTTTCGGCCTACAATGTCTATATTTTGCCATGAACTGGTCCACAATAAAAAAATTTGGTACCACAAAGCTCTTAAAATCTACTGAAAACATCACAATAAAACACAGAAGGTGAAGCTCTATATTCTAACTTTCTATGTTTAGGTGAGAACAGGTGTGATGTTGATTCCAGTAAACACAAGTGGTCTAGACGTCTAATAGTAATGTTTTTAGTTAGAAAAACATAAAATTTCGCCAATTTTGATGTAAAAGTTGGTTTTCCGTGTAAGGTTCAGACGACGTCGTTGGTCATCATCAGTCACCGTCAGTCGCATGCCGATGTTGTAACGACCCTGATTTTATCCACCGAATTTGGTGCAAAAGCGGGTAGGACAATCGTTTCCAATAAACATTTCGAGTTGTAATTGATCACGTGACCAGATTACAACTCATTATGTTAAATGTTTACATCATCCCGCAACGTTAGGACACGTCGGATGACATAGATGATACAACGCTAAAATGCTGCTTAGGAAAATAACAATTTTTTTCCCTTCTTTTTAGAGTGTGTTGTATACACCCAAAACTAAATCCTGGTTATCATTGGGCCACAAAATTTGGATTTTGTACTGCATTAAAACTAAATTCATTTGTGGTGAATTAAAATAACTATGCATATATTTCCTAATTTATTAAAAGTGAAGAAAATAAAACCCTAGGGGGGTGCCCCCTGCTCCCCCCATAAATCCGCCACTGTACTATATAAGGAAATATCTGGTTCAATGATTGTTTCTGTGTTAAAATTCTTCAGGCTTAGCTCAAAACCTTGTCCACATTATGACCAGTTTCATCACATAACACTATTATATTATGAATCTCCTGATTAGCGAGTTGGCCTAGACCAATGTTCACACTGCCATTTATTTTCCGATGTCCTTTGGTTACTTCGCTAAGTTTGTCAGAATTTTCACTACTATTATCAGCCTATCTCTGTGTTTCATCCTTATCAACTCGTTGTGTGGCCTTGTCTTTATTTTCATTTTACTTGTTAAATTTTAGGTCAAATAACTCACACATTGTTTTTTTGGTTCATTTACATAAAGGACATTTTCCTAAGTCAGAGTTTCAATTGATATGGCCATATTTCTGTGTTACATTAAGAGGACTGTTTTTCTGAATATAGTTGCTGCTTACCCAAAAGGATATGATGTTTTCCACATACTCCAATGGTTTCTGGTAATCCAAATGACTCTGATGATCCACTCAATTAATTAAGTAATTAAAAAATTACCGGCGCCGGTGATGCTTTATTTGGGGGTTTAATATGATAAATATATAATATTTTTTTATTTTATATTTATGAAATCTTAACAACACTGACTACTCAAGTCTCAATAAAAATCTTGAATGCTTCTTGCTTCGCGCGCATGTGCTCTCATACCTTTTGATCAGGGAAAGAGAATATTCAAATTTAAATACGCGCTCAAAAAGCCACTAATAAATGACTCCTATTAAATCTTTATAAATCCTAATATTATATTAAACATAAAACTAGTACTTTGACTTTTAGGCAGTGAAAATCGAACAGTCTGCTTTTTCAATTTCTTCTTGTAATGAGTTATTTATTTTTTTTGTAGATATTCAAGAGTACAATAATCATTATTTATGTAATAGTAAGTCCCAGGAAAGAAAAAAACTAAGAGAAAGGCACAAATAACAATCAGACAATATTTGTGTTAACTTTATAATATCCTTATTTAAAGCAGATATTAGTTATCTTCGTTGCTTAATTTTTGTAACAATATCACGTTTCTGCATCGAAAACTTCGTTTTCATGGTTTTGTGTTCTTCTTCTAAGCTGGATATGTGCATCTTTTTCATTATTGTCTTTATTTAGTTTGCTAATTTCATTAAAAAGTTTACTGATACTTTCTTTTTCATTTATTATTTTTTTTATAAAAGCTTCTTTGTCTTTAATCTCATTACTTAGTCTACTAATTTCTACAGAGATATCTAGAAAAATTAAAGGTGATGTCAGCAAAGAATTACATCAAAACAATTAAACCTGATTTTCGTTCTATCAAAATTTATTTCCTTCTTATCCAAACCCGTAATGCATTCCAAATCTTGTGCAAAGAATGTATGTAACTGGTACAGAAAAATCTTTATAAAATGACTCGCTCAATGATTCAGGATCTCTGTATAACAAGCTGATTGATCACTTTCATCTTTTTCTCACATTCTTTTGAACAAATTATTTTATGACCACTTACTGTTACAACGTATTTTTATTTCTAGGTTAACTGGTATGGAAAATATTTAACAATAGTTTATTGGTATTAAGATACTGTATGTATTTGAGCATTCCAGATTAAACTGAAAAAGACCTTTTCACAACATTTAAGTTTTGCCTCCATTTTTGCTTTTCACAACATTTAAGTTTTGCCTCCATTTTTGCTGAGTCTTCGTCCTTATCATATAATTTTTGATTTTATAGTCCTGACCTATCTCAATTTCCCAATTTTTATGTTTTCAAATGTTTCACTTTTTTGTTACCCAGATTATTCTAGAACATAAACACTGATACTTTTTTTTTGTTTTTATTTTTACAACTCTAATTGAGCTATTAATATTAATAACTATTTTGTTAAATTGTTTATTTAAAAACACTACTTCAATATACACTTTGTAACTTTTGATTTGTGGAGAATTTGCGCTTGTCCATTTACATTCAACAACAAACTTTCACGTAAATAAGTCATCAAAATAAATGATTGTAAAAATTAAATCTTCCTGTTTTTTAGTTTCTTATTTTACATGCATTTTGCTAGAAAACGACGACTCTTAAGATAAAATCGCAAGAGCACGTTTTTATGTATTTTTCAGAAAATGTCTTAAATTGGCAAAAATGTTAATGAACAAAACGAAATACGGAACAAAATGTGATAGAACTTTCCAGTTTCATGCCTCTATAAAGTTGTATGTTTAAATAATAGTACTCTACAAGTTATAAACAACAAACCACATATTAAATTTCATAATCCTAGCTTGACGGGTTCCTGAAAATGAAAACGTGTGCTTAGACCCAGCACACGTTTTTAAAAATAAGCACACAAATGAAAACTAACGAGACTTTCATCGAACAAAAATATATAGATATTAGATAAAATTTAAATAAATGACATTAATAAATCGGTACAAAAAAAACATTTTCGAATGGCTGTAGCTCTGTTAGGATACATTTGTATTCACATGCTAATATAGAATTTTTCTTGTTATTTTTCATGTAGAATCTGCCGATGAATTTAATAGCAAATTTGAAATACCCTGTATGGAATGAAAATAAACAATTAACCAACTGTTTTGTGTATAAACGAGAAAAATCACCCCGCCAGTGATGAAACTCGCTTCAGTGGAGTGGTAACTCTTTTATCTCTCAAAACTATCCGCTCATGTGTGTACAACACCAACATTTCAAAATTGTAAATTATTTCTCTAAATCGGACATTTTTGTCCAATTTGAATGAGCTGATACATTATTTTTAAAATTTACCACATGAATTCTGTTGAAACTGAAAGAAAATAAAGGTGAATTCAAATTCCACTCTTAACAAAAATTGTGTCACTCTATTCTGTTAAATTAATTATTGTTTCAATAACATGATGAATATTTGGTGAAACAAAATAATTATTATTTATTATGCTGATAAAAAAATTCTAACATTTATATTAGTGTGAAATATTTTATTTTATTAAACTTAATCATTATTAATTGTGATAAGATTGCAAGAAGCTGTATTACTATATAAAAAAACTTCATATTTCATAGATAATTTTTTTTACTGACTGGTGAGAAATAAAATTGTGGCTGAAGGGTTAATATTTATACCTCTCCTGTTCAGATGAATAAGGCAAAGGCGTAGCCAATGCCTTTGTGTCACTATCTTCACTAATGGGAGGTTTCTCCTCACTTTCACTGTTCTGCATCGACGCCATCCTAAATCATACAAGCACCACATGTTATTCTTATGTAGGGAAAGTTAGTACAGTCGTTAAGATATCATGTAAGGTTTAAAATAATAATAAAAAAAGCAAAGTGCTGATTTTGGAGTTTATATGGAATAGCAAAGTAGGTTTGTTATTTCAACTAAATTATAATAATATCCACTCTTATAACATAAAAAATAATAAAATAAGAAAAATATGAAGAAACCTAAAACAAAATTTGTATATTTACGAACTTTCCTTATGAGTTCTCTCATATTTCATTAGATGCTAAAAAATAATTATATATGGGATTGGAACATGTGAAAAAATGAAAGAACAAAAAATTAAACAGACCTTTCAGCAATCATTGAAATTCTGTAAGAATCTGACGGACTGAATATTCCTGCTGTGGAGACTGATAACACTGGAGATCCTTCACTAAATAATCAAAATGACTATTGTCTACATACTACTACTAAAAACTAATTTCATGTGCTTAGCACAATTACAAAAACATTACGAAAAATTTTTTATTTTTTTTAGAAGCAATTAGTTACTTACATAGATTGTTTTAATAGGCTGTGGTAAGATCCAGCAGGTTGCCATACTTGACTAGAACCAAGCCGCAGACCAATATTATAATTAGTTTTTTCCTTAAAATTAAAAATAGAGTAAAAACTGTATTTATATTAATTTTGGGCAAGTTTTTAAATTCATCAAAAAGTCAGTTGTCATTATCTCACTCTCATCCAGGGATTTTTAAGAGATAGAACATACTCAAGCGCACACACACACACACACACGCACACCACACACGCACACCACGCACACCACGCACGCACACCACACACGCACACAATCTTTCGATGAATTTAACAACTCGCGTTTTATAGTTACCTTTAAAATTTTCTTTTCTTTTGCCAAAACTTTTAAAACATATCTGTAATCTCGGGAGTATATGTTTAGAAAGTTTGTTAAACTAATCATTGCACTTTCAATGAAAGCCCAAATAAACAGCAAGAAATTTAATACTTTTTGACCTAGTGTATCTTCTGAAACAGAAGAAAAATATTTAAATTAAGCAAATAAAATACAAATTGGATCAACCCATACAATTTTTGCTTATGTTATTTAAAACTACCACAAATTTGCACTAAACTTTTATTCTAACGTACAGTGTGCCACAATAGTACATTAAAGTTCAATATTGGCCTTATTGGAAGACTTCGAAAATTATTTTTTTTATGGGAGTGGTATACTAAAAAGGCGCACATTTTAAAAATATTTTCACATTTTGAAAATTTTTTGGAATATACTGGCTACAAACCACCGATTTGTAATATCTGTAGAAACCCACTGACACATTTTTTTTTAATTGTCACGTATAATTGAGTTATCGACTTTCAAAAATATATGATGAAACTGTTTTGGAACGCTTTTTACTTATCTAAATTGGTGTATTGGATTGAAGCAGCATTGCCACATTTTATATGCAACTGTATCACCTAGTAGTATGTTCATTCCCGAATTTGTAATAATTTTGGATAAAATAATTACATACTTAAGCAATTAATTGCTCCATTCAAAATAATTTTAAACATTTTAAAATAACTTTAAATGTAAGAAATGTTCAATTTTGCCATTTTCTTGCACCAATTAATATTTATTTATTTCTAAGTGTTTCGCTATGAGACTTACAACTAAAACCAAATTTTATGTTGAACAGTAAATTTATAAAATGCTACTGATTATTTTAAAGTTGAGAGGAATCTAATGTTTCCATTTCATTTTTTCAAAGTATATAAACGGATTATTATTTTTAACAAATAGAAACTTACCCTCTATTACAATAATTTGAAATGTGTAGGGGTTCGGGAAATAAATCAGCCCTCTACTATTTTAATTGGTCTTTAATAGTAAAACACTGAAGGTGCAACACAATAACTAATCGAGCGATGGAAAACAGTTTACAGTATTGACCGAATCAGTTTGAACGAATCTTTAATCTGACTAATTCGAATGATTTGAATTAGTAGAGTGTTCCGCCCAGCCCATCTCTATTAGTGTCACATTTTAGATTGTGTCTAAAGTGCGGCTCAAATAATTTCACGATGTTCCTAGCCCTACAATAACTATTCAAATTTATGTTATTCCTCTTAATTTTCCTTGCCCTAAAATGACCTTTAAAATGTCATTATTTCGTTCCATTTCCCTTGTCATCATTTCATTTTCAATCACTGATCATGTGACCTTCATAACAACATTCATTCAAAATTTAAAAAAAAAAGGGATATTTTATGGCATGGATAATTAATGGGCATGACATAAATTTTAATGATTATTGTATTTAAAGGTCATTTTAGGGCAAGGAAAATTAAGGGGAATGGTATAAATTTGAATGGTTATTGTAGGACACAGTGAAATTATTTGAGCCGCACTTTAGACACAATCTGAAATGTGACACTAACTTCACAATTACTGTGTTCCTTTCAAAGTGTTTGAAACACTGGGGCTTGAAAATTGTATCACTCAGTGTTACTCCCGAAAGGAACAAGTAAATATAAAACGGGGCTTATATGTGACAGTTACCATCGATAGAAAGTTTTGTGGTTAAGAGCATTGTTACTATATTTGAAAACGGCAAAAGCAAATCGTGATTTGGTTCTTGAGGAAATTTCATCAGACAGTGTTTTTTGTTTTATTTACTTCTTTTGTTTTTAAGGCTTTATTAGACAAAGCAACCAGCTCATCAGAATCCTCTGACTCATGCACAGAATGACTATTTTTAAATGAAAATAGAGGTATACCTAGTATTGATTTGAATGAAAATTATTCAGTCAGAACTAGAATAAAACTTTAAACAAAAACCTGTTTTTGACGCTAAATAATCTGCCCAACTCAACAATAATTTTCATTTACAAGTATTTTCAGGATCTTCTAAAATAACTTTATAAACCTCTTGAAAACTTTGCTCTTGAGTAGACGTGTTCACAGAACAATTAAATTGACATGTTATAATAGTTTTGAGGCATGGTAGCTGTGTAGGTAAAGCGCTTATAGCTATTTACTTGGTACCGAAGGTCGATGATTCAATTCCATCCTGGAGTGTTATAAATTTAATTTGTAATTTGCTTCGGACTAAGATGGAAGAGGAAACTATCAATGCCCCAGATGTGGTTTGGATTCCGTAATAAACTGTAAGGCCTCGTTTCTTGTTATCCAACACAAAATCCTAGAACTTTCTGGAGAAAACATTTTATGTTAAACATTGACAGTTGAAAGTTAATATAACCTAAAATCAGAAACGGGTTAGGTGCACCAAAATTGCGGGTGGTGCATAAGGAGAAGGGGGAAGGTAATGGAGCTGTACCGAAGCTTCATGTCATTTGTGAAAGGAACAATCAATTAGAAGCTCTTGAACATCTCCGAGCGGCACATTCGGTGAAGGAATACAGTAATTATGTGCTTATGAATATAAGTAGTTTCAGTGTTTTGTTCTGACATAAATCACTAATTAGTTCATACATCGTGCATTAAAATTTATCAAAATAATATCAAATTGTAGAGTACTTTGAGATAATGTATAAAATAATATTTTGACCACCCAAGTAAATATATTGAACTTGCAGTGCAGTGCAAACAAGTAAATACCTTTTCTATAAAGACAAACTTTTTGTGGGAATAATAGTAAGAAAATTGATAAAAAAGTTTATTAGACAGGACAGGATTTAAAATATAATTTATGAAACTAAATGAACACAAAAGTATAAAAAATGAAATGCAACATATGTAAAGAGAAAAAGGGGAAAGAAATAAATATAGCAGTGAGATGAATGTGACCATTTTATATGCAAATCCTGTGGAAAATTAACAGCTTCTGAAGTGAAATGCCTTGAATTAAAAGAAGGAAGAATATTAAAATTTTAATGTCCTGATTGCGTAAAAAGTAACACATTCACTTTGCTCCATACAATTATTGAGGATAAAAACAATTTAATGGTAAAGATAATAAAAAAAAGATTTTAAAACCTTGTTTTTCTTTATCATACTAAAAAATTAAAAAATAATTTCTTTGCAAAAAAAAAAAGACAAAAAGCAAGGCTCACTTTGTATGATTGTACGCACTAAGAAAAGCAAGTTTAAAAAAAATACATTATTTTTTTATTTTCTACTTTTTTAGTCATACTTCAATTAAATTATTATCATACATTAAATTATTATCATACTTTTGCAGATTTTTCAATTTTCACCCCCATGCGCCCAAATTTTTTTTCTACTTTTTAGTCATAATTAATTAAATTATTATCATACTTTTGCAGATTTTTCGATTTTCACCCCCGCGCCCCCTACGTGGGGTTATTTGCAAAAGTAAAGGTGGAATATTGTATTCATTCGACCTTAGTAACTGCAAAGTAGCAAAATTTCATCAATTGTTTATGTCAGGAAGTGTGTTAAATGAGGGATGCAAGATTTGAAGAGAAATGTGACATTATGAGTTAAAGAAAAGCAAGTAAAAAAACTATATTATTATTAGAACAGATGATAGAGGAATTAAAAGGAAAAATAGGTAATGTATGTTTAAAACAACCTAGTACATACAATCAAGTAGTCAAGGCAAATAAGGAATCAGTTATTGTAATTAAACCAAGGGATAGTTCACAAAAAAAGCATAACAACACGTGAAACCATTCAAGATCAAATAAATCCCTTAATTGTTGGTGCAAGTATCTCAAAAATAAAACATGTATGTGAAGGCGGTGTAGTGATGAAAAATCAATTGAAAACATAAGTGAACATGTAAAATGAAAACTTGGCGAAGAATATGAAGTAACTAAGATTGAAAAAAGAAATCCTAAAATTAAAATACTTAAAGTTAATCCTAACAACTTGGAAGATAATCAATTTTTTTATGGATAAATTTGTATTCCAAAACACCATAAAAACTCCAGAACAAATGAATATAATTAAAGTAGTTTATAAATATGAATTTAAAATTTAAATTATTGTTCGTGAATATTATTCTTATTAAAGAATTCGGAAATAGATACATTACAAAAGAAACAAAATCAAGCATTGAGGATAATATTAAATTGTAATAGATACACAAATAGAAAATATATGTTGGATAAAGTAGATATTCTTAGTATAAAACAAACAGTTATATTATTTAATATAATGACTTTTATTTATAAAATTTTACATGGCATATTACCTGTTCATTTGTTAGAATATTGTACTTATGTAAGAGATATTCACCAATACATGATTAGAACTAGAGATGATTTGTATATACAAACAGTTAGAACAAATTATGGACAGAGTGATCTATATCATAAGGGAATGGTAATGTATAATAATCTACCTGTATAGATAAGAACAAGTCAAACACTATAGACTTTTAAAAGACTCTGTTATAGTCATATACACAATAGTATAAATATTTAATAGTGATAAATTTAAAAATTGTGTTTTTATTAAAGTTGGATATGTATTATATTTAGCTATTGCTAATAAATATTATTATTATTATTATTATTAATTATACAAACTCTGGCAATGCAATATTACCTCCAATAACACGCTGTTATTTATTACTTACGACATTTTTGTGAATGGTGTATCCAGTAACCATCAAAATGTCAGTTGATGGAGGACAAACATTTTTTTTAGTGTCAATCAATTGTACTCGGTGAAATATATTGAGGGTTAAAATATAACTACGCATTTAAAGCTCGCCCTGTATAGTTTTACATTTTTGAATTCAGTGTAAAATTACCTTTCCAATGACCTCTAGGTTTTTGATGTGGCGTTGCCGAGTTATTTGAAAAAATATAAAAATTTTAGTCAGAACAAGGTTTAATAAATTAGTTTGATGTTGTGTAACTATTAATTAAGAAGATTTATTTTGCAGTTATGTAGATAAGGGATGTACTCCAACGACACAACAACCAAATATTGATTATTATTATACTGGTTGTCTTTTACACTAGCACTAATTTAGGATATTTTAAAGTGCATTTTCCCAATTTTTCAAATAGAACACCCTGTATATTATTATATTTTTGAATTGTTATGTTAATTCTCTACAATTTTTGTAAATAACTTCCTATACCTAAAATCGATATTTCCAGAGATAGTTTTACTTTTTTAATTATAAACCGTTAAATTATCATACATTTTATTTTTAACTGATCTAATAGCCATGATTTTGATATTAAGAATAATTGAAAGTAATCTTTAAACTTTTCTCTGGATGCATCATGGTTGCTTCAATAATATTTTTTTCATGGTTTAATGTTTGAGTATATTTCAAAAATTAATAAATAATAATACAACCATTTGTATCATTTTAAAAATTCAATTACTTTCACCTAATTTAATTGAATAAATAATGCCTAATGTTTATAGGAACTGTTCAAAGTGACCTCTCAGTATGTCTATGTGTTTCTATAGACGATTTTCGATGATTTACTGACATTTATTAAAATATCTACAGTAATATTCTGAAGAACTTCCCTTATTCTGTCTTTCATATTTTGTTTTGTAGTTGTAGAGTTTTGTACACTTGTTCCATAGCCCCACAAAAAGAAGTCCAGTTTGGTCAATTCAGGGCTTCTGGTAGGCCAACTATGGGATCCTCCTCTTTCTATCCAACCATTTGGAAAGGCGTCGTTTAAATGTTCGTGAATATCTGTAGTGTAGTGGTGCCCCATCACGTAGGTACCACATTCTCTCCATAATATCCCTGGGGACATCCTCCAGTAATCCTTCCAAGTTGTTTTGCAAAAATCTCAAATAAATTTGACCAATCACACGTCCATCAAAAAAATGTGGTCCTGTCACATAATCCACAACAATTTCTTTTCAAAAATTTAACGAGCATCTTGTTTGCCTATTTGTTCGTCAGATGTAAGGATTGATTGTGTTGTAATAATGAAAATTATGAAAATTAACATGTCCTTTTTTATGAAACGTTGCTTCATCGGCAAACAAAACAGTCAAACAATTTTCTTTGATGTCCTATTTTTTGTTGTGCCCATTGACAAAATTGAATTTGGTTTTCATAACCCCTATCAATCACTGCATTAGTTGAAAATGGTAAGGATGAAATTTGTTTTTTTTTTTGTAGGATTCGATGGACTGAAGATCGGCTCATATCACATAATCCACAACAATTTCTCTTCAAAAATTTAACGACCATCTTGTTTGCCTATTTGTTCGTCAGATGTAAGGATTGATTGTGTTGTAATAATGAAAATTATGAAAATTAACATGTCCCTTTTTATGAAACGTTGCTTCATCGGCAAACAAAACAGTCAAACAATTTTCTTTGATGTCCTATTTTTTGTTGTGCCCATTGACAAAATTGTATTTGGTTTTCATAACCCCTATCAGTCACTGCATTAGTTGAAAATGGTAAGGATGAAATTTGTTTTTTTTTTTGTAGGATTCGATGGACTGAAGATCGGCTCATATCATTTTATCTTGCCAGTTCTCTTATACTGTGATGAAGATCTTCAGTCACGATCAAAAGTATGACTGTTTCATTTTCTTCTTTTATGAAATTTTTTGTATGTTTCTTTTTCTCATATTCAACTTTTCCCGTATCATCAAACCATTCCATCAACCTCTCAAATGATTTTTTAGACGAGTCTTCTTTCCGGATATTGCTACTTATAAATTCAAGTTTATAGAAAACAATTTTAATCACACACTCAAAACAAAATCCATGTCGACCAATTCTCTTGAAAAATTCATTACTGAAAAATGAAAATTCTAAGATAACTTTTAAAAATTCTCACTTTATGTCAAAATTATCAGTTGGAAATAAAATTATAATAATTTAACTAATTTTAATAAAAAAAGTTAAAATATACTTGGAGATATTGGTTTTCGGTATAGGACATTATTCACAAAAACTGTAGAGAATTAACGTGCCAATTCAAAAATACAATATTTGAAAACAATTTAAAAAAATGCACTTTGAAATGTCCTACATTAGCGCTGGTGTAAAAGACACCCTGTATAATAATAATAATCAACATTTGGTGGTTGTCATTGAACTACATCCCTTGTCTGCATAACTGTAATATAAATCTTAATAATTAATGGTAACATACACACAGCAAACTAATTTGTTAAACCTTGTTCTGATCAAAATATTCATATTTTTTCGAATAACTCAGTAACACCACATCAAAAACCAAAAATCTGGAGGTCGTTGGAAAGGTAATTTTATGGTAAATATATAGGATGGTCCATTAAAAAAAAAAAGGCCTCGAAGATGCTCCGCTGTTGCCAGTCACCGTGTAAATTTTAAAATCTTTTTAAAATGTACACCTTTTGATGCTATACTACTTTCATAAAAAAATAATTTTCCAGTCTTCTAAAGCTATATTGGACTACCACTACAGAACCCTGTACAAAATTTCCAAATTGCCACTTACTAAACTATCAAACCTGAAATTGTGGAGAGTGCAGTTCAATTTTTTATTTCAAATTAATCTTTGTATACAAGTAATGGTAGTTACACTGAATATTTTCTGTAAGATTTCTAGTTCCATTTAATGCACCAATAAATAAATAATATACAGTCGAACTTCTCTAACTCGAACCTACTAAATCCCTTGGAGACGTTCGAGTAGAGAAAATTTGAGTTAAAGAAAATATTAAAATGAAGTATATATCAAAGGCATAGATAGAACATATTCGGGTTACAGAGAATTTCGAGATATAGAAGTTCGACTGTATATTTTTTCAATAACATTCATTTTTTTTACCAAATTATGGCAGCTAACAAAATTTAAAAAAAAACCAAAACGTTGGAAATGTGATTGTCTAATGCTAAAAAAAGTTTTAAATGCATTGGACGAACCATTGCAAAAATTTGGATTTCTTTGTAATTCCATGGACAACTTTTGACCACTTGTTTAGTGCTGATGGCTAAAAAGATTACAGCAAAAATCATATATTGCCAAATTTTACTGCAAAAGCATTCTTTTGTTAACAGTTTTCTTAAGAACTTTGACCTTCAATGGCAACTTAACGAAACCTTTTTGGAGGTAGGCTTATTTCAATTGTTTAATTTTGGTCTCAGAATAAATGATAACTTTTTATACAGACCTTTCAGAGACACCCACATATTCATTTATAAGCATAAAAATAAATGTAGCCAAATTGCAATGTTTTATGACAATATAGAAAGTAGTAATTTGTTTTTGATTACTTTTAATTATGAATTATGTTGTGGCTTATGAAATAAAAAATAATGAATATTCTTAATATAAGATCTACGTACTGGGTTCTGTCAATTCACTGATATCTTCATCTTTGCTAGTTCCAGGTTGAGGATCTTCGTCTTCAGGTAGTTCTCTAATTTTTACACTTCTTGGCTCATGTTCTTCAATCTATACAGAAAGAAAAGTTATTAACATTAAAGGTATAGATTTTGAGCCATCCAAACTTTACAATGTGCCTACAAAAATGCAGAGAAATTTATACAAAGAGACCAAGAGAGTAAGAGTGTGGGATTAATATAAGCCTTATCTACTAGAGCAATTTAAAGTAGTGATGAAACGATTATGATTAAGATTAATGTATCCAGCATTTATCAACAATTTTCCAATTATTCGTAATCATCAATTACTGATACATTATTTGTTGTAGTTTTTATGCCTCTTGACATTTGTATCACATCTACATTTAAGAAAATTAGCCATCAAGTATTTATTACATAGATCACCCATTTATTCGGACAGACTGTTCTTTCAAAACCCTAAATGAAACCAGTTGAGCCCAGAACTCACAAAAATTAAGATTCATTTCTATTTCTAAAATACGTATAGGCATGTTAATTTTATTATTACTAAGTGGGTTGGAATCTTTAATGTGAACATAACATGACAATAATAATAAATATCAGTATTATATGCACTTAAAACTTTTAGACCAAGTTGGCATCATTGAGATGATTAATAAAATGAGTTATAATAATGATAAAGAACTATAGGTAATTTATTATTATTATCATGTTAGGTTTGAAAAATGGTTTTGTAATACCCAATATTATTTTATTATTTTTTTGTATAAATAGATATATTTTATCAAAGTTTAAACTAAAGTTCAATTGAATTTATAGAAAAAAAAATAAAATAATTTTGGGTATTATATATTCTTTCAAACAAACATGATAATAGTAATATGGTAAAACCTAAAACTTTTTACACTAATTTAAAAATGACAGTATAAAATATAAAGATTAGTCTCTTTATTTTGGCATGTTAGTTTGAAGAAATACGTATGTAATACATTTTTTTTTTTTTGGAAATAGTAAGGAATAACTTTATTAAGTTTAAATTACATAAATTCTATTGAATAATGGATATAAACAATTAGAATGTTTTTTCCATCTCCTATTAAATCTATTTGAAAATAAATAATCATAATTGGTAAAATAGGAATCTTTTCATCACTAATTTATAGATAAATTACAAAAGTAAATTAGTCTCTTTATTTGGACACTGAAGAAATACGTATGACATTTTTTTTCTTTTTGAAATAGTAAGGAATAACTTATTATTTTCTTAATTACATAAATACTATTATAATAAATATATACAATTAGGGCCGGTTTTTCCATCTCCTATTAAGTCTATTTGAAAATAAGTTCCATGGAAACAATTACTATTACAATGGTATCCAAGGAAACTATCTACTACATAAATTTAATAGAAGATGGAAAGATCGGCCCCAATCATATTTTAAAAAATCAAAAGAACTCAAAAAAAATATAGAACATTTTAACATTATACTCGTATAAGTGTAAGTCTGTAGATGCCTTTCTAACAGCATTTTAGTGCATTTGAGGATAAATTTTACTATAAATTAAAATAGTCCATTTTGGTATAGTTTGGCTATTTATATTTAGAAAATCTTATAAACATCAATTAAGAAAAGATAGATTTACTAAAAAGAATCTTCTAATCCTCCATAAGCTTTAGATTATATAATAGTAACTAAATAGTTGTGCATATATTGCATAAGTTTATATAAGTCACTTCTATATAAAGTTGAATAGCAGCTAAAACTATGCTAAGTGGTAATTCAGTTGTAATTACTATATTATTATTATATATTATTTTGAACTACTTTTTTTCTTAGGACTTTCACATAACTGTATTGAAGGATATATAATATATACTCATTTATAAATTCCATTATAAACTTCTATGGTTAATCTGCTTATGGATCCTTCTAATGTTAGTTGAGTAGCATATGTTCTTCCTGGGATATACTGCACATGTGCTCTATGGCCTACATAGACTAAATATATAGGGGTTACTAAAATGCCTGTAGTGTGTAGACCAGGAACATGTGGAAGACAGCAGAGAACAAAATGGAGGGCATACAGACTTTTTCAATTAACTTGGTTTAAGTGACAAATAACATACTATATGCCACTAATTTCCTAATCATATATAGAACCAAAGAAACTAAAATAGAGGAGACATAATGGATCCTTAAAATAATAATCACGGTTATGAATATTAAATAATTGTATTATTTACAGTGCCTAAAATCAACTTTATTTATTTATTTATTATGATTAGCTTAAATAAATGATGAGTATATGACAAACAAACAAAAATAAATAGATTTTATGATATTTAAAAGTAATTACACCTACATAATGTAAAAAAATTGTAATAGAAACAAAGCGACGAATACAGAAATTGCAAAAAAAAAAATGAAAATAAAAAATAACGTGTTAGAGGCACACAGGTGATGAGCTTTACAGGATTAGTAACTCACTGTCGGAGGGGCAGAAAATGCGGCAGATAATTGGGATCGTGCAGATTTTTGTCGTGATAAAGGCATACTATATTGCCTTTTCAGTTCCAATTGTGAATGTCTTCTTATAGCAGTACCCATGTCTGTCTTGATAGCCGTACTTAATAACTATAAACCCATGTTATTAAAGTATAATTATTATAACATTTTACAAAGTATCTCACATTAAACATCCTTGTTAACGTATTCAAAAATCATGATGAAAATAAAAACCATTTCTTTATTAAAAATCATATTATTATGGTGTGAGAGAGTGTAAATTAACTATTAAACTAAGGCCATGATGTACGTTAGTAAGATGTAATGACAGTAATTCTGAACAAAAATTGCTAATGCCTACCTCACTAATGTTTGGTTTTCCACTGATCTTCTCATCCTTTTCAACAGACTGTTCTTCTGGCAACAGATCTATTTCTTCATCTTCAAGATCATCAAACATGTAATAGTCTCCCGATCTAATTGCTGTGAAGAAAAACAATTATATTTATCATAACGTTATTATTTAGGGAACAAAAAAGCCATGCCAATAACAATAAGGTGCACTATAATACATTCATGCAGTGCTGATGTACAGGGTGTTTCCTAAGTATGTGTAAAAATTCAAGGAGGTAATTCCTGAAATTCTAAGAAAAAGTTCCTGTGAAAATATGTTTGGAAATGCTTCCGAAGAGAGCTGCTGTTCTTTGAAGGGCCGGTAGAAAAACTAATTTTTTTTTATATAACTAGAGAACAGTCAAAAGATAAAAATTAGTTGACAGATACTATTTTTAGACTAAAGTTCATTTTTGAAAACATTTTGAAAAACGAGTTGCATCATTCGACTGTGCAAGGAATAAAAAGGAAAAAGTACTCGCAGAAAGTCGATAGCGACAGCTATTTCCGAGTAAATTATTAAAAACAAATCAACTATTATTATATTATTATTAGTAATTTTTAGAGATTTTTTTACATAGTTTATACCAAGTTAGAAGTTACTAGTATTCTGATATCCTGAAGTAGGTTGGAACCTTTGATGTGTAGATAACACTGACGTAGTTTTCCACGAAACACCAAAACACCATATACTGCACTCATCTGGAGATGATTTAAAAAAATAAAATTTTAATCATCTCCAGTTAATACCAACTTGGTTGGCCAAATGTGCGTCGAATCCAGTATATAGTGTTTTGGTGTTTCGTGGAAAACTAAGTCAGTGTTATTTTGATATCCAAGAATAATCATGAATGGTTATACAAATGCTTCAATGCAAAGATAATCATTTGGTATATGCTAATGGTAACGCATTATAAGCAAGGCATCTTTATGAGGAAAGGTACCCTCAACGCCGAATACCTATAATCATCAAATGTTTAGGAATATAAACCGTTGCTTCAGGAAACAGATACATTTGTAAAAGGCATTGTTGCTCTTGGAGTACCTATCCCAGTTAGGACACCAGAACTGGAGGAAGCTGTTATTGAAATTAAGGAACATCCAGAATACAGCACAAGAATGATTGCTGCCGAGTTGATTGTGAATCAAAAGACAGTCTGAAAAATTTTAAGGGAACAACAGTTGTATCCTTATCATAATCAATGCATACTTGCACTATTACCACGTTATTTCTCATGAGTAGCTTTCTGTCAATGGTTTCTTTGAATGGTTAAACAAAATACTCATTTTATAGTTAAAATTCTTTTTACCGACGAGTCTAATTTCTCAAGAAATTCAATTATGAACTTTCATAACAATCATCTATGATTGACTAAAATTCACACAAAATAATAGAATTTCATTTCCAACATCAGATTTCATTAACGTATGGGCTGGAATTATTGGTGATTTCTTATTTAGACCTTACTTTCTTCCGTTAAGGCTTAATGGTGCAACATAATCATTTCCTTGAAAACAAGCAGATAGGAATAGAATATAACCATGGCTTTCTAGATCATCAGAATTAAATTCTTTAGATTTTTTCCTGTGGGTGTCACCTAAATTCTTTGGTGTACACTACCCCTATTCAAAATAAAATAGATACCGTACATGCCAGACAATACGCAATACCTCTGGAGTCTGTGAGCATGTGAGTTAATTAATAAGAGGCGATTTGATGCAAGCATCATGGCTGACGGTGGTCAGCTCCAACAATTGCTATAAATTCTTAATTAGTTCCAGTATTTTTAATAAATTTTCAATATTTCCCCCCGATTTTTCGCCAATTCTTAAAATTTTTACAAATTTTTGAAAATGTTTAATTTTTTTCAAAAAAAACTCAATAAAACATTATTTCTTGTCAACATTTAATCAAACTTTTCTTTCTTACAGCGGAACTATAAAACCAATGATTTTTTTCACAGCTCATTCGTTTTTTTTTTAATTTATTCGGTAATTCCTGCCGCTCTCGATTTTTGATAAAAGTATCTTTTTTCATCATTATTCTTTGGATAATCGGATTACACAAATTATTTTCCAAAGTAACAAGTGATAAAAAAGTTATGAACAAAAATTTTGAATGAACAAGTCATATCTATGCTACTGATGAAACAAAAAATCTGAACTTCTCAAAAATAAACGTTAATCTAAAAATACTATCTGTCAAATTTTAGATTTTTATCTTTGCCGCTTCTTATTATATGAGAAAAACCAGTTTCTCTATGGGCCGTGGCTCCCTTCGAAAGCATATTTTCCCGACATATGTTCATAGGAACTTTCCTTCTTAGAATGAATTTTTATACGTACTTAGGAAACGTCCTGTATATGATTATTAAAAGCAGGTAAGGTTTGTTATTTGGTTTGTTAAGAAATATGTGTTATGACTGTTATGACAGATGTTGTATAATTATAATACAGAGTTAGTTAGGATCAAGAAAATACAAATATATCATGCTGATCGAGCTTAATTTCAAAATTGTTTTAAATCGGGAGCGATACAAAGTGTTTGCACCAGTGCATAATCAGTGTGTCAAACAAAAAATCTATAAAAAGTCACTTTTGAAGACAAAACAAGTAAAAGTACCTTAAATGTAGCTCTAAATTTTATCGGCTTCTGCCCCTTATAATAAAAATATATTTTATTTGAAATGTCTGTAAATTTAGAAGAAAAATGATGGTAATTATTAGAGTATTAATATTTAAAATTTGATATCTTAATACCCAACAAAAGAGTATTAAACTTTGCAAACCAATATTTCGTTATTAATTGTACCAAACAATGTTGGAAGGTGAAGCAGTTAACATATTAAAATATGAACTAATATACTAATAGCTTAGTCTAATAAATTTAGTGACAATATCTAAAGAGAAAACTGGGCAACCTGATTTTATACTTATTTTTCATTTTTGTAATTTTAAAAGACGTGGTGTTTGTGTATAAACATATTTTTGAACAGTTGAGAATAGTGTAAATGAATATGAATACAGACCTGTTCCCAGGATTTAGTTTTAGAGAAAATCACATTTAAGCAAAATCAGTGCCTAACTAAAAAAAAAAAATTGCATAATTTAACTCTTTATGTTTTTGAACATGTTATTACATGCGTAACTGATGCACCTGTGCAAAAACGTACATCTTTAAAACTTGTCAAACATTTTGAAGTGCAATACAGTAAAAAGCAGCAAACAAATACTTGAACTTTTTTTTTAATTAATGGCTCTACACTATAAGGAGTAGCTTAAGTAGATTGTTTTGCATCAAGAAATGCTTATAAATCAATATCCAACTATTGGTTCCTTTTCATATGCATATACATATATATTCAATTAAACATTTTTTCTTTGAAAAAATATTCAATGAGTTGATAATTTAAATTTAGATCATTCTTTCCAGTATTCTTGTGTAAAAAAAAAAAAAAACCATTTAAGTTTACTGGCAGATAATATTGATATTAAAAAAACATCCATTGATTAGCGTGTTCATTAAAAAAAATGCTTTTCTTAAATCATGCAATTTTCACAGAGTGTTAAGATTAGTAACAAACAAAACAAATTTTTACATGTTCGGTTCAAAAATTACATAACACTTTTAATTAGGTATTTCTTTCATTTTCACTATATTTGTGTTTGTTATACAATAATTAATAAAATGGTTGATATTGTTGAACAATATTAATTAAGCAGGTATAATCATCTGATATACATGTTTCGGGTTTCAACTCACAATGCCACGTCTTTATTACCCATCATACCCCACTCTAAAATAATTACACATCTTAAGATGAATAATAATACACAATGACCATAAATACAAGTAGTGCATTTAGTAAATAATAGTGACAGATACACTATTAAGAGAGAAATAAAAAACATACTTGCTTAAGTTGCTACTTTGAAATGAGTGCTCTTTATGTATGGCATCAGTAAACGATATAGTAGACGGTCGTGGTAAGACATGTGGTCGATAGCAAGCTAACACATCACTCTCTCTCTTAGACTGATGGGACTCTGGAAGACCACGCGTCTCGTGTCGTTTCGTCCCTCCACTATAACGTTTGCCGATTCTATACCTACAATCTTTTAATCCACATTTTGTGGTTCAATTAAAATGAAAGCAAAAAAAATTAATTTGTAACTGTAAGTATAAAGTAGATATACACCTACAACTATTAGGTTATAAGTTATAAACGTGAAAATACTAATTTATATTAAACAAAATCGCAATACAGAGAGTAGCATAAGCTCAGATGATTTTAATAAATTCTTTGTAGATATAGCTAAGAATATTATTGTAGAGCTTCCTAATAGTGATTTTACCACAGAAGAATTTTTATATAACAATGACAAAACTATACTCCAAGCGAACTAATAAGACTTTCATTTCAGGGAGTTAACTTTTATTGAAATTGGAGACATACTATTTAACTTAAAAAATTAAAATGGCATAGATTACTACAATCTCAACACTAAAATACTTAAGAGTATAGCAAATATCATTGTTATTCCCCTTACAAAATTGCTTAATTTATGCATAAAACATTCTGCCTTTCCAAAAGTTTTAAAAATATCACATGTTGTGCCAGTTCACAAAAAAAGGTTCTACAAACTTGATTGATAACTACCGACCAATTTCGCTCAATCCGATTATAGCAAAATGTTTGAAACAATATGTTTCTTTTTTGAAAATAATAACTTGTTTAATATAAATCAGTATAGTTTTTGTAGTGCACGCTCAACCACCATGGCTATCAATAATTAACTGAATCTATAAACATTAGCTTTGAGACGGGAAGTTACACAGGGGCTTTTTTTTTGTGGCTTTCGCTTATGTCTCCTCTAATATACTTACACAAAAACTTAGTTTTTATAAATTTTCTGTTGCAAGTTTAAACTTAATACAGTCATATTTAACAGACCGCATGCAGCTGGTTGAAACCGGTAATAGTCGTTCCCAGATGAGGACAACAGAATTTGGAATACCACAAGGGTCGGTACTGGAACCAGTATTATTCCTTACCTATATCAATGATTTGCTGTATGTTGACCCCAGGGCCGACTTTAATCTCTTTGCTGATGACACAACTTGTAAACAGAAATGAAAATCTCAATGAACTTCAGTTACGATTAAAGGAAACACAGTTGACGGTTACTGCTTGGTTTGTCTCAAATCTACCAAGTTTAAATGCTAGTAAAACTGAAACCATGTTTTTCAGTTTATGTAATTCGCATATAACTAATAATCCAGAGATAGTAAAATTTCTTGGGGTACAGATTGACCCAAAGCTCTCATGGAACTTGCATATCGATAACCTGTGTAATAAATTAACTTCTTGTATTTATGCAATTAGAAATATGTCCTTAACAGTATCCAGACAAGTACTCCTAATAACTTACCATGCACTCATCCAGTCAAAAATATCATACGATATTCATGCTTGGGGACATGTACCAAACATGAAACGCGTTTTTGGATTACAAAGGAAGGCAGTACGAATTATTAATAGGCTTCGTATAGAGCAGATTGTAGACAAACCTATACGGAACTTAAAATTCTCACTGTACCATCACTATATTTTACAGTGCCTCATGTAAGTTAAAGAAAATTTACCAAACTACGTCACTTATGAAGTAATTCACTCCTATGATACAAGACACAAGACAAATATCTGTATACACTTTCACAAAATCTATAACCAGATCGGGAATATCATTTTTTTGGTCCTAAATTATTTAACCTGCTACCACTAGCATATTAAGAATTCCAGTCCAGTCCAAAGACATCAATATTATATCACAAAGGTAATACTGAACAACGATAAAGACTGAAGTGAATACTTTATAAGTTTGACAAACAATTTTTGAATGCAATAAAACGCTTCAAATTGATGTAATAGTAGACTACTAAAACATTTAATTAGCCAAATATTTTACAGTATGTACCTACATTAAACACTGTGGCAACAGTATTGGTCAAATAACATTGCAAACATTTTATTATTTTCATCACGTTATAAAGAAAAATTAATATTGGACACTTCAACCTTTCTGTAATTTTTTTGTTTGTAAACCAAGTTTATACCAATTGCAGACATATTCCATACCCCACCTCGAAATATGAAGGTAACGAAGAGACACAACAAAAGCTTTTCTTACCTTACAAATAAAACAATACACTTGTTTATCTATAGGCATAATAAACTCAGTCCCCACCTTGGAGATTTCCCTTGTTTCCAATATTTCTATCTGTCTAATATACACTGTGCATGGAAAGTTAAGGATATTGGAAAAATCACACTTGAATATGTTCCTGCAAAATTTGTTTCCCGTGTGTATGTGTCTGCATTGTTTTTAGATATACTCAATAAAAAAGTTATGTCACTTTTTCATTGCATTATCATATTTTCTAATTTTCCTAAAGATACAATTACTTCTCATTCTGTAGTTAATGCGTTCAAGTGTGCTTGAAACATACTCTGTGGAGTTTTTGAACAAATATGGAAACCAGGCGTCCTTTATCATAACCTGATGTTAATAGGGTAATTGACATGGCTTGCATCAAGTCGATGTTGTCACAGAATTAGAAGCAAACCAAAGCATCATTAGTAGAATTTGGAATCAGTTTTTGGAAACCGATTCTGTACAAAAATCGCCCAAAAATGATCGACCCTAGTCTAAAATACCGTGACAAGATCATTACCTTTGACTTACAATAAGAATGAATCCCACCCTTTACGGTTCTCAAGTAAGAAACACCTTATGTATAGCACATAGGGTTACAGTAAGTGTCCAATCAGTACGCAATAGATTCAGGGAGTTTAGCCTGTCAAGTAATTCTTCATATCGAGCCCCTTGGTTAAGACCAAGTGACTATGCAACCCATTTAAGGTGAGCAAGTCAAAACTGGGACATGGAATGGAGTTCAGTTTTATTCAGCAATGAGTCTCGTTTCGACTATAACTATAATTATTTGAAATTCATCATTATACTTGAAATAAATTTTCTTATTTTGAGAATTTTAAATAAATTTTTCTCATTTCTCATTTTTTTCAAATATAGTAATATGCAGAATTTAGTTACAAACAATTTTTGTATAAGCGTTACTATAAATAAATGGGTAGGTAAAAAAAACGGCTTTTATTTAAACAAAGTTATCATAAAATAATTTACACTGACTATAAACTACATTAAATGTTCAAAATGTCTTCCATTTTGTTCTAAACATAAATCCGTTCTTTCTCGAAAATACCTTTCCACTTTTTTTAACATTCCAGGTGAAATATTTGCAAACGCATTTGTTATTTATGTATCATATTTATTTCTGTTGTCGATGATTCTTTATACACAATTTTTTTGATATAACCCCACAAGAAAAAGTTCGGTTTTGTAAGGTCCGTTGATCTAGCAGGTCATTTTGTGGCTCCATTTCTTCCTATTCACTGATCGATAAATGTATTGTCCAGGTACTACCTTACATCTCGCGAAAAATGCGCTGGAGCCTCATCCTGCTGAAACCACATCCAATTTCGAGTGTGTTAAGGTACATTAGTTAGTAACCCGGTAACACATTTTCCAAAAAATCTAAATACATTGCTCCATTGAGATGACCTTGAAAAAATGTGGACCTATCACAATGTCTCCAATAATTCCACCTTAAACATTCACTGACCAACAGTGCTGTCGATCCACTTGTCGTAAACAATGTGGTTCTCAATTGAGTGGTAATGGAAGTTGTGACAGTTCACACTACCACTGTTATGAAATGTCGCTTCATCCATAAACAAACGGTTTCTGGAAAACTCAGGATCTCCCTGAATTTTCAGACTTGCCCATAGAAAAAATTCGGTGCGTTTCTCAAAATTATTCTCGCTAAGCGCTTGATGCAATAGGATATGTTGTGTGAAAACAATACTTCTTTAAAATCCGTATCACAGACCTCTCGCTTATGCCTGTTGCTTCGCCGATGATCTTTTGGTTCATATGTGAATGTTCGGTAACTATTAGCAGCACCGACAATTCGTTTTCTTCATTAATGATACGTTTTGATCATTCTTCCTTTTTATACTTTATATTGCCTGTCTCAATAAACTTATTCAGTAACCTTTTGAAACTTATTTCTTCTGGGTGACGTCTTATTAGATACCATGTCGCCAACAAACAATTTCTTTCATTTTTGCCTAATACAAAAATCATGTCTACTAGCTTTTTGTTGAAATTTTAATTACTTAGAATTCTCTAAAACTGATAATGCAGTGAATAACAAATGCTAATTTGAATGGCATTTGTCATAAAATATCTTGCACTAGGCTAACTATGTTTTCGACGTAAGTTTGTCTAATCGACTGTTTGAAGCGTTTAAATTTTGTCAATTATTTAAAAAGCAGCAACACATACAAAAATTGTTTATATTTAAATTCTGCATATTACTACAAAAAAAATATTCCATTTGAAAAAGTGTGAAAAATCAATTCAAAATTCTCAAAATTTTATTTCAAGAACCTTGTATAATGATGGATTTCAAACAATTATAGTTACAGTATCCCACGACCTTCAATAAATAGTTTTTAACCTTGTTTTGTTTTTAAATCCCCATTTGGGAAAATGGGGACCATTTATCTTGTGTGTGAATTGATGTAAATTGCTTTTTTTTTCATTTTCAATTTATTGCTAGTAAGGGAACCATTATGCTCATATTATAGGCGAGAATGAGGAACATTAAGTGCGGACATAGTGAGTGGTAAGTGTATCCCTCTGGTGGTCAGTGCTACTATCCGTCAGACATCACTGATGTCTTAGTGACTGATGGTGACTTGCAAAGCAAGTACCAAGAGCTGCGACATATAACCCGGGTGGGCTAAACTATATACTAAATAAGATTTACAGAAAACAACTACTCAGCGGACAAAAGCCCCGACCTGCATTGAATTAAACCTGCAAGTGTTGTTTGGTAGCTAGATCATTTGTCAATTCCTCACTAGACAGACCAGTTTCACTTATGTTCTCGTCAGTACGCCATAAGTAATGGAAAAGACAAATAATAATAGCAAACCAGGCTAGCCTATAGCAGACAAGACAGACTCACTATGTCTATTATTATTTGTCTTTTCCATTACTTATGGCATACTGACGAAAACATAACAAGTTTGAAACCGGTCTATGTCTAGTGAGGAATTGACAAATGATCTAGCTACCAAACAACACTTGCAGGTTTAATTCAATGCAAGTCGGGGCTTTCGTCCGTTGACTAGTTGTTTCATGTAAATCTTATTCAAAACATTAAGTGGGTTAAAAATATGCAAACATATGTTCCATTTTTAAAAAATTTACCTCAATGGTGTCACAGTTTTTTGTGTATGTAATGTACAAGGTACATTATAAAATATTTTCCTAGGGAGGCTCCTTCATGTGTAGTTAAAAACTGTATTTGAACGAGATTCCTACTTTGTATGGTATAGGAGTTATGGGAGAACGACGCACTGTTGCAGGACCCTGATGTTAATGATATTGTCAGCAACATTGTGACGGCTTTTCAAGCTGCTATTGGCTACAACTTCATTTTTATTGATGATAATACTCGCCCCATCATATGAAGCAAGTATTCAACGTCCTTGAGACTCAAGGAATTGATCACAATCTTCTTCCACCGTGTACTCCTGACTTGAATCCTATTGAACATGTGTGGGATTTAGTGGGTAGGGCACTTCAAAACCATCAACCAGCTCCAGGGAACATTGGGCAACTGTCAAATATTCTTCCCATATTATGGGCACAAATCCTACAAGATGTGATCGACCATATCATCAGAAGCATGCCCAGATGTATATTTAAAGTAATGAGAGTGAGGCACCAGAATACGAGGTATTGTGTACACCAATCAGATATACTATACAAATATAATATATTTTACAAGAACCACAAATCTACCATGACCTACGCACAAAACAACGTTTCGTAAACCTCCAGGCTACAATACTATCCCCTATAATGCACTACCTGTTGAAATTAAATTAATAGAGAATTGCAATGCTTTTAAAAAATGCATAAAATCATTCTTACAAGCCAACTGTTTTTATACTGGTAAAGAATATTTAACACAAGAATGGAAATAGGATGTAATCTGGGACATAAATATAAATTTAATTACATTGCACTGCAGCTCATATGTATAAAAGTTATTGTATTTCATTATTTTTACTATATCTTTAATATAATTATATAATAGTACTATGATTGTGGTTAATAAAAGTATTGTACTGTATTATTGATGATAGGTTTAGGATAGTTGGTTCCCCATGGCTAAACACTTCTTAAACTAAAATTGTTTTTCCTCGTTTCTTCATAACCAAATTATGCCAAAAGGTTAATAAAGAAGTTGCCAAAAACGAATTTTTTTTTTTTTTTAGTCCAATCCTTTCATGAAAATATGTCCTTAACTTTCTGTGCACAGTGTATTAGATGTTAAATCACATAACCAGATGTCTAAAATATATTTTCATTCTTGACTCAGATCAACTACAAACTCATAATTATGGGTCCAATTATATGCATTTCAGCATTTCATAACACTGGTCGACACAATTTTTGTAACATAGTTCACACTACTGTTTTTATATTGTTAATACCTCCTTATTAACTGAAAAAATATCCAACAAGTCCTAATACGTACCATTTATTTTTGTGTGAACACAATAAACCCTATTATATTGGCAGGTAATAAATTTTAGAAGAGTAGGTTAAAGTAAGGTGGGACATTTTCAGTATCAGTTTTGTTTTAACCTTTCAAGCGCCCAATTGTGTCTGTTAGAAAGTGTTTTCGTTTGTCTACATAACTCTGTTATGACAAAGATGTCCAGTCAAATGCACCAAAGTTGCAAAACCTCACCTAACAATTTTTGTTACATTTGTGGAGAATTCCTTATGAAGTCACAAGCGAGGACATTGTCTAAAAATGTGAAAGAGGCGTATTTTCTATATTTTGGAGTTTTAGTCGGAGATCAAGACAAGCAATGGGCTCCCCACGTTTGTTGTGTAAGTTGTAGTGTGTCACTAGTGCAGTGGATGAAAGGGAAAAGAAAAGCCTGCCTTTTGCGGTTCCAATGGTATGGCGAGAACCTACCAATCATCTTGATAATTGCTATTTTTGTGCAACAAGAACTGAGGGATATTCCAAAAAAGAAAAACAAAAAAATTAAATATTCAAATTTGCCATCAGCCCTAAGACCTGTTCCTCACAACGCATTAGACTTACCAGTGCCAACTGCACCTTTAGATTGGCAAAATATTGTTTTGGGAGGTACGGAAATAGTAACGACTCTTCAGACAGCCCAGACCAGTGTGTCAACCCTTTGTATATTCCAGAAGGTTTTAGTGACCCTCACATAATTGCTCAAAATGATTTGAATGATTTGATATGTGACTTGGAGCTGTTAAAACAAGCAGAACTTCTTGGTTCTCGACTTAAGGAGTGGAACTTACTGGCTAAAAAAACAAAGATTATGACTTTTAGAGAAACAAATGCAACATTTTCCGCATTTTATAATATGGAAAATTCACTATGTGCGTATATTGATATTGATGGTAATATCGAGCATTCCCCTACTGTGTGGCACTTATTCGTAGATTCCTCCAAATACAGTTTAAATGCCGTATTACTAGATAATGGAAATTTGAAACCATATATACCAATTGCACATTCAGTAATGATGAAAGAAGATTGTGACATTTTAAATAAAATTAATTACAACAAATAAAAATGGCAAATATGTGAAGATTTAAAAGTAATAGCCATTTTAGTAGGGCTTCAAGGAGGCTTTACAAAATATTGCTGTTTTCTTTTTTTTGTGGGATAGTCGTGTAGTAAAAGAACATTATGTGAAAAGAATTTGGCCGGAGAAGAAAGAATTTGAACCAGGAACTAGTAATGTTAAATATGTGCCCTTTGTAGACCCTACAAATGTTCTTTTGCCACCTCTTCATATTAAACATGGGTTAATAACAAAATTTGTGAAGCCTATGAATAAAGAGGGTGAAGGATTTAAATACTTAAGAGAACTTTTTCCCCAATTAAGTGACGCCAAACTTAAGGCATTTTTATTCGTCCTCAAATTAGAAAATTGCTTGACGATACAGATTTAAAGGAACACTCAACAGACAGGAACTCAAAGCTTGGAACTCATTGGTAAACATAGTCAGGGGATTTTTAGGTAACAAGAAGGATGAGAACTACAAGCAACTAGTAAGCAAACTTTTAGATTTGTACCAAACGCTTGGTTGCCGTGTCTGTAAATATTTACTTTCTGCTTTCTCATTTAAATTTTTTCCCTGAAAATTTGGGTGCGGTAAGCGACAAGCAAGAACAAAAATTTGATCAAGATATCAGGACAATGGAAATTCATTATCAAGGATGATGGAATCCAGCCATAATAGGTGATTATTGTTGATTCTTAAAGCGAGACGATTTGACCCCCCATAAAAGAAAAAAATTAACTGTGCATATGTTTTTCAAAAATTATTCTCTATCTCAGTAGATATATCTATGTAAGCATAATATATGTTATATACATCATTGATATATAGCAATAAATAGATTAGTAGAATTAACAATAATGTTATTCCTGCCCATAATGTTTTATTAACATAACAAGAAGGTGAATTGTCTTGTTACGGATTTTTGCTTGTCATTTCTGTAAGGCTTTATTCCAATGGGATGTTATTCAGTTGTCGTTCAAAAAAATATTTTTTTTTTGTCCGCCAGTGTAATTAGTCAAATAGGTCAGTATGCTGATTGCATATTTTCTGCCATTGAAAACAATAGAAAACAATAATAATATTCCAATGATTTTAAAATAATTCTGGATTTGTAAATATTATAAGCAAAAACAAGACTCATTTGATATGTTGTTATTACTTCACATGCTCAGCCCCAGCTTAAACACATACTGTGCCATCTGCGCATTTATATTACCTTAAGTTAAGCACATATATTTGGTGTTGTCAGTAATGTCAATGTTATAAGAATATAGCTATTTTACATAATAATTAACACTTAGCAAATGCACAAACGACAACACTATTTGTACAAAATAAATGCAAATAAATTACCCCTTCATATTCTACTAAGCATGCTTCATTAAAAAATTACAAATTTACAAAAGTGCGAATCCACCCAAATATTGGAATTAAACATTTACCCTGTTTATATGTGACTGGGGGCTTCCTTCTATATTTTGGTCTACCTTTAAAGAGTGAATCTACAAGCAAAATATAAAAGAAATAATATTTGTACAAAAACATAATACTTCAAATAATAAAAAATAAAAAGAAATCATTTTGGGGTGACAGTAAATAGTTTTTGGTAGAACTTTACAAAATAATTGGAACGAGTATATGTACATACATACATATCATACCATTTTATATACATACATATATACTACATACATAATATATATACAGCACGCACGCACGCACGCACGCACGCACACACGCACAAAAGTGTCTCTACCATATTGAACAAAAAAGTAAAAAAGGTATATTCCACTCATCAAAACGGAAAATACTTTATACCAATATGGGTCCGAATATGTCCATTACGAAAATACAGAATGTTAAACATTTGATAAGGTTACCTACAAATGCTGATCATTTAACCAAGGTGATTCAAATTTGACACATTACCTTATGTGGTTTACCTCAGAATTAAATCTTTCGCTCCAGTGATGTGGGTACAAATGGAGTTATGTCATAATATTTTTCAAGTTTTTTCGTATCCTTTTCATGGTGACAGTGACGCGTCCTTTCACATAGACGCCGGGTTCAAAACTGAACTGCTTTCGAAAAGCATGTAAAACTGTGACTTCCTACTACTATAAACGAAACCTTTGACAGGTCTAAGGATAAACAAAACTAAGAGGTTATAGTTCTTCTTCTTCCATGACATCTAGGGCTTTTTGGGTGCAGAAATAGTAATAACAGCTTCAATTACTTACGATCACACAACACATTGCAACATTACCAGTGACAATAAAATAAGCAGTTTCTTATTTTAATAATCTCTCAAATGTAAAGCAAAATAATAAATTCTGTTCAGTTTATTTAAAAGATCGAGATCGACTCAATATGAAAGGTGTGTTTTTTAAAATTAAGAGAATGAATGGTTTTCTGAGTAATACAGGCCAGGAGACTTAATTTCTTCAAAATGTTTTACTTCATGATTTTAATGTTTGAAGTCCACTGATACAAAAAAACCATAGTTTTCTCTATTATTGTTTGAGAAGAAAATATTCTAAATAAAATATATAACAACTTTATAAACACATTGAAATAATTAGAACTAAATTGCTAATTGAACAATATATATTTCAATACAATAGTTACAAAAATACAAACAAGCCACTGAAAACGAGGCAATTTTTTATACCTATTTGAAAAGAAAAGTAATTTTATTAGTTTAATTTGAGGTGGAATTTTTTTGTGTATAAGATTAACTAATATAAACAATTTTTAGATTAGCTCACTAAATGTTTAACACTCAATATCTGCATAAGGAAATATTTTCGAACACGTTAATATGAACTTTTTTCCTTATTTTGATGTGTGAAATCTGTACCTACAATTAGAACTAACGTTTCAAAATTATCCTACAGTACTCTATTAGTTGTGATGTCATATAATTATACAACCTACGTACTACTGTATTAACACATTGGTTACCTATACATCACACTGGAACCTGACCTTTAATACACATGTCTATAAAGGCGAAATTTTCGATGCTTAAAAATATAGTAGAATTTTATTTTATTTCTCCATCGTAAGAAATATTTAAGGACTTTCATTTATCATTTACCATGTACGGAATATGTTTGATTATGTACAATGTTTCAACACATTAGAAAAACTATTAATGATTTAATAAATTAATATTAAAAAGGGATTTAGTATCCACCAATAGGTATTACGATCTGAGAAAATCAAATTGCACGTCAATTAGTTTGTGGCTAAAGTTATTGACATAGCTTATAACCTCTTTTGTTTTTATATAATAACTTTGATTGTGTTTGGATTGTTTGAATAATATCCTACAGGTTAACTTTCCCGGTTTTTTTATTTAAAATGATTTTACATGATTAATGAAAATACATAAACGAATTAGTTTTTATATGGTTATATGAAAATTTATAAAATAGGTGTGTTCTTTCTATCCAACATCTCATATCAATACAGTGGCGGCTGGTGGATATAGGTTGTACCATATCTCAGTATTGGAGCATGGAACCCAAACAATATTTGAAGGCATGACTATGAGTACTGATTGAAGTTTTGCAGAAAAAAAAAATAGAAAAAAAAATTTGAGAAAAAAAAGTTACAAAAATGCGCAGCCTCCCCAGATTCCTTTTAGGCCATTGGTAAAATCTATGCAAACTATTTTTTTTTATTAATCAGAAGGAAAATTTATTACCCAGTTTTTTTTTGTTTTCGAAAATTTAGATTTTTGTAAAGTTATGACATTTTGAAATTTACATGATGAAGAACTTAAATTTCAAAGAGTCATAACTTTCGAAAACCAAAAAAAAAGTGGGTGATAAAGTGTCTAGCCAGATAAGCATGTTAAAAATGCCCTTAAAGGAAATTACACGAAATGAGAGCGTTAAAGTATTTTATTAGTTATAAAAAAAATATTTGCTAGAGTATTATTCCAAAAATCCAGGGGGGGCTGAACTTTTGCAAAAAAAGGTAATTATTTTTTAAAAATATGTTGCAACTTACATAATGGGTGAAAATTTTTGAAAAAATTCTCGAACATAGAGATCTACCAAACGAACTCAGTAAAAATTATTATGCCGTATTTGGCGCGAAATTCAAATTTTAAAAAATTAACAAAAATTAAAAAACGCCCTTTTCACCTTTTTTTTGAAAAGGTGCTACCATGATTTTTTTCTAACAGATGTGCCTTTGCATTACTAATACCCCTAATTTTTTTCAGAATTTTTGATTTGGTGGCACATGCTGAAACAAAATAAAAACTTCACCTAAAATTTTCTGACCTAGCAACTAGACGAGTATATCCTTATGTATTTTTGATCGCTGATTCCGAATCCGGGGTCAAAAAAGTCGTACACCCCCAAAAAAAAATTTTAGAGCCAAAAAAAACTCCCTGAATATGAGATAACGCTCTAAGAATGATGTTATCGTTTTAATCAATCGTTTTGTTTAATATTTTCGGGAAAAATTGAATGTATTACGATAAAAATAAAGGTAAATTACAAACAACAACACCTATCTTACAAATAAAAATATAAAAAATTAAAAATTTTAAGTTTTAGTTTCAATAAATATGAATTCTCTAATACCCCAAAACTACCCCTATAAATAAGAAATAATTTATATTTTAATAATGTTTGTTTAAAATTTTCGGGAAAAATTGAATGTATTACGATAAAAAATAAAGGTAAATTACAGCGTTCACCCTATCGGTATGAAACGATATAGGGGTAGTTTTGGGGTATTACGTGAATTCTACGTCAGTTTATTGCAAACCTAACGAAATTTAAACATTTTTAAATGTTTTTCAGTCATTGTCGTTATCAATTGGTTTGGTGGCAGATGAGGGTGGTTCTCACCCTCTATGGGGGTGCGTTTCATACCAATAGGGTGAACGCTGTAATTTACCTTTATTTTTATCGTAATACATTCAATTTTTCCCGAAAATATTAAACAAAACGATTGATTAAAATGATAACATCATTTGCAGAGCATTATCTCATATTCAGGGGGTGTTTTTTGGCTCTAAATTTTTTTTGGGGTGTACGACTTTTTTTGACCCCGGATTCGGAATCAGCGATCAAAAATACATAAAGATATACTCGTCTCGTTGCTAGGTCAGAAATTTTTTTTTTTGTGGGGCTGTGTAATTTTAGGTGAAGTTTTTATTTTTTTTTAGCATGTGCCACCAAATCAAAAATTCTGAAAAAAATTAGGGGTATTTGTAATGCAAAGGCACATCTGTTAGAAAAAAATCATGGTAGCACCTTTTCAAAAAAAAGGTGAAAAGGGCGTTTTTAATTTTTGTTAATTTTTTAATTTGAATTTCGCGCTAAATACGGCATAATAATTTTTACTGAGTTCGTTTGGTAGATCTCTATGTTCGAGAATTTTTTCAAAATTTTTCACCCATTATGTAAGTTGCAACATATTTTTAAAAAATAATTACCCTTTTTGCAAAAGTTCAGCCCTCCCTTAGATTTTTGGAATAATACTCTAGCAAATATTTTTTTATAACTAATAAAATACTTTAGCGCTCATTTCGTGTAATTTCCTTTAACGGCATTTTTAACATGCTTATCCAGCTAGACCCTTTTCCGTCTGATTACGAAAAAAAAAAAATAGTTTGCAAAGATTTTACTAATGGTCTAGTAGGAATCTGGGGGAGGCTGCACATTTTTGTAACCTTTTTTTTCTCAAATTTGTTTTAAATTTTTTTTCTACAAAATTTCTTTAATCAGTACTGACAGTCGTTCCTTAAAATATTGCTTGGGTTCCGTGCTCCAATATTGAGATATTGTATAACCTAAATCCAGCAGTCGCCACTGTATCATTATGAGATTAACTGAGATGAGATTAACTAATATTTCAGTAACTATAAAAACCATTAAATTACAAGTTGAGATATTCCCTCTCCTATTTATCTATTTGTGTTCTGTTGTTGACGGCAAAAAATATAACATAACCGACATTATACATTAAAATACCAACCCAAACAGCACCAGATTTACTTAGGATGTCCTAATTCAGTCCTAGGGTGGACATTCCGTATAAGTATAAACAATGGCTATTCTATGATTAATCTAGAAATACAAATATGGGTATCCCCAGGTTATCCGCAAATGATAATCTATGAAGATCTATTTAGGATCTTCTAGTCCTATAATAATCCGATGTAATAATATCCATTGGATATATTGACACTGATGACCTATGGATGACTATTTGTGGACATGTTTTAGAGATATTGTAAAAATATCAAGAAAGAATAAGTATGTTATTTAATAAAAAATTACATACACATTTTTAATAAAGATTGCTGTAGGATGAGGATGAGACGGTATTAGCATATTTTGCATATTACCAAATATATATCTTAAATGTCTACAACAGTGCAATAAAGGCCCCCCCAAGTGGTTAAAAGTTGTTATTCATATGATGGTATCTTGAATAACGTAATGTAGGTAGCTCAATGATGGAAAATCTTCAACCGGATACCAATCAGAAATAGTTTACGATGTTCTGTGAGCGTAAACGTCAATCAGTCCTATTATTTTTATTGGTCCTTTTGTTTTATGACTCACTTCTTTGGCTGTAATTATATTTATTAAACAGGTCAGTTAAACTATATAAAAAAAACTTAATGTTTCTACATATAAACAAACTGTACAAATCAGTTAGGTCGACTAGTTTACTTTACTTAACATAACCTCAATCTGATCTTGGATTACTCAAAAATTATTACTTATTTGAAAACAAAATGTCATTTAGAGCCAATAAAAGTAAGATTTACGCATATAGACAAATTAAAAACAAATTAATAAATTAATATGACAACCTGCCCGAAGAATTTATTCTTTACGAAAACTATAAATTCAGTCATTCACTAAATAAAAGGGTTATCAAGATTGAGCAAGTCGAAGTCATGCACTAAAAAATAAATATTTTTAGCTGTTGTAAGAAGATAACCTCTGTGCAGAGAAACTACACAAAGTGAAGCAGAGAATGCAATTAAACTATGGTTAAGAACTGCAGGTGATAGATCAGAAGGACGAGAAAATCGATAGCAAAAAAATCAAACAGGAAAACTGTAGATATATTGTAGAACAGGAGTGGATTTAGTCAGGTTGTTATAAAAGGAACATTGTTTTTATTTGTAAGATTAAATATTTGTTTTGTTTATATAAGTTTTAAGTATGGTGCACGTTGTTGTAAGTATAAATGTGGTTATATTTTGATAATAAGTGTTATAATCATGTAATTTCTTTAAATCAATTCAATCTTTAAATAATCGCTGATGATATCCACAGGTTTTTGCTCTATAATGTGTAGAACTTGATTTTCGAGTGTTGATCTGCATTGTATTTTGCTTCTGACTTGGAGTATTTTCCCAGCAGCTTAGTTTGGTAGATTAAAAAGAATATCTTACTTAATCTACCAGATTAGGCAGAACTCTTGAAAATAGTAAATGTGGGAAAAATCCCCCTATAGTAATAATTTTTTTTTTATGAAACATCGTGGAAATACTCTTAAGTTAGGAGCATAATACAATGTGGATCAACACCTGAGAATCAACCGCTCTATCTGTCTATATACAGTGTTTCACTTACGATGGATACACATGTTCAATAACTTTTTTTGTTTTTCAGTGAATTTGATACATTTTTTTCATATATATGAAGCTTGTAAATTTATTAAATGAGTAAACTACATTTCAGCCTCAGTAAAAAAACTAACCTATTACAATTAAAAATAAACGAAAAAATGCGAAAAACAAGCATTTTCTTATCGAAAAAATACTTAATATTTTTCCCATTTTTTTGCGTTTATTTTTAATTGTAGCAGGCTAGTTTTGTACTGAGGCTTAAATGTAGATTACTTATTTAATAAAGTTTTTTTTTCATATATATGAAAAATATTATCAAATTCACTATGACCTTGAAAGCCTACACCAAAGACTAAAGTATATCCTAGAACAGATCCTCCAAAAGTCCCAGGGATATCCTAATGAAATAAACAAGGTATATACATAGGTCATGTTAAGGATATGGAAGTTAGTAGAGATGTCCGTCGCTTATTTTCGGATATTCTCGGGCTATCTACTATATCCAAGTTTGTTATCCTTAGGATGCCCGTAGGAGAATATTGTGCTGTATGGGAAATTAGAGTTAATTAGCACGAATTTCTGCATAAGAAAAGATTTAGTTTCAGAAATATACATGAAATTAAGTTAACCTAACCCTAGAATCGTTTGCTGATTGACCAAATGTCAAAGATAAAATTTTCCCCTTCCATTCATGTGAAGTGAGATGAGATACTGAAATATAAAATAGGTTGTGCAGATTGGTAAGGGGGGTACTGAGAATTCTCAGCTAATATCAAAATGAGATAACTAAAGAAAACAGCAACATTCCTGTCAAAAGTGAGATCTACTGAAATCTCTTATCTCAGTTAGAAAGAACACGCCTAATGCAAATAAAGTCACATGACAAAAACTTACAAGCATTTCTTATCAGTTCCTGCAGACAGTACTGGAATCACTTGCCGATATCCGAACTTTAGTAATAAAGTGCTCCCATTTTTCTTCTAATTTGGCATCTTTTGGAACTTGAATATATGAAAGTTATGTTATAAAACGTGACGTTTGAAATATTTCAAGCAAGTTGAAATGATGATCAAGTTAGCAGCAATATTAAATTTCGATTTTACTCCTATTGGAGGATATTTCTTCCCTTTTTAATATTAATTAATTATATCACTAATAAAAGTTTCTGTAATGCATTATAATTGTACATATTTTCACATGCTTTGTGCATTGGTAAATGGTAATTGAAATTCTTAAATATTTCTTATGAAGGAGAAATAAAATAAAATTCTATGCTATTTTTAAGACTTTATAGACAAATGTAATAAGTCAGGTTCCAGTGTGATGTATAGGCAATCAGTGTGTCATGACAGTAGTACGTAGGTTGCATAATTATGTGACGTCACACTAATAGAGTCTATTCCTACATATCTTACATATTAATATCTCTTTAGGTATTTTAAATTAAACAATTCAAGCTTATATACTGCATCATCTACTGTAAGATGTACAAACATCAAAAATTTCAAATTACATTCATGATGGCTCAAGGGCGATCGGGATGAATATGATATAATGCTTTGTCTCGGAGTTACAAAACTTCCTTGCATCCAAGGAGGACCAATACTGCTTTGTCGCCTTGGAACAGCTGATGGGGGCTCACCCACAGCCTCTACATAAGGAGGGGCTTCATCATATGGAGGGGGGGAAAATACGGGAAAACTGTCATCTGGAGAGGCAGGTCGAGGGTTTAATTCAGAATTAGGAGGAGAAGAAAAAGACATTCTTTGAGGTTCTAGATAACCTTCCAATGATACTGTCATTATTGCAGAATAAGGAGAAGGGGGGAGCTTGTGGTTGAATTACTGAACTACGAGGAGTAAGAGGTGCAGGCTCCTCATCATCAATAGGAGTATGATAACCTGCTGGAGTGGATTGTTGGGAGGTTGCAGAAGTGCAGGATGAGACTGATGTAGAACGAGCTAATGGTGGACGCTCTGAAGAAAATATGTGTATATTTATTATATTTCTGCCACATTCTAATTCTAATTACCTAATATTTTAGATAACAATTAGTATAAGAAAGGGCCAATTTTATCTATTGTTTCTTATTTGCTATTTATAAATATTTATATTATACTAAATTATCACAATTTATTTGATATACAAGATTGAATTTGTTTAAAGCATTCCCAATATGTCAAATTACTACTAGAGATAATAAATCTATGATTTAGTTTTCAAAATAAAATTTAAAGTATATCATTTCTAACAGTGGTGGACTTAATTTTTGTTTTCAGTTTAAATGAAAAGAAAAAAAGATTAAGAAAAGACGTTTCTCTTATTTTTATCTAATTTTCAATTTTCATATAAAAAATAAAAAAATGGGCAAATACCCCATTTTATTGGTTTCCAAAGGAGCTCCATGAGCTTAATTTTCATTTAATATGCCCTATGAGAGTATATTTTCCTTCTAATCTTTTTAGGATATTAATTAAAAAAAAAAAAAACAGAAAACAACAAAATTCTACAAAAACGAAATTTGCTTCGATAGAAATTAAGAAGCTTATTTTCAAATTTTAAAAATATATTCATGCACATATAGAAAATTATTTATCAATGACTGAAATTAAAAAAAAAAACTTTAAATGTTAGTATTAGTGCAAAAATTTAATTATCATTTCAAATTAATTACATTGTAAATGGTGTTGTAAAATTCGTGAATTTAAAGAAAGAAGATATTTCAAGAAAATTTAAGAGAATTTTTAAGAATTTATTGAAAATTTTGAAAATTTATGAAATTTAAGAGAATTTTGTAGCTTTAAGAAATATTTCAGGAAATTTATGAAACATTGAAGAATTTATGAATATCATCCAAACATAAAAAAAAGCATTGATTGTATGTTTTATTAAATCAACAGAAGCAGTAGTATTTTACAAAATAAAACTATTTTCGTATATGATAAAGTCTAGATTAAGACAGTCAAATTAACAAATTAGCTTCTTTCCTAATGATGTAAAATTACCAGTAATTTTAAAAAATGGTAATATTACCTAACCCAACTTATAAAAAAAAGTGTAAATAGGCTGAAATTGTATAATAATGCAAATAAAGGAAAGTCTGTATCAATAAAAAATATATTTGTTTCATACAAAAAACAAAATATAATATTTAGGTGATTGGTGACTCATAAAAAATTAAATATTAGGTTAGGTTAGGTTAGGTTTGTTGTGAGTGAGTCTCAGTAGACCCTCCACTGCGGCCATCAGCAGGCCTATTGTGGCTCACGCCTAATTATATTTCACCCAATAAGTTCAGTCTCTTAATGAAACTGATAACTTTATTGGGTGAGAATGTGTCCAGATCCTCTGGCAGCAGTTGCCCTTTGCCGAATATTGAGAATCGGATCCTCTCCACAGCGGGACAGGTGCATAAGATGTGGTCTGCCTTCTCATCATCCTCCAGGCATAGACGGCACTCTGCGTCTTCCGCTAGGCCGAGTTTATGTAGATGATAGTTTAGTCGGCAGTGCCCGGTATATAGGCCTGTTAGAGTTTTCAGATTTACCCTGTTTAACTCTAAAAGTTTCTTAGCTCTTGATTTCAAAGGGTATTTTATAAACGCCTTCGAATGAACTAATCCTGGTAACTCTTGCCAATACTGGAGAGTTTGCCTTTCAGCCCAGGTTGAGATAGCCATCTTGGCAGTACTTGAGGATATGCCAAGTATTGGTTCTGGTCCGATGAATCGTGATCCCGCTCCTTCTCTGGCTAAGGAGGCCGCTATTTCGTTACCTTCCATACCAGAGTGGCCGGGTATCCAGACCAGAGTCACTTTGTTGTTCTTGCTCAAATGATTTAGAGCTTTCTGACGGTTCCATACCGTTTTGGAGTTACACCGGTAGAGCTTTTATAGCTGCTTGGCTATCTGAGAAAATTTTTATTGATCTGCGTGTAGGATGCATATATTCCAGCCTTCGTACACACAGTTCAATGGCATGAACCTCAGCCTGAAAAACAGTTGCATGAGTACCTAGGCTTGAGAATATCCTCACCCTTGGTCTGTAGCTATGTACTCCGGCTCCTGTTGCCTCGGGAGTTTTGGAGCCGTCTGTAAACCAACAACTGTCTGCCTTCAGTAGGTCGGCTTTATTCCGATCCCACTCCTCTCTTTCTGGAGAAAGGATGTTGAGGGTCAGCTCGTAGTTGGTCATGGTAGGCATAGTATCCGAGGGCATTCCCAGGATGCTGTGATTCTCTATGTTATCCAGCAACCTGTTCCGCTCCATGATACTAGTCTGCGGCATATTAATGGCCGCTTGTTGCAGTCTGTAGGTTGCCCACCTGGCCTCTCTCTCCAGATATATATGAAGAGGGGGTAAATCCAGGAGGATTTCCATTGCAGCTGACGGTGTGGTGCTAATTGCTCCCGTTACGGTCATGCATGCTAATCTCTGCAGTCTAGAGAGTTTGGATTTGGCCATCCGTTGTAATCCTTTCGGCTACCAAACAATGGATCCGTATGTTATCATTGGTCTGATGACCATGATATAGATCCAGTAAATTTGTTGGGGACCCATGCCCCAGGATTTGCCACAAATACGACGGCATGTCCATAGGGACAGCTTTGCTTTGTGGATTACCTTTTCCAGATGGGAGTTCCAATTAAGTGATTTATCCAGAGTGATTCCTAGATATTTCACCTCCTCCGCAAATTGAATAGTTTCACCCATTAAAGTGGGAGGTCTTAAGTCCTCCAGCTTCCTTTTCCGGGTGAATGGTACAATTACTGGTTTTTGAGGGTTTACAGACATCTGTTCCCTGTCACACCAGTTACTCACTGCATGCAGTGTCTCTTGAAGGGTATTTGATATTACTCCTTCAGAGTTTCCTCTGACTAGTATGACTAGATCATCTGCATATGCTAGAACTTCAACCTCCCACAGTGTGAGAATAGCTAGTAGGTCGTCCACAAGAAGTGACCACAAAAGGGGGAGAGAACCCCACCCTGCGGGCATCCTCTCGTGGCTCTAAACCTAACTGTTTCTCCCTGTAGAGACGTTGTTATGGTTCTGTTTGATAGCATAGTACGAATCCAGTCGCCTGTAGTAGGCTCAATTCCTCTGGCAGCCACTGCTGCATATAAGGAGTCGGGCAGTGCATTATTAAATGCTCCCTCAATGTCGGAAAGGCTCCCACCGCAATTTACTTCATTTGAAGGGATTCACACTTTATAGTACTATTTACAAATTAAATATTACTATTATTATTATTTATTAGATAAGACAATGGCATCTCATCATCGCCTTATCGATCTCTTATCAATGTCAAATCAGATAAAATAACATCTTCATTGCTAAGGGATGATATCGAACAATTCATATAAATTAAATCATAAATTAAAGTTGTATGAAATTTAAAATTTGCATCCTTATAACAATTTTCTTTTTCTTAAAGCATCGTCGGAACAGGACCAACGATAAGAAAATTACTACCTTTCCTACATTTCGTTTATTCAGCTATAAACTTCCTCAGTGCTTAATAACATTAATTAATGTCACAGATATAGAATTCGTAAAAGTAGAAACTGCTGCAATCACAGGCACAGGTAGTGTATTTTTTTATTTTGTTGAGGCAGTATATGTATCATTTTTCCCCACTTCTGTTCTTATATTTTCTGGACAACTTCCATATATACGGCTTCCTTTTTGCCATTGTTGATTATAAAAATTAAAAATATTCGCACCAAAACATTAAAATACTACCATTGACTATACATTAAATAATCAAGTCATTTTTAAACATGCTAGTTCGAAAGAACGGCGACGCTTGCACGATGTACACGCAATTTCTAAAAGTGGCGGTAAATTTAAAATTCTCTTAAATTCTCATATATTTTTTTATGGAAAGTCATAAATTTTCTTAAATTTCACAAATTCTCAAAATTTAAAGAATTTATTAGCTCTCATATATTCTCGAGAATTTATGAAACTTTCTCTTGAAAACTTTTACTGCTCACAACCGTAATTGTAAATAAGATGAATTAAAATGGGTATTAGTATGTGATTGTGATATAATATTACTAGTTAAATGTTTTCAACTAACTTAATTTACACTTTTAAATAGAAGAATATAATTAGATGGAAGAGAATATAAGTATGTTTAATTTAAGCAGCTATGAAACTTAATAATTTTCAAATTGTCTTAATTAAAAAAAGTTCACTAGAAACACTGAAATTCTTTGTTTATAATGAATGGTATATATTTTAATACCCCCCCATAAACAGTTCGCCCGTACGTAATAGACACTCGAAAGAAATGCAAAGAAAACTTTTCCATATGAATAAAAAATTAGGCGAGCATGTTATAATTATATTTAACGATGGTACCACAGCAAAAAATGTTTTCTTTGCATTCCTTTTAAGAGTCTATTATGGATGGGCGACTGTATTTGTTAAACTATTAAAAGTAACGAAGAGATAGTAGCAGCAGCAGCTGTTAAAATAATTAATCATCACCTGAAGTTAAGTTCTGTTTACATTTATTAATCCTACGCTATTTAAGAAAACATTATCATATAGTAACTGATGAAAAAATTTTTTATAAAAAGTTATACCTTTTATTACTACTACTTAATCAAAACAAAAAAAAAAGTGATAGATTGTAACTATGTAAGGGAATATTAGATGCTAATAAAAAATGTTCAAATCTAGAAAAGATGGTTTAAAAGTTTCTACCTATTTCTTTCTCTCATTATTACATAATAATAACTAGTGACCGTATCTCAGGTAGTCATTTCGCGAATATTAGGACATATATTTATTAGTAATGAAAATACATTTGTGTTAGTTCCATCGAGTTTAATATATGGAGGAATAATGCCTATACTTGAAGTTACAGCAACATGAAGCTAAGATGAACATGAATATGTAGCTGAAAAACTATGTTTGTTTACAATAATATTTACAAAATAGCGGTGCTTTCCTGTATTCACATTCTTAGTGGTCACTCTGACGGTGGTTAAATTGTGATAAACATAATCACAGCCATATTGTTTTGGAGTATCTGTTTACAAACGATTTTAACATTTTACTGTGCACACTAAGAATGAAAATATGAAAATAACCGACTCTATTGCAAACAATTCGCCGAAGGTTGAATTTCAGAAAAATACGCATATCAGAAAACATAAGTACACCGTGAGCAAAATAAATAAATAAAAATGTTTTTCTTAAACAGAGAGGTTTCATGGAAAGAGCGTGTATTCAACATATGCCAAACTGGTGCAATATCGGTGTTTAATGATTTTTATACCCAAAAAAATATTTTTACCTAATTTCCTTTTTATAAGAATGTACTCATTAATTTTTAAGACACTGTTATACAAAAGAAATTCTGTAGTTTTTTAAGTATATAAAAATCTTTAAACACCGATATTGCACTATTTGATATATGGTCAATATGTCCTTTTTCCATGAAACCCTCGATATGATCATAATAATTATTAAATTAGTAAATATCAACACCTGCTTTACAACTTTGTATAATTTTACAGTATGTTTTTGCGCTGTAAACGATTTTCATTAAGTAAATGCCTAATTAGACTGGTTTAATGTGCTCCATTTCACAAAAATCAGGTTTTAGTTTTCACTTATTTTCAATTATTGCTGACCTTAAAAGAAATGTAAAATATAACTTTACAATATTTAAATTTTTGCTTAATAAGTGTACTTCAAAAATTATAACATACTCTAATTATTTTGTTATGTAATAATTCTGTTATCTAGATAAGTTTATAAAAGGCCAATTATTATTATGATGTATAAGAATTTTGTTATCTTAAACATCATATAGAAATCAGATTTGTGATCATATGGATTTAATGATGTAAATTTGCTGGCTAATTTAATTTTTAGCATTTTTAGCCAGCAAAAATCAGGACAAAAACGGTAAAAAAAATTGAATATACCACTACATTGGTCTTGGTCTGAATTTTAATTTGATACTAAATATGTATATATAAATGTAATGTTGTATTGCATTTATTAAGTTTCAGGAGATATTTAATAAAATAATGGTGCAATTTTTAATTCTTTATTGGTTTATCTCCAAAACTGTCACGCTGAAATGAAGGTGGACTTCATGCATTCGTACATTGAAAAAATGACATTACCAAGTAAACGTTTCAGCTAATTATATGTGTGTAAAACAGCGCGGTAAAATTCACGGCCCTACAACGTGAAGTATCTTACGCACGAATTTTTTTTGAATTTTGACAATAATAAATTTTACTATAGCATTAGACTTGAAAGGATCACTGGTGGTGACTAATATAATAATGTTAAAGTATACTGAAAGAGGGGAAATAAAATATAAATTATATTATACTGAAAAATGGAAAGTCTTAAATTAAAGATTTAAAACGTTACAAACACAAAATTTTAATGATTTATATCCTTTATAAGGACAAATAACAAAAATTAGAGAGGAGAAGTATGAGCGTCTTCAGGTTTTGAAACAAAGTCTTTTAGATCATTACTGATTACCATACATTTTATAATAATATCTCTTCTTAAACATTTTTATTTCATATGATTTTTCGTTATATTAATGATTAATAAACGTTTTATTTACTACTTATGCAAGTATGTTTTTAATTTTTGTCTTGCAATGCAATGTAATACAATTAAGCATATAAAAAAATAATCTTTATTAAGTTTTTTTGTGTTTCCTGAAATAATTTGGACATATGTGGATTGCTTGTAAAGCTGACAATATGAATGCAGACAATGCATGATATATTGTATTGATATCATTCAAGCATACTCACTTGTAGGGCTCTTATTATTACTCAAAACTAAATGAAATTAGCAAATTTGATCTGATTTTGATTCAATTTCAACACAAAACAATATTTAAAAGTGTAAAATAATGTATAGGTTATATTTTTATGTCAAATACTGGTATTTTTTTTTCTTAGCCATACTTTTAACACCAACTCATATTAGGATAAATGATTGTTATTTAAACAAAAACTTCACTGCCACCAACTTATTTTGATTCTTTTTTAATTTAATCATAATTAAGTATAACCTTCTTTCACTATATTGATTTTTTTCATTAAAATATTAATGACACTTTTTTTAAATCACAAATAAATTTTAATTAAAAAACATTGTATTTATTTTCTCTCCTTTTATTTGTGGTTTAGTGTAGGGGTTTTTGGGGGAATTTCCCCCCCCCCTTTTTTCCTTTTTTTTTTTTTTTAAAAAAAAAATTGTATAGAAAAAATTTTTTTTTTAACCTTTTAAAAACATCCCAAAAAAAAAAATGTTTTTTCCCCCAAATTGGCTCTTTTTTTTTTTTTTTTTTTTTTTTTTCTTTCTTTTTTTTTTTTTTTTTTTGGGGGGACGCCCCCCCCCCCCCCCAACAAAAGAGAGGGGGGAGCTCTATTTCTAGTACTAAGGGAGATGTGAGGGAAACTTTGTGCGAGTCCCACAGTTAACTCGTTATTTCTGACTATTCAAAAATAGTTCCTCATATCTCTCTTAGTATTAGAGATAGACCCATCAATCCCTAATCACTATGTTCATAAGAGTTTTATTCAAATATGCAAAAATATACAGGGTGTTCAATTTAAAAAAAAAACATAATTAATAATTGCAGCCATGTTGTGTGAGCTTCCATTGTTTTTCGGATATGATTTTCAAAATCTATAGGGGTGGAAATTCTCACAAAATCATCCTGTACATCATCTTATGGTGCACATATAAACATAACCTATCACATTATGTTTTTATTTGCCTATCTGCATAATTGAACTGAAGTTACTTATATTTTAAAAAAGCACCTTATTAAAATGCTGATAATAATAAAGGAAAACAAAAAAATACATATTTTGTATGATTTCTAAATCTAATAAACGTATATTGTACTTCAAGTTCTACATACTTAATAATTTTTATTTACCAGACGAAATAATAATTCACTAATCTCTTCTGAACCACACACAACACAATGGTACATTTTATATACAAAATGTAGTTCAATAATCATAAACTAAATATGTTTACCACTAAATGCTCCTGTCATGATACCTCTTATTTACTACATGAATGTAGGAGAATTACGATAGAATATGACCATATTTTTCAGGGAATAATTGGACCCGTAGGGATGAAGAAAACAACAATATTTAAAGCACAGCTCTCTCCCTTTAGCTTGCATCATAACATAAATATAAAATTATTTCTCCATACATTAAACTCGATGGTTGGTTTTTATTTTATTAATTTCAATAAGGACATAGTTTCTATTTAAATGGATTTTGAAAAATTCAAGGTTTTTCTGTTTTTTTTTTAACAACTAATTGTGCTTTCTGTTTGTTAGCTTCGTTTATAAACAATTCTAATACCAATGGTGCCTAGTATATTTTATTTTATTTTTGTAGTAATAAGGGACTTTTGAACGAAATATAGTGTTTTAATCTGTTTTCGTTAGTGTCTAATGTTCTGTATAAGAATTTCATATTTTTGTTAAGGATTCTGCTTTCTCAGGAACCCATGCCTTTCAATTATCTTTTCAGGAAGGCAAAAATCCAGTGAGGGGAAAACCCCTTATTACGATTAGATATTGCCACCATCTGCGCCCTGAACAAAGCGCCATGAAATAATCTAATCTCAATATTTTAGATATCTTATTATCACCTAGAAATACTATGGCAAATATGAAGACTACACAATCAATGGCTCGTTTTAAATTAGAATTTTTTTCCAGGCAAAATTATATTACATTTTATAAACCTAGATTTTAATCATTTGCATGAAGCCTTTTTCTGAACAATAAATCAGCTTTTATATGTTTGTATAATACTGTTATGCCAATGGACTATGTGGACTATAACTCCAAAATATGCCCAGAGATGGGGTTACTGGTACTAAAACCTAAATTAAATAGCCAGAGCAATCTGAACTTATAAAAAGGATCTCGAATTGTTCGAGAAGGGTCAGGAATAGTCAAGAAAATTCTAGATCATACATGGATGGATATATGAGATGCACGGTGGGTCGAGGAGCTCGGTACTGATTTGGAATTGTGCGAGTAAAAAATAAATGTTAGAGACTAAAGTAGTGATTTCTAAGTTTAATTATGGTTCTAGTCATTCAATAAGTTATTACTGATAATTATTATTAATTATTTAATAAAGTAGTGAGTAAGTGTTACCAAAAATTTCCATCAACGAATCTACAGTTTGTGGGGTCAGCAAACTTATAACAACAGAATGATACATAATTATAAAATTGAAAAATTAACATTGTGTCACTACTTGAATATTTTCCATTAGGTATGTCCCATTTACTAGAAAGATGAGTTTATAAACTCAATGATATATGATTAACGATTAACAGATGCTGCTGCTGCCTTTGGTAAGTTGTGATTAAAATGAGTAAACAACAGATGGATTAATCACCAGTGGTATTAAATATTTCTATTAATTTTTTTTAACATTCGATAGATGAGGAAAAATTATAACAAAAGAGGTGTAAATGAAAACCAAAAATAATTTGTGTTCTGTGATTAGCCCATCGTGAACTTACCCACGTAATGACTTGCCCTATCTTTATAATTAGCACCTTGAATTTTTTTGCTGATTGGCTTTTATCCTGTCCATTTTTAACTTAATTTTTTCCAAAACTTTATGTTCCATATCTTCCTGATCTTTCATTGTTTTTAATCTCATTTCTTCAATTAATTCAGCACCTGAAAGAAAATTTAATATTATAATACTATACATGAAACTCACTCCAAGAACTCATATTATCAGTAGTAATATCATAAAAGCATTGCAAATTATCGATAACTTTATGGGACTTTTCTCAAATGCAAATTGCACAGGAAAAAGGAATGAATGTGCTAAGTAGGTTTGCTAACTTTACAATGCTGAAATAAAAGACATCCAAGGAGTGGGGGAGGGGTAGTTGCATATTTTTTGGGGAAATTAAAAAAATTATGATTATTATATATTTGTGTTGGCAGTCACAGTTACCATGACCGGTCAGGTCACGATTAAGTTGACTGGTCAAATAGCAACATGTTAGGTTAGGTTAGGTTAGGTTTGTTGTGAGTGGGTCTCAGTAGACCCTCCACTGCGGCCATCAGCAGGCCTATTGTGGCTCACGCCTAATTATATTTCACCCAATAAGTTCAGTTTCTTAATGAAACTGATAACTTTATTGGGTGAGAATGTGTCCAGATCCTCTGGCAGCAGTTGCCCTTTGCCAAATATTGAGAATCGGATCCTCTCCACAGCGGGATAGGTGCATAAGATGTGGTCTGCCTTCTCATCATCCTCCAGGCATAGACGGCACTCGGCGTTTTCCGCTAGGCCGAGTTCATGCAGATGATAGTTTAGTCGGCAGGGCCCGGTATATAGGTCTGTTAGAGTTTTCAGATTTACCCTGTTTAATTCTAAAAGTTTCTTAACTCTTGATTTCAAAGGGTATTTTATAAATGCCTCGAATGAACTAATCCTGGTAACTCTTGCCAATACTGGAGAGTTTTCCTTTCAGCCCAGGTTGAGATACCTATCTTAGCAGTACTTGAAGATATGCCAAGTATCGGTTCTGGTCCGATGAATCGTGATCCCGCTCCTTCTCTGGCTAAGGAGTCCGCTATTTCGTTACCTTCCATACCAGAGTCGGGTATCCAGATCAGAGTCACTTTGTTGTTTTTACTCAAATGATTTAGAGCTTTCTGACAATTCCATACCGTTTTGGAGTTACACCGGTAGGAGCCAAGAGCTTTTATAGCTGCTTGGCTATCTGAGAACATTTTTATTGATCTGCGTGTAAGATGCATATATTACAGCCTTCGTACACAGTTCAATGGCATGAACCTCAGCCTGAAAAACAGTTGCATGAGTACCTAAGCTTGAGAATATCCTCACCCTTGGTCTGTAGCTATGTACTCCGGCTCCTGTTCCCTTGGCAGTCTGTAAACTGTCTGCCTTCAGTAGGTCGGCTTTATTCCGATCCTACTCATCTCTTTATGGAGAATGGATATTGAAGGTCAGCTCGTAGTTGGTCTTGGTAGGCATAGTATCCGAGGGCATTCCCAGTATGCTGTGATTCTCTATGTCATCCAGCAACCTGTTCCGCTCCATGATACTAGTCTGCGGTATATTAATGGCCGCTTGTTGCAGTCTGTAGGTTGCCCACCTGGCCTCTCTTTCCAAATATATATGAAGAGGGGGTAAATCCAGGAGGATTTCCATTGCAGCTGACGGTGTGGTGCTAATTGCTTCCGTTACGGTCATGCATGCTAATCTCTGCAGGCCAGAGAGTTTGGATTTGACCATCCATTGTGATCCTTTCGGCCACCAAACAATGGATCCGTATGTTATCATTGGTCTGATGACCGTGATATAGATCCAGTAAATTTGTTGGGGACCCATGCCAAAAGATTTGCCACAAATACGACGGCATGTCCATAAGGACAGCTTTGCTTTGTGGATTACCTTTTCCAGATGGGAGTTCCAATTAAGTGATCTATCCAGAGTGATTCCTAGATAGCAACATGTACAAGGTGATCAAGAGCACGGTCAACTTGTCCAAAATTATAAATGTTCTGTCATTTACCTTGAAATTTTACATGACACTTGACAATTGATGTGTCAATCACCTGTTTTTGGACAAAGTTGAAAAAATTGAAATAAATCCTCAGTAATATAAGAGACCCAATAGACTTTTTCATTTTCTTTTTGTTTAAAAAATGCCAAAAGTTGGCAAAGAAACCCTCATCTGAGATTTTTGAAAAAAAAAAATGTTAAAAAAAATATGCACAATGACAGGTTCTCTGGAATGAGGTATGAGAGCCATGCTACCAGTGGCGGCCGGTGAAACTTTTGTTATGTTACATTTTAGTATTGGGGCATGGATCCCAAGCGATACTTTAAAGTATTTTTTTTATGAAATTTGAAAAGTTCTCCTGTTTCTGGAAAAAAATGTTTTGCAAATATTTTAACAAATTGTTTAAAAAATAGCCTAGTGAGGCACACAATTTTTTCGCAAATTTCAATTGTAATTTTTTTTCTGTAAAACTTCATTTAGTTTCAATAGTTATGCCTTAAAGTAACGTTTGGGTCCCATGCTTCAATACTAAGATATGATATAACCTAAATTTCACTAGCCGCCACGGCATGCTATTTGCCTGGTAAAACACATAGTAAAAAATTGTCAACAATGTCTCAAAAATGTGAAGCAATTATTCATTTCCAAAGAGAGCGCAACTCCAAAGCGTTACGTTGAATAAATTCATAACAAAACCAGCGCGCAACGAGAACAACTGTGATGAGGAAATATTTAGACGAGCTCATTTTAGATGATGGACATGAAAAAATAAAATGCCAAAAAATCCTAATTTGTATAATTTCCTTCAACATAAGCCTCATTTATACAAGTATTACATACCATTTTGATGAGAAAATTATGATACACCCAATGGCACTTTTATTTTTCATTTTTAAAAATGACCGGCTTCGTGACTGACCGGTCACGATCCGGTCAGTCACGGAAATATTGTGACCGGTCAATTACCCATCACTATTATGTACAAAATTTGAAACTTTATCCTTTCAAACATTGACACCTCTGTTTGCTGTCTAAGTCATGACATGATCAACTTTCAAATTTTTTATTTTTGCATCATACGAAATCGTGCCATTTAATCCTCTGTATCTCTTTAGATATTGTTGCGCGTTTGCTATCCACACAAACTCCTATACTCGTAGATTCGTTGACGAAAGTCCAGGTAACACTTACTCACTACTTTATTTACTAATTAACAATTAACAACAATAGATTAATAACTGTCTTAATTATAGTCACAATTGAACACATAAGTCTCTTTTTTATTTCTTCTTTACTCGTTCACGTTCAACTTAAAACTGACTCTCGGCCCACCGTGCGTCTTATTTATACCTCCATTCAAACGGTCTAGAACATTCCAGAATATTCCCGGCCGTTCTCGTACAATTCCAGTCTCATCTGTGTAGACTGGCTACACAGTCCAGTGGCGTAACACTGTCCCCTCCTTAAGCCTGAACGTCCCGATCAGGCAATTCATTGTTCCCTGCATACTCTATATGCACCACCTTCATCTTTGATTTTGGACTTTGCTGAATTCGGTATACAACGTCGTTTAGTCTGGTGACGACAGTGTATGGCCCTTCCTAGGGCGGATGGAGCTTGAGGGGACCTGCCTTTCTTTCGTTCTGGGTTATATAGCCAAACCAACTCTCTTATCTGGTAATCTCCTGAATTAGTCTTAAGATCATAACGAGCCTTCATACGGTCACTTGTTATTTCAATTCGCTCAAAAGGAGCCCTAGCGTTATATTGTTTATTTCTTATTTGTGGCCCCATTCTTGTAGCGCAAACTTCACATTAGCGGCACCAAGCCTCCACATCTTGATGACTGTTTACCCAGTAGAAACGTTCTCTTACTTTTGTCAGGGTTTTATTGATACCAACATGTCCGCCAGATATTTCATTATGAACTTGCTGAAGTATATTTGCTACGTTACATCTGGGGATTACCAATTTCAAAGTAACTTTCCTCCCATCTGGACTTTCCCACGCTCTCTTCAGCAGTCAATCCTCTAATCTAAAGGAGTCCCATTGTGCCCATAAAGCCTTCAGCCCCACTGATTTATTTGCAATATCCTTCCAATCGGGTCGGGTTCCTCTTTCTTTACATATCAGAATAGGACCAGTTTCCTTATCGTTTAACTGCGCTTCCCTTAACAACTTTTTGTCCAATAATCTGGAACATCAATCTTAACGGTCTTCATTATTTGTACATTTCGCTGTTTTTCCTCACGGTGGCAAGGCTTGCAGTCTTTCTGACATGGTCTTTTGGAAAGGCCGTATAACATGTTCCCCCGAAGCACCAGCTCGCCAGTTTTCCTGCGGTTTCTCCATTACTGAGACATTTACCTTCTCAGGGCTGCGCTGACGACAGTTACCCTGAATATGGCCCACTCTGCCACACTGATAACAGCGAATGTCTGCTCCACTCTGTCTCCCACTACTTTGCTGTTGGTTTTGTCTCGGCTGGAGATTCGAGTTTATCAGTAGTTGCATAGTTTTTTGTACTTCGGACATTACATCTTGAATGTTGAGCTCATGACAGTTCCTCTTAATATGGCCCAATTTGCCACACTTATAACAGGGGATACCTCTATTCGGGCTACCGCTATTTTGTTCTCGTCTCGTTTGGGAATTCTTCTTTGTCAATAGTTGTGCAATCAACTTTTGTAACTCGGTTAATACGACTTGCATAGTTGTATCTGCCGGGCTCTCTTCCACAGCCATGGCTCACACTCTCTGGTCTGATTGTGTGGTATCCTCATAGGCAGCCTCAATCCTAAGTGCATGTACTAGAACCTCATTACTTCGTTTGTGCCTGGCTAACTTACGGATTCGCCTAACCTCCTGGTCTCTTACTCCATCAATAAATGCTAATTGTTGTTGAAACTCTATTGGTGCATCAGGATAGGCTAGCTGGGCTAATCTCTCTACAGCAGCCTCGAACTCCTGGAGGCTCCACCCCGTTGTTTGCGTGAATTTAGCTAAGCATGCTTGGGCGAGATGTTGATCGCCATATCTTAGTTCTAATGCTGCCTCTAGAATGCTAAAGTTTTGTTGCTGTGCAGCAGGAATTGTTTGGAGCAGGTCTATTGCTTAGCCCCTTAGTGCTAATACCAATGGTTGCTTTTTCCTCACTGTTCCAGTTATTTGAACGTGCAGTTGCCTCAAACTGTCTCTTATAAGTTGACCATGAACCTTGACCGTCAAAGGAAGGTGGTTGTAACCTAGTACCAAACGACAGTACCAACTGGTTACCCTTTTCTCTTAATTGTTGTTTGAGTCGGGCTACTTCTCCTCTGACTTCGGTTATTTCTCCTTCAACTTGGCTGACTTTACCCTTAACTTCACTGACCTCTCCTTTAACTTCATTAACTTGTCCTTCGACTTCACAGACTTTCCCTGCGACTTCAGTGACTTTTTTGATAACATCTCCTGTAAATTTTTCAGTGAGGGAGAAAATGGCTGCCTGTTCATCTAGGCTTCTTTTGAAGTCTGCTCTTTTCTTAATTCGCCACTTTTCTTGATCCTCAAACATTTTTCTTAATTCTTCTTTCTTTCTTGTTCATCGTTTTCGGCTTGTCGTCTTCTTTCTTGTTCTTCTTTTTCTCCGTGTCGCTTCCTTTCTTGATTTTCCATAATTTGTCTTTGTTCATCTTTCTCTTCCTGTAGTATTCTCTTTAGTTCTTCTTTTTCTTCCTGCCGCCTTCTTTCTTGTTCTTCATTTTCTTCCTTTCATCTTCTCTCTTGTTCGTCCATCTGTTGTAACAATGTTGCAAGCATGTCCTGTTTGCTTCTCTGCCATATTTCTTGTTGTTGACATTAACTCACGACACGTAAATCAAGTTCAGAATAAAATTATTTACACCATAAAGTCCGTAAAATGTTGATATCACTTGTATTTTAATAATGGAATGTTCCATTAAAATCTCGACAGAACTAGAAAGTCTTATTTAGAGTCTATAACACGTTCCCGTTAACACAGTTTATGTATCTTCTGTGGTTTCCAAATCGAATGTTCTAGAATTGTCACTAAGTCACTTATAGTCTTGTTTTTAAGTCTACAACACGTTCCCGTCGACACAATTCACGTATTTCCTGTAGTTTCAAATAGAATATTCTAGAATTTTCCCGAATTGTGATGACAAAAAAAGAAGATAAAAATAATAGACAATAGATTTTGCTGCATGAAAAGTTGAAAAATAATCTAGGAAAGAAACTGTTTTAAAATTTGATTTTCTTAAAGCGCTTAGAGTAAGTTGTGCTTCTATTTATAAACCAAATACTGTTAAGTGCAACCTCATAGTGGAAAAGTGCGTTTAAAGTTGATTTAATACAACTAAATTAAATATTTTTTGTGTTAGAATTGACTTTTTTTACATCAAAAACTGTGTTTACCTCTAACTAACAAAAACTTAAATTGATTATTTTTTACAGAACGTGTATTATAGCTGATAAACAGAGTCTGTAGACAGTGCAGTACTTAAAAGGGGGTTTTATTCATAATACGATATTTTAATTGGAAAGTCAAAATGGCTAACCCCATAGTGTTTAAATGTTGCCCTACTAAACCATGTATATACTATGTCTGTAGCAACTGTTCAAATATTTTTCACAAAAGTTGTGTACAACACAATAAGAACAAATACAAATTAGTGGATGGTAATAAAATATTATGTTGCAAAAACATGAATGACTCAGCTCCAACAGATGATGAAAAGAGCATGTTAGAGCAGACTTTGAATGAGATGATTGAGGATACAGAAATGAAAAACAAACATATTCATAACTTAAAAGCTGATAAGGAGGCGATGATGATAAAAGCTATGAAGCTAGAGGAGGATCTTAATAAACTGATAAAAGATCAAGATATCATGATAGCAGAAATGTCTAAACAAATTAGCGACCTCACAAAAACTATAAATTTATCTAAGAATAAACTTCAAAAATCAGTTGCTATCCAAACTACGGCACATATCTTGAAACCAACTGGAGTTCAAGTAGGATCTAGTTCCTCAGAAAAGGATGTTTCGACATCTACTGATAATGTAGAAAAACATGGTAAAAAAATTGATATTATTAGTGATATTCTTATACAAAATGATTCTATAGACACGGCACTAACCATAGATCCAGCATCTGATAAAAACAGTAATCAGATATTAATTCAAAAGAAAAATAAAGTCATCATCCTGTGCGATGAACTAGGGAAAGATATTAGACCTAATCTACAAAATCTATTAAAAAAATTTGAAATAGTGTCAGTCATAAAACCTGCGGCACACTTGGACAACGTTATTGGGAATATTGATACCCTTACCAATGACCTCACAATCAATGACCTTGTAATTATAATAGCTGGGAAAAACGATTTTAACAAAAGAAAAAATCCTTCTCTTAGATATATAAATGAAAAACTAAAAGAATGCAATAACACCAATGTAATTATTACATCAGTACCATACACTAAGAACCATACTCTAAACCTACAAATTTACATATTACAACAGCAAATTAAATGCTCATATACAAAAAAACTAAACAAAATTATGGAAGGAAAATTTACTATATTATGAAATTAATAAAGAAATTTACCAAATAAATAAAAATATAATTTCTAAGGACTTTTGTGATTTAATCACTATTCAGATACCAAAGTAACATAAATCATTAATATTCATAAATACCAAGGAAAGTCATAAGAAGCAGGATGCATCAACGGACGAAATGATGGGTAATGAATTAGGTGATGCAGAGATAACAGTAGACAATACTATAAATTCCAAAACTACAAATCAACTTGGGACCAGCACATTACTTGATGAATTAAATAATAGTGTCATACTAAATGAATGCCACAACCACTCTATTTAAGAACCAAGTAATTTTTTATACCCAAACCTCTCCGAGAGCATAGAGCTAGCCAGTTAGAGAAAAATACTTTAAATGTAATGTTAACGTTCAGAGTTTGTTAAATAAGATTGATGAGATTGAGGTATTTAGTCAAGCAGAAACTATTGACATACTATGTATCACAGAACATTGGGTACAAACTAAAAATATAAATAATATATTGATGCCAGGTTATAAAATATGTTCTTCTTTCTCTAGAACTGAACACATACATGGGGGCTCTGCAATACTATGTAATGACGATATCTCTGATAATGTATTAGAGATAACAAAAATAAAACAAATTTCAATTGAGTGTCACATTGAAATGTATAGTATAATATACAACAATATTGCAATTATATATGTACCGACCACCAAATGGTGATTTAGAGGTTTTTTTTAATAATATTTCTGCAGCTATAGAAATGGTAATGAAGCAGACTGAATTAGTAATATTTTGTGGTGATCTTAACATAGACTATGGTAAAAATAATCTTGCTAAACAAACTTTATGTGAAATTCTTGACTCATTTCAACTAAACATCACAACTCGTGATCCAACTAGAATATTTACGATGTGTAACGGCCAAACACTACTGTAGCATAATCGACTATTTAACCACAAATTTGCCCTTCGATGTATCAATGCAAAATTCTAGATCCTTGTATATCAGATCATTTAGCACAAATAATTACTATTGAAAATACAAAAGAAAATTTAACCTCTGATGATGTCATCAAAATATATAGGAATTTTACTGAAAAAATATATCTTTATATGTAGATAAAGTCGCTAAAACTAACTGGTCATTCATCTATGATGTAGATGATATTAATGAATCTTTTTGCAAATTTGTAAATGAATTGACATACTGTCTCGATACTTGCTGTCCTTTAGTTGGAAGGAAAATTAGCAATATCTCAAAGAAAAATACGTGGTTTAATGATGAGTTACTTCAACAGAGAAATAATTTAAAAATGCTTTCGTGGCTAGTAAATTCAACAAATTGTGCAAACGGTAGGACATTATATTTAAATAAAAAGAAAGAGTACAAAAAGAACATTAAAAGGGCTAAAAGTAGTTTTTTATAAAAATAAAATTAATAATTCTGGGAATAAGAGCAAAGAAACTTGGAAAATAATAAATACAAAACTTGGTCGTACAAATAAAACACAAAATCCAATTGAACTGGCAATTGACAACAATATGATAACCGATTCTGTAGAAATAGCTAATAATTTTGCAAATTATTTTAGCACGATATCCGAAATTAAACTATTTGAACATTTTGGAGAAAATTTGTCGTTACCATGCACTACTATGGATAACCAGCCACAAACTTTATTTGTGTGCTATATAGACGAATACACTATTAAAAGTGAGATTGCAAATCTAAAAATAAAAATTCAACTGGACTTGACAAAATTACTATCAAATTATTAAAGCGCACTAGTGACACTATAAGTAAACCTTTTGAATATCTAATTAATACAGCTTTAGAATCTGGTGTTTTTCCTGACATCCTAAAAATAGCATGTATCATACCATTATACAAAAAAGATGATCCTCATAATATAGCCAATTATCGGCAAATCTCACTTTTGAGTGTAATTTCAAAACTAACAGAGAGGCTGGTTCACAATGATAGTTAAAATTTAAATTTTTCATAATATTATTTCACCCTGCCAACATGGTTTTATATCCACAAAATCTATTGAAACTGCTTCCTATTATCTTTTAGATCCTGTCTATAAAGACCTTGATAGAGGAATGTACGTTACATCACTAATGTTTGACCTCTCTCGCGCGTTTGATACTGTTAATGTTGAGTTTTTAGTAAGCAAATTATACAATACTGGAATACGGGGAACTTTATTGAAGTGGCTAGAGTCCTATATGTCCAACAGAAAATTGCTGGTAAAATATAATAATGCTATGTCAGATATGAGGGATGTGCACATGGGAGTTCCTCAGGGTTCTGTGTTGGGACCATTACTGTTTGCATTATATGTGAATGACTTACCAAAGCACATCACAAAACGTAGAGTTACAATGTTCGCAGATGACACTAACATTACAGTGTCAGCACAGACCCCTGAGGAGTTAGCTGAAAATATAACTCATGTCTGCAATGAGCTTAATATCTGGTGTCAGCGTAATCAACTTATATTGAATGATAAAGAAACCGTCTCCATAAATTTTCATAATTGAAGAGGACTCCAAATTTTCTAGTGGCTAACAATATTAATGTGGTGTCAAATATAAAATTCTTAGGAACTTGGCTTTCGATGCTAAACTCTCTTGGGACAATCACATAGATTTTGTTTGCAACAAATTAAGTTCTGCATTTTTTGCTATTCTTCAAATGAAAACTGTACTTGATACTAATGGTTTGTTAAATATTTACTATGCCTTAGTCTACAGCCATTTGTCCATGAATATAGTCACATAGGGTGCAGGCGGAAATATAAACAGGGTATTAATTTCACAAAAAAGAATAATCAGACTCATTTTTAATTTAAAACCATTAGATAGCTGCAGAGGTGTTTTTAAGAAAAATAAAATATTAACTGTAATATGTATTTTTATTCTAAAATGCGTGTGTTATACATATAAAAATTTTACAAATTTTAATAAACTGGGAGATACACACTTTTACAATATTCGAAATAATAAATTGACAATACCGCCTCACTCTACCACTTTGTATAAACATTCGCCTAATTACAATGCCATCAATCTGTTTAATAAACTTCCTGATCTTCTAAAAACTATAACAGGTTTTAACAAATTTAAGACAGCTACAAAAAATTACTTAATAGAAATGTCTTTTTATAGTGTTTTAGAGTTTTTGGCACAATAATTAATTAATTAATTTTCATACATGTTACTGTTTTGTTGTCTACTTTTCTTTTACTGTTCGTTTTATTTTTACTGTTCGTTTTATACACTGTACATAATTTATTTGACTTACCATATATACATGTTATGTATCACACAATGGTTAATAAAGGTATTATTATTATTATTATTATTATTTGCACTAGAAGTCCTTTTTCTCAGTCTACAAGACGTTATTACTAGCGGCATTCGCGTATTTGCAGCTATTTCTAAATCGAATGTTCTAGAAACTTCTCAAAAATTCACTTTAAAGTCACTATTCAGTCCAGAAATAGTCCTCTAAACACTGTCCAGAAGCTTAATTCTCCGTGTTACCACTAATTTCTGAGAAAAACACTGTAGAACCTTTTCGAATATTCCAGAAATTTTTCTTCCAATCCACTTCCGACACGAAATTGTTACGTGTTTGCTATCCACACAAACTCCTATACTCGTAGATTTGTTGACTGAAAGTCAACTTACCCACTACTTTATTTACTAATTAACAATTAACAACAATAGATTAATAATTATAATCACAATTGAACACTTAATAAGTCTCTTTTTTATTTCTTCTTGACTCGTTCACGTTTTACTTAAGACTGACTCTCGGCCCACCGTGCGTCTTATTTATACATCCATTCACACGGTCTAAAACATTCCAGAATATTCCCGGCCGTTCTCGTACAATTCCAGTCTCATCTAACCAGTCTACACAGTCGTGGCGTAACAATATTTAAGGCAGTCCCCAAGTACGTACCATTAATTTAATCAGAATTTAACAGTTTTTCCAATGTTGTAATAATATACAAAGTGTTCCATTTAGATAAGTTGCTGTTAAACCAGAAGTGAGGTTAACGCAGTAAGTGTGCAGTCTAGTCTATATGAAACAGTACAGATATTCCAAATTTCATATTTATATCTGCAATGGTTTAGCTGGTATGGCTTTGAAGCACCCCAGCCCTGGGCTGCTTCATCGCGGATAAATTTCCTATATTTTTTACATAAAACTAAATTATTTCCAAGCATTTATATCATTAAATTCCAAATTAATAATTACGTAAAAGGGTTAAATCATTTTCTTATAATTTTGGCAGAAAACGTATGCATTCAAACTATAGTCTAAATTATTCAGCTACTGCATACTGTGTATGCATATAATATTTTAAAACGTTGACAAATCTGTACAAAATCTCAAAGCATTCTCCAGCCGAGAACCGATAACATAAACAAACCAATATAAATACGTAGGGTTGTAAGAGCTTTACTAAGAATAGGGTCAAAGGTTAATAAACATAGTCATTATATCACTTTTCACTTAAAGCATCTTGAGTTATATTTTAGTTGGAAGAACACAAGTTAGCGTTTGGCTATCTCCGTCAAGCTTGCAGGCTTGAAGAACGAACTCACTCGTGGGAAATCATATAAATACGCGAGGCGGCGTACGATCGTGGTCATATCTTTGTCAACCCTAGTGTTTATCGGTAGCTCTCCGGGGCCTGGAAGTCAAAGATAGACCGCTCTCCGGGCTTATAGCCGCCATCACCATCGTGTTAACTCTTTGGCAACCCTAGTTGTTTATCGCTGGCTCTCCGGTGCCTGAAAGTCAAAGTGAAACCACGACTCCGGTTGTCATAACCGCCGTTTCAGTACAGAAAACCCCGCTTAATTAGCGGTCCACCCAAGGTGGTGCAGAAACCTCTGTAACCTGGTCTCTGTGACCGAGGACCTGTACACTGCCTTAGAAATAGGGCGTGTGCACCGGCGACGCCGCCGCTAACATGGAGACGAATAACACAGTGGTTACTCAGGAACCCGGGGAGAAAACCTCGAGGAACTCTCCATGTCCGAGAATTGGTAAAGATGGCATTTAAATGATTTTTATACTGTGTTGCCATTTGCTACGTACTCGAGCTCACTAAAATTCTTTAAACTAATTCAATTTCTTTGTTACGAGTGAAATAGCAGCGTTAATCAAAATACGACTCTATATGCTTGGGTTTCTCGGTTTTTATCAATATTTGACCGGTGGTACCAAACGATTTACGGATAGGGTTTTTCTGTTATAATGCATTCTTCAATACAAGTTAGGTCAAAATAACATAATGTACATAATAAATAGTATTCAGTTGAATCTACAATGTCGGTAACTTAATCAAATTTCACTCCTTGTGAGCGGATCTGGAGCGGTCAGCTGGCAGATTAGTCGGGCCAGATGTCGATGACGCAACATCAGGGTTCCCACCAACCTGGAAAAACCTGGAAGTCAGGGAATCCAAAAAGTGGTCATGGAGACCTGGAAAAGTCAGGGAATTTCAGTAAAATCCTGCAATTTCAGTCATCACATAAAATACTTTTTTTCTGCTATACAAAAATTATCTATAATAAGATTTGAATTTTATATATTTTGGTAAAAAATTTCTAAATCGGCCCTGCAAGATATTTACATATATAAAAAATAGGTGTAAAAAATATATTAATAGGTGCAACATTGGTTTTATGTTGATGGGTGCATTACATTCAACATTCAAGATGGTGAGTAAATCTGTATTTTCGAATTTACTTGCTGTTACAGTTAACGAATATTTTAGCTCAAAATGGTAAAAAGAACATATTTTAAAGTCATGGGTCGACGTAAAAACAAATTCTAGCTGGGCTGAAATAATATCGTCAGTTATTCATGATAATACAAAATTCCGGTAGAATAGGTAGAATTTTAACTCCAATATTTAAAATAAATTCTTATAAACAATATAACGATAAAAGTTACTATAACAGTCTCATATTTTTTCCATGCTGATCTGAAAAAATTTTTGATAAGTAAGTACATCTAATCTACTTGTATACAGGTTTTATTAAAATGTGATAAATATTCATATTTTGGTTCTGGAAAATTAAGATTTTGGTCCTGGAAAGTCAGGGAATTCAAAATTCCAATGTTGGTGGGAATCCTGAACATGCAGGGGGTCCGAGGACAGACATCCAGTATCGTTTAATGCTTTACGGCCACAGCTACCTTATGCGTGCGGTAAATGCGGTTAACACCTGCGGTTCGACTTGGTTTAAGCCTACTGATGGCGGGACGAATTCGCGCACTCCACAAACCCGGCAGTTGCCTGTCATATGTCGGAAGTTTCCGAATATGCATCGAATGTAAATTGGCAAGCATTAGTCATATTTATAGTACTGTGATACTGTAGCAACGAGGTCGCGATTTAAATCAAAGCATGGTCGTCTGTATCTGTCCGTCTTCTCTGTCAAGGGAAGTTTCTTTTGCAACCATCTGTAAGGTTTTACAGATGATTTTTAAACTACGACGCGGAAGTTTCCGCGCAGGTAACCAGGTTTGGTTGCTTTGCAGGTTCAACTAGCTAAATATCAATGTATTTTTTTGTGGACATTTGTCTGCCATATGTAGGGTTCTACATATGCCACTTCAACTATTTGGCGGTAGTTTCCGCACATTCAACAAGGTTTTGTTCATGTCATGTTTTGTAATATTTCTTATAGACAGTTGTCTATGACAGAAATAAATGTGTTAAAACGTTATTTGAGTTTCCTTGACTTATTTTTACTTTCAGGTACAAAAGTGAATTCAAAGTAAATCAGTAATCATAAATCTAAAGCCAAATCTTACACATACGTCATTCTTTAAAACATATATCAGTGCAGTGCAGACTAGTGTTCATATTAATTGGTAAAAAATTATGTAATCAAATTAAAATAAATTAAATCTAATAAATGAAACAAAGTAATACCAAACTTTATAAAAGTACCTGTGTGAGGTTACAATAACAACAAATTTGGGTCCTACCACTAAAACTAGACGATCAAAAGGCCAATGATTTAAGTATTACCTGTCGCTTCACGGCAGGTGAGACTTATCAAAAGGGGAATCAAGTAAATAATCAAATTAGTAAAACCAGAGTATCTACGAGAGTAAATATGCGACAAAATAAAACAACAAACAATAACAATATTAAAGAATAATAGAGGGGGGTTGGGTCGTTACACTGGTGCCGTGATCAGGATAACAAACTAAATATATGAGGGGGTTGGGCCGTTACAGCTTGTAGAAAGGAATCTCTTTGTATCCAATATGATGTGTTTGATTTCGGTGTACTCTCGAGTAGGTGATAGGTCCCTAGAGGTATCGACGATTTGGCAAAGTCACATGTGTTATCTTTAGGTTCTCATTGATAACTGCTTACTGCAGCTTCTTGTTACTCAAACTGAAATGACGCTATCTGGATCAGACTGCTCCTTATATAATTTCGCTGCATTAGTCGCGTTGCCTGGCTTCGATCGCGGTTGTGTGTAACTGGTCTCACTGGACTTCTTGATTCCAGTGAAGATTATGCCTTGACCAAATGAAACAATTATACCAAGCAACTGTTCTGTTAAGATAGAATTTTGCTTCGTCAAAATAAATAAATGTTATGTGCAAAATAATCAGCATTACATCATTTCTTCAGAAAACTGACCACTTCTGTCAAAATCATCATCAGAAAGCTCCTGCACCAAATGGCCTTTGTAGGAAAACATTTTTTCTTTCCTACCAGCATGATTCATAATTTCATTTAATGCTAACTGCATGGTTAATGTTTGTCGATTTTGTTCGAGCCTTAACAGAATATTTAATGTATTATCGTAATTGGTTACCGGTTTTAGTAGTCCACTTTTAGGCGCAACAGAACTAACACTGTTGAATTTTTTTAAAAGGTTGCATACTACATATTGGGTCAACAGATTTTGATTTGGATACCTGTGATTAAATACGTTGCAAACTTCTTGTTGTGTACATCTACGGTCTGCAAAGCCAATTATAATTTTTCAATTCGTTGTCGTTCAGAAAGTTGCACCATTATGTAGTCGAAAACAACACACAGATATATGTATTCAAAGAATTAACAAAAATGAATAAATTACATTTTTCGTTATTTTTATCGGAAACACAAAGCTGTCAAACCTGACAAAAACTGAATATAAATAAGCATTGAAAAAGTTAGGTTTTTCTGGATTTCATTTTAAACATCATTTTAATTTAATTTTTATAGAGCATTTTGTGCATAACTGTAATTAAATAAATCTCTTAATTTTTTTCTGAAGATTTTTTTCTATCTAATCTATATAAAGTTTATTTGCTAAAATGAGAACTAACTAAAAACTGCATTTAATGTATAACCTACCTCTTGAGGCTAGAATTGTAGTAGCTTTAGTTTCATCAACAATATGGAAGAAATTGTAACTATTAAATATTCGTCTTTGCATGATCAGCAGCCCAAAACATATACCATCCCAAGCTATGCCAATAAATTCTCTTGGCACTTTACATATTTTTCGATTATTTATATCACCTACGTCTATTACATCAACATGTCCAAATTTTCTTACACAACCAATACCAAGTAACTGCACAAGCCAACAACAATTTGTTGGTATTTCTTGGATGAAAATGCATCCTAATATTTGAAATAAAGCTTTTAGAAAAATCACTGTTACATTATAGCCTAACAGCCACTGCCATCTAAAAATTAATAAAAGTATTATGGTTATTGGATTTAAAAAAAAGTACTTACTGTTTAAGAATTTTTGGAATTGGTCGTAAATAGAAGTCTGAACCATGCCACAAGAATATAAATGCACCAATGAGATAGCCAATGGAAAATATGTTTACACGGTTTGTACCAGCCAAGAACACTATAGCTAAAGTTATCCAGAGAAAACTTAATAAAATGCCTTTTTTAAGTATGTCCAAGTATGACCTAAAATCAATATTTTACATAGTATTTAGAATCCCGATGATGATAGATACCCGGTGACAACGAGACCACTTTTTTCTTTATTTTTCAAGATAAAAATTTGAAATTAGAGTGCAGGATATTAAGAATAAAAATACATTTTTTGACCCAACCAGACCCATAAATACGCTTCCGGTTTAACCGGAAGTACTAGTAACTTTTTTATTTTAAATAGCACCCTGTATATTTTTTTTATCTTATCCGATAGAGGTTTGAGTTACCTTTAGAGAATCAAAATGACCTTGAAAAATGGAATTGTATGTGAGTACTAGGTGACTAGGTGGTCATGAAAGTCATATTATTAAAGTTTATAATACCTAGTAAACAGCTAGGTAATAACCGAATGGTATTTTTAAACATTTTTCACTCAAAACAAATGACTTTTTCGCCAATTTAATTAATGTATGGAGTTTTTTTTCTAAATATTTTTGTAAATATTTTTTTCTTTTTAAATGGTACCGTGTAAATTTTTTTAAGCGCTTTCGGTAGAGCTTTAAATTATCTTTCCAACACAATTTCAAAATTAAAATCGGTTCATAAATGGACTTGAAACTGCAGTTTAATATTCTTGATTTGGTGTTTGGTTATTTGCTTGGACATTTCAAAGCATACTAATATTTTCTGTTCATTATACAAAAATGCTAAGTTTTCATTGTCATGTCGAACGTTAAACTACAGTTTTAAATTCATTTATGGATTAGGATTTTAAATTTTAAAATTGTGATGGAAAGCTAATTTAAAACTATATCAAAAGCAAGTAAAAAATGTACAGGGTACCATTAAAAAAAAGCCAAAAGTTAATTAAATGGCAAAAAAAGTCATTTATTTCGGGTGAAAAAATACCTTTCGGTTAATACCTAGCTGTTTACTAGATATTATAAACTTTAGTAATATGACTTTCATGACCATCTATTAATCACATATAATCCCATTTTCAAGGACATCTCTGATTAGATTTTAATTTTGAAAACCATTGTAAAGATAATTCAAACCTCTATCGGATAAGATAAAAAAATATATAGGGTGCTATTTAAAATTAAAGTTATTAGTACTTCCGGTTGAACCGGAAGCGTATTTTTGGGTCTAGTTAGGTCAAAAAATGTATTTCTATGCCCAATATCCTGCACCCTAATTTCAAATTTTTATCTTGAAAACTAAAGAAAAAAAGTATGGAGGGGGGTACCTGTTCTCGTGGTCACCAGGTATACAGTAGCATCATAAAAAAGATACATGGTGGAGCATCACCAAATTTCAAATTTTGACAAAATAAAATGTGATTTCAAACAACTTTTCTTAGTCACTTTTTTTTTATTTTATCAACTTAATGACAATTTCCTTTTAAAAGTTTTAAAACACAGAGACAATCTCTTTTGTTTCCAGAAAAAAAATTTTAGCACTTTAAGTACATCAGGGGTATGCTCTAAAATATTACACTTCTTCCTAAATTGACATCTATTCCTATAAATCTATATGATATTTGCATTAAAAATATTGTAACACAAAAAATTATTTGGCTTTTAAATAAATAACTATGCTAGTGGTCAGAATAGTATGAATAATATTCATACAATAAGGTATAGATATTTTAATATCTGTAATTTTAGAGTTACCAAATTTTCAACGTATGTGCAAACAGCAACATTAAGCTCTAAAAAAATTTGTGATTTTGTAAAGCATGTTATAAGAGCCTAAATCTTTTTTTCTGGTATGACAGTAGATAACTATTGAAACTAGAGTACTCTGAAAATGAAAAAATATGTGATGATACATATTGTACTTTCCGATACCAAAAAAGTCTGCACCATAAGAGATTTTTTTTTATTTGACTTACAAAAAACTAATCATGGCCATCATCTCTCACAAGGCTAAAAATCAAATCAAAAAGTTGTCACAGTTCTATATTTTTAAATTAATGCTAAAATATTTTAAAGAGTAATATTTGCAAAATAAATCAAATTTATCACCTGTTTATTTGTATAAGATTGTTTAAAGTGTTTCAATTAATTTTTATATGAAATTCTCTATAATGTTGATTTTATTTAGACAGATCATTAGTTTTTGAAAAAATATTAATGTTCATTAGTCAAAAATTATCATTAAATATTTTTTTAAATAAGATAGGTGAAAACAGAATAACAAAATTTATTTTAAGGCAGGTTCAGTAAGATTGAGCCCTAGTGTGTGCTTCATTACGTAAAGCGATATTTTAAATTATTCTACAAAACAATAGTTGAAAATATTGTGGAATTATTTTGTAGAGGTATGTATTTACCTATCCATTCATTATTGTATACCTATGCTGTATTGCAATATTAAAATACATATAACTCCAAAACTATGGCTCCTATCGAAATTTAGTAAGAGCACCTTTTTTATGCAGTTTTTAACAGTGGTGCCTTATTCCGTTTTAAATGTTAAAAAAAAAAATGAGAAAAAATTATAGCGAAAATTCACCCTCACCCCCTCTTTAACTACCACTCCAACAAATCCAAATATATCCAAATATTTGGATAAGAAATTGACAAATATGTAACATTATAAAATTAATAAATGGTCTAAATTTAATTTTTGCAACTTGACGTTTCGAATTTATTGGTAAATACAAGTACAAGTACAATATAGTTAATATTGTACTCTTTTTTAAGGGATTGTAGCTCGCTTATGAATTGATTAAAGGCAAATGTTTATATACAAAACTCAACTTATTTTTTTCAAGTTCTATCACTCCCTTGAAGGAAGGTACTTAATATTATACAAGGTGGGCAAGATTTTAATCGAGAAATTTAAAGAATCGGTAGAACACTCCATGACCGGTCAATATTAGTCACAAAACCGGTCACTTTTAAAAATGAACAATAAAAGTGCCATTAGATGTATCATAATTTTCTCATCAAAAGGGTGTGAAATACTTGTATAAATGAGGCTTATATTGAAGGAAATTATGCAAATTAGGATTTCTTTTTTATTTTAATTTTTCACGCCCATCGTCTAAACTGAGCTCACCTAAATATTTCCTCATCACATATGTTCTTGTGGCGCTCTGGTTTTGTTACGAATTTATCCAACGTAACACTTTTTGGAGTTGCACTCTCTTTGGAAATGAATAATAATTTCTTCACATTTTTGGTAACTTCTTACTATGCGTTTTGTCAGGCATGTAGCATGCAGTGGCGTCTGGTGAAATTTAGGTTATGTCGTATCTTAGTATTGAAGCATGGGACCCAAACGTTACTTTAAGGCATATATCAAAACTAAATGAACAAGTTTAGCAGAAAAAAATTGCTAATGAAATTTGCGAAAAAAAGATGAACAAATTGTGTGCCTCACTAGGTTATTTTTTTAACAATTTATAAAATATTTTCAAAACTTTTTTGTTCAGAAACGTTACAAAAATATATTGACACTTCAAATTTCAAAAAATGTATATAATTTTTTATGCCTTAAAGTGGGTTTCATGCTCTAATACTAAGATATAACATAACCTAAATTTCACCAGCTACCACTAGTAGCATGGCTTCGCTATTTCATTCCACAGAACCTGGCATTGTGCATATTTTTTTAACACCAATTGTTTTTTTTTCCAAAGAATGCCAACTTTTGGCATTTTTTAAACAAAAAAGAAAATGAAAACGTCTACTGTTTTCTCTTATTACTGAGGATTTATCTGAATTTCTTTGTTCAAAAACAGGTGATTGACAGTTACACATCAGTTGAAACTCATTTCAAAGTCATTCATCCCCTACTTATCAGTTAGCTGTTAATTGAGAATCGAATTTACATGATTATGCATTTTTCCATTAATATAATTTCGAGTGGCGAGACAAAAACCATGGTATGAGGTGTACACAATTTGCACCTTCTGAATTTCCTAACAACGTGTCAATTATTTCCGAAGAAATGTACAGAATTCCAACAGATGTTCGGGAAGCATCTTGGGCAATAGCTTATAAATAAAGATAAAAACATTTAACATTACAGTTTGTTTCACAGATAATACTTCTAAACTATCCAACATCCTACTAACGCGAGTACACCCTATCACAATTTAATACTCATCTTAAGACTTGTAGGCTATGATATTCGATATTACTAAACTTAAGTATAATTATTGGACAATAAGCAAAATTTGGTGTGATAATATTTTTATACAGGGTGGCAGGGTGGTTCACGTAGCTCGTTTGTTAGAAAATGTTTGACTTCCCGAAATCGTATTAATATGAAATTTGGTAGCCGGCCATAATCGATTACTGCAAGTCTAAACAAAATATTTTCAAAATGGCGCCACTTCCGAAAATACCGGGAATCGACATCATATTTGTTTTTTTTTTTAATGGAAACCCCATTTTGATTTCATATTTGGATTTTACATGAAATTGTGAGTTCAGAACATCCCAGTTATCACCATTTATCTGTGATAATTTTTGACATATGTTACTTCTTTTCGCAAAAAATCAGGGTTGCAGGGGCCCATTAAGAAATGCATCTCCTGTGCCATTGGAAATAAATAAATGATTTTTTTTGGTCAATTCCTAAAGGTTTGGCCAATATTTTCCATTACTGCTGACAATTTTGTTATGTTTCATTCGCCTACTGCGATTTTTCAAAGTTGACAATCAAAAAAATGTCAAAAACTTCATTTTTTCAAATGGCAACTACCATTTCTGACACCAGATTTCTTAATTAAACTCTACAACCCTGATTTTTTGCGAAAAAAGTGATATATGTAAAGAACTATGACAGATAATTGCTAACAACTCGGATGTTCTGAACTCACAATTTAATGTAGAATCCAAATATAAAATCAAAATGGGAATTATGGCCGACTACCAAAATTCATATTAATATGATTTCGGGAAGTCACAAATTTTCTAACGAACGAGCTACGTGAATCATCCTGCATATTAATAGTTTTGTCCATATACTTAAAAATTTACCAATTTGGGAAAGAAAAGATACCTTTTTAGATACTTTTTTTAGCTCCATATACACAATGATTAGAAAAGATCAACTTTGTGTCAATGATGACATACAGGTATTTAAACTCTATTACATTTTCAATTGCATGATCATTTATGACAATACTCAATGATTGGTTATTATCACAATTTTTATTTTTTAGGACCATGACTTTAGTTTTTTCTAGATTTAAGTTCAGCAGTGTATCATTGGCGAACATTTGAATTTGACATTTCTGCACTACATTGGCTATATCGTTGATGTACAAAAGAAACAATATAAGGCCCAACACCGAGCCTTGTGGTACTCCATATTACACCTCTCTTAAATTCAATATACTATTGCCAAACTTCACTGCTTGTTTCCTATTGGTCAAATAAGATCGAAACCACTGTTGCACTATTCCTCTTAAACCCATATTTTCTAACTGTTTTAGTAATACTTCTCTATCTCCTTGTCTCAAATGCATGTCAAAAATCCAGAAATACCACAGCCACATATTTTTTATTATTCATTGCTCTTTTCCAATTTACCAGCACTGACTATAGCGCTGTTTCACAGGAGTTAATCTTCCTAAAGCCTGCCTGATGCTTTGTTAATAAATGATTGAATTTTATAAAGTTCACTAGACTTTCACTATAATCGACATAAATGTGAAATATACAAACAAGTGTATAATGAACTAAAAAGTCATATTGATTACCCCGAAATTTATCCTAATAAACAATGACAATTGGAAAATCAAATTATACTGTATTTAAACACAAAAAGTTCAACAGTACATAAAACTGAATTAGTATGGACTATTAATCAGTGGAAACCCATACTTATATGTCTTACTGAAACACATATCACAGATGAATTACAAGAATGTGAAATAAATACTGAAGGCTTATAGTATATTTCAACAAATTCCACAAGCAGACATACAGGTGGAACGATAATTTATATTAAAAAGGAATAGTTTCAGAAAAATTGTGTTAAATAGTATTTTTATGAACATTACAGGTAAAGAGATACCAGTAAATCGAAAAAAGTATATAGTATTCAATTGCTTCACTCTCCTAATGCAAGCCATTAAGATTTTTTAATAAATCTAGAAGAAATCATTTCTGAATGGACCACAACAAGTGGTACAATAATTTTGTTAGGGGACTTCAATATAAATATGGCACGGAAGACTTTTTATTCTGAAAAATTTAATGAAGTTATACAGAATCATGGCCGTATACAAGTAATTTACACAGATTACAGTAGAGAGTAATTCAATTATAGATTTATTAATTACAAATGATAAAAACATAGAATTCCAAATACAGCACATGCCTAATTTCACAGATCACTCCATAATTAAGGTAATATTGCCAGGTATCAAAAAGACTATCATTTAAGAAAAAAATACGAAGTTAAACATTTTTTAATGACCTACAGTTTCAACTTGATCTTAAAGAGAAAGAATGGTTACCAGACTGCACAGATACAGATATAATAGCACAGTAATTAACCGAAACAATGATTAAAATCCAAAATAAATAGCAGGTATATTGTGTTAAACAAATAGTTATGTTAAATTCTATGATTTTTATTTATAAAATATTAAATGACTTGCTACCTTCCCACTTATTAGAGGAGTGTACATTTATTCGTGATATCCATCAATATTATACAAGGTCTCTAAACAATTTTTATGTCTCAACTGTAAGGACAAACTACAGCCAGAATGACTTATTTCACAAAGGACTCGTAATATACAATATATAAAGAACTTTATTTAGCCAAATATACCAACATAACATACAATAAATTACTACGATTAACAATATATTGCACTTCTTTCATTCACCTAAACTCTTTAATAAACATTTAAAACTTGTTAAATTATCTCCACTGGTATCTTACTATACTCGTTTATCTCATTAGAAAAGAGAGAGTTTTTAATACTTCTTTTTAGCCAACGGCAAAGTTATTACGGCTCCTGGTCTCTTCTCCCCATTCTTTTTTAACATATCATCCAATCCTGATACTTGTAACTATCAATCCACTCTATTGGTTCACCGTCTATTGTAATTTGTTTATTATCCTGTTTAAAATTTATATACTGCCCCTCTGATGATATCATGCATTTAGATTTTTTAACATTCAATATTAGTTTATTACATTTTAACCATGTAGAAACAATCTACATTTTACTATTTTCCCAGTTCATCTAGATTCTCCCCAGCAACTAAAAGTAGGGCATCATCAGCGAACAATCTTATTTTCATACATTTTAAGTCCCTCGGTAGATTATGTATATATAGACATAATAGTATAGGCACTCTATACTTCACAGGTTGTTCCATAGACACAGCTCCTTGCCACTTGCCTATTTGACCCCTATTTTGTAAGTAACTGTCAAAAAAACTTGTGAACCATTCCACTAAAACCATACACATTTAACTTTCTCAACAATATATCCCTATTTAGTGATGGGACTCGAGTGATTTTTTTTCACTCGAATAACTCGGTAGGTTTTCGAATTTACTCGAGTTGAAACTCGAGTCGAGTTGAAACTCGGTTTCATTGTTATAAAAACTCGAGTCAAAAGTTAGGTCGAGTAAAACTCAAAAAATCGACTCGACTTTTTGACTCGAGTCGCTTTTTGACTCGAGTAGATTTTTTTAATCGAGTCGATTTTTGAATCGAGTCGCTTTTTGACTCGAGTCGCTTTTTGACTCGAGTCGCCTTTAGGCTCGAGTCGCTTTTTGACTCGAGTCAAGTTTCTTTAATTTAATTGTTAAAGGTTTTATTAATATTTTTAAATATTCTTTAGTGCCAGTGTGATTTGTTTATATAATATAAATATGAAAGATTATTTACATGAAGGCACTGAAGGCACTAATCTTGTAAACGTAATAAAGATGAAAACATGTAGCCATGAATGAAATCACTAATCAATTACTATATCATCGGGTCATCGAGATTGGGAATTCCCCTCCAGGTTTGTTGTTTCATGTTTGTAGGTCAGATTGCATAATTATTAATTAAAAGGTTTGTTCGTAGAGCAGTTTCCAACCGTTTGAAACTATCAGAAGCATGCGCATATTGTTGTAGAGATGCGCTTGTTCAATCAGAACGTTTGTTATTGCAGAGCTCTCGTAATACTCGCATCTCTATAGTCAGAAAACTATCACAAATCGCCTCTACGTACAAACCTATAATTGTTACATACGACGTTATTACGACGTATTAGAAAATTGGAAATTAGAACTTAGAATTCTTTAAAATCAAGACTCACACGACTGCAGCAATCAAACTGGCACATTCATGTTCATAAAGATTTGTTTTTCGATTCAATTAGTTCGAAATAAATAAAAAACCGTAATCAGTGTGTATTAAATATTAAATACTGTATTTATTTAATATTTTGTGCTAAACAAGAGTTTAATTTAATGTTAATTTAATATAAAAAAAAATTATGTTGGTTTTCTTTAAATGTCATTTTATATACAATGTTAATTAAATATTTAATTTTGTATTTGAAATGTGTTGATTTGCCGGAAAAATAATATTTGACCTGGGTCCTTTCATTATTTTGTATTTCAATTATTATGATTTATGTTTATCCTTTAGATTTTTCAAACTTATGTTGGAATTAGATGGTAGTGTTTTAAATGCTGAAAGATTACCAAAAGAAAAAACTTAAATACACTTTAACAACTTACCGTTTAGCAAACCACTGAATCATCTCCAACTACTTACTCTATAGTTCGCCTCAAGTTTGATTTCGACTCTGCCCTGACTCTAGACTCTAGTCAAACTCAACTCGATTTAAACCTTAAATCATATTAACTCACTGATTCGAGTGGCAATAACTCGACTCGAGTAACAACTTTACTCGAATTGCAACTCGACTCGATTTAAAACTTGAATCATAGTAACTCACTGATTCGAATATCAATAAATCGACTCGAGTAACAACTTTACTCGAATTGCAACTCGACTCGAGTTAAAACTTGATTCGAGTAGCAATAACCCGAGTCGAGTAACAACTTTACTCGAATTGCAATTCGACTTGAGTTAAAACTTGAGTTGAGTAGCAATAACTCGACTCGAGTAACAACTTTACTCAAATTGTACAGCCATATGACTCGAGTCACTCGAATCGGATTTTGACTCGAGTATTTTCACACTTGAGTCCCATCGCTATCCCTATTCATTGTTTCGAAAGCGCATTTCAAATCCAAGAAAACTGCAATTGTAGAAACATTGTCTTCCCTATTCTGTTTCCAATCCTGTACTACACACCATATAACACACTCCGTGGGAATGCTTTTCCCTAAATCCTGCTTGCACTTCGTTCAATAAATTGTTACTTTCAATATGATTTATCATTTGCTTATAAACCACTTTCTCAATCATTTCTCCAGATCTGATAGCATATTAATAGACCTCATTTCCGCACACTGTTTAGTGTTTTTGATTTTAGGGATCGGTACTACCATTGAAGTTTTCAACTTACAATTTCATATTAAAGTGATGTGTTAAACTATGAGCAGTATTTATCCAATAACGTTAAAATTTGATAAAAGTAACATTATATTTATAGTTTCGGAGGAATTACTCATCTTTATTTCAATTATACAGCTTTCCAATTGATTTAACTTTACCTTCTCCCAACATTTATTACAACTTATATTGTTCAAGTACACTTCCAATACATCCATAATCGGAGTTGATTCCAGTATTTCATTGATGCGAGATATATAAATACTATTAAATTTCTCTGCTATTTCTATAGGTTCAGTAATTTATCTATAAACTGTATCTGTCTTATATCATTCTGTTCTCCATCCTCTAAAAACTCTTCTTTCAGAAACTTCCATAGTTTCCTTGGATCATTTTTATTTTCTATGTATTGTATTATTTCATTCCTGATGACCCCTGTACACACATTTCTTTCTCTCTTATATGTTACCCACTCTTCATCCCTTCTAATCACTACCCACTGTTGATACACTCTTGTCTTACTCTCAATAGCCATATACACTTCCCCATTAAATCATTTCTTATTTTCCCATATACATACATTGCACTTGCGTCCTCGATATGTTTTTCAACAATATCAGTAAAATTCTTTAGAGCCTCATTAACATTAGTAAAATCATAATTCCAATTAGTGAATACAATCCCGAGGCAGAATTTCAATCCCGGGATTTCGGGATTAAAAATAAAAAATCCCGAATCCCGGGATTTATCGTGAGTAAGAATAGAAAGAGAACCCACAGAAAATTGTGGGTTCCGTGTAACTACGATGTGAACACGTTAAAGATCCCTACCCTACGACAAAGATGGGGGGTTCGGCAAAATTTCCAGGTTAGGGGTCCCAGTGCCTACACAGACACTGATGAGCTTATCCCCTGGCGTCGGTGATTGGCCTTGGTAGCGGAAATATGCCGACGTTAAATAAAAGATTAAAAAAAATATATAATATATATATATATATATATATATATATATATATATATATATATATATATATATATATATATATTCAATGCAGGTCGGGGTATTTGCCCGCTGAGTAGTTGTTTCCTTCAAATCATATTTAATAATATATATATATATATATATATATATATATATATATATATATATATATATATATATTTATTTAAAAAAACGTATACCTGTATTATTTATATTGTATAAATATATAATATTAAGCATAAACAACAAGAAATCAACTCTTTGGTAAAAAACAAAACTTTATTAAATTAATATAAAATAAAACTCGACAACTGCATTCATCTTTGAAAGTGACTGCGCAGAAACAAAAGTTTATCTAATACTTCGTCACTCAGCCGTGACCTGATGCTAGTACAAAGTTCACCAGCAGCAGAGAACGCCCTTTCCGATTCCACGCTTGTTGGCGGAATGGCAATTAAATAGTTATATGCTAATTGTAAAGTCCACGGATTCCGCTATTTTCAAACATTTCCCATCTGCTATAATCGAGGCAGATCCCGAAAATCCTAGGATCTAGGCTATTGCAGTCCCGGGATTGCCGGGATAAAATATTTGTCGGGATCCCGGGAATCGGGATCCCGGGATTGCATTCCCTAATTCCAATTGCCTCCACATTAACTGAAATTTAACTTTTCGTGATTAATTTTTTTGTATGTTATTGTTCTACTTACAGTTTGTTCATATTTCATTCCTATCCTTGCTACAATTATGTCATGATAACTTATTTTAGGTATACGCTCAATGCTATACTTTAAATCATTAACATTTGTAAACAACAAATTAATTGTTGTCGCTGTGTTATTTGTAATTCTCGTGTCTTCCTGAATTCGTTATTTTAGTTCAACTCCTGCCATTATACTTTTCAATCTCTTTAAGTGAGTATTTTCCTTCTTCCAATCTATATTAAAGCCGCCAAGGATAATAACATTTTTATCAAAATATTCCAATCGGTTAACAAATTTATCGTAGAACTCAAGAAATTCCTTAGTCTTACTATTTGGAGAATGATATACACCCGACACTCTGTATGATTAATTTTAATTCAGGCTGTCAAACACCAATAGTTATAATTTTCTAAAAGTTCATTTACATCTTCATACACTATCTCTTTGTTTATGTAGATAATTACCTCTCCTGTATGTCGAGAGTTGCTATTACACCTAATATGATTATACCCATTTAGCTTACACTCTACATCCTCAATTTCCTCTGTTATATGAGTCTCTGTCAAACACATTACCAGTGGTCTACATTTGCGTACAAAAACTTTCAGTTGATTTTTGTTAGTGGTTAGCCCTTGAATGTTTATATGCATTATTTTAATACAGTCTATTAATTGCTACTTGCTAGTTCCTAATGTTCTCTTTTTGTATTTTCTGCAATACCAAACATGCATTAAGATTAAATGGTTTACCAGATAATGTAAAAGAGAGTGCAAATGTAAATATTAAAAAGAGTATGTATATATATATATATATATATATATATATATATATATATATATATATATATATATATATGTCTTCTTTTTTTTATATATATATATATATATATATATATATATATATATATATATATATATATATATCAGGGGCGGTTGGTCCATGGAAGCAAGGGAAGCAGTGCTTCCCTTGGGATTATTAAAAAAAAACATAATTAGAACCTAATTATTATTTATCACATATATTAATCATTAAAATTTACTTTTACCCAATTTCAATAGACACGGCCCTGCATTTCAATAGCTGAGATAATGTTGCACGCTAAAACCGTAACGATGACACTCGATTAATCGAGCCAACACGAACTCGTGCGACTTCGATATAAGCAACTTATTGAAGTGCATCCCATTCCCACTTCATAATCTTGATATCTGGTCCGTATAGCATGGTAATGCGTCTTGTTTTATAGATTTTAATCTCGATTTTCGATCTGCCTTTTTTTCAAAATCATCAAAACGGACACGAGCTTTAGATTTGGAAGTACAGAAGAGACTACCCAGAGTTGCTCCAACACGATGGAATTACAGTGGGAGGCTAGTACAAACTGTATCTGAATATCGACAGCCTCTAATTAATTTATTTGAAAATATTTTACAAAGCAAAGATGATTGGGACACTGAGACTTTGAATGGATCCAGAGGTTACTTAGATTCATTGAAAAGAGACTTTGATTTTAATTTTTTGTTAAATATTTTCTCCGAAATATTCCCATTTACTGACAATTTATTCAATATTTTGCAAACTAAATCAAATGACGTTGGATTTTGTGTAAAGAAAATTGAAGAATTCAAAAATTTGATTTGTAACAAAAGAAATGAATTTGAAAAGTTCTGGGAGAAAACTAATAGTGACAATTTAGAGCCGCAAAGAAAAAAGAATACGAACTGAATTTATAGTGGATCGTAGAACTTCATATCGAAGACTTTTTACCGAAATTTTGGACAATATCACTGGGCAACTAAATAATAGATTTAAAAATTTTAGTGATATACAATTTTTAGAATTGTGTAATTTTAATGAATTTAAAAATAAACAGTTTCCACAAAACGCACTTCAGTCATTGAGTCATAACTAAAAATTTTTTTGATGTAGTTGGGTTACGATCGGAACTTTCAGTTATTTATGCTACAGAAGATATTAGTCAGAAACATAACGCCAACGAACTGATTATCTTTATAAAAGAAAATAGTTTGGATCAGGCCTACTCTGAAATGTTGAAATTGTATGAATTAGTGTTGACGATACCTGCAACTAGTGCTTCGGTTGAACGCAGTTTTTCGACCTTAAAAAGAATAAAAACTTTTTCAAGAAATTCAACCAGTGAAGAGCGGCTTTCAAAATTGTCCCTGTTGACAATAGAAAGTGACTTTGTGAATGTAGATGTCCCAAAATTCAAACTTTTACGACGAAGTTATTTCCGACTTCGCAAAAAAGGAGAGGTGGATTAAACTACATTATAAATAGGTAGGTATGTACATGTTAACTACTTAACTAGCCGGCTCGATTTATAGTTGGCTAGAGAGTGCACGATGTCAAGTGTGACTGAACAAACTCTCTATTTCGCTGCGGGTTCGATCCCCGCCACCGGCACTGGAAATGTCGGTGGGTATGGTTGTGTGTCTGCGTTTTTTTCATAAGTGTAACCCTCGCCCGTGCAGCTTCGGCTTTGGAATCGGGGATTGTCTAATTTTTTGTGGTTTTTTTTGTTTCATGTTTATTGAGGAGTGGCGGTTCTACAAATGTACTTTTTTTCTAGATATCATAACTTTGAGGCTTTCGACATTTGCTTTAAAATGAGTATACGGAAGCCACGCCCCTTTTCTCATAAAAATTTTGTCCTCGCTTCGCCCCGGTGGGGCTTCGCACTACCCATCACCCTATATCACATACTGCTTCCTTGTATCAAAACTCACCGCACGCCCCTGAAAATAATATATATATATATATATATATATATATATATATATATATATATATATATATATATATATATATATATATATATACAGTCACAGTATAAGATGGCATCTCATTCGTTAAATTTGCGGTAAAGGTGGCACCCACGACCAGTTGACTTCCAGTATACGGATGCCAACTTGAAAACACCTTAAAAATTGTTTTTATGTACGGCAATGGTACCATCTTTGTTTTAACCGAAAATCGTCGGGATGCTGCTTTGGTCATTTTTTGTATAATACTATACATTGTGGTACACGCTATTTCACCAAAGAGTGCACTGGAGTCTAACCCGTGTATATACTCAAAGATTTAAAACGCGTGAAGGGCAACTTCCATTTATTTTGGGTTTGGTTTGGCAACTGTGCTTTTCCTAATATCTTTTCGAGGGTCTATGTATAACATCCACGAGAAAATTTATTTTATTTCTTGTATGTAATGCGTTTAGAGATCTTCGCGTCATCCAATCTAATTATTACAGTAATTACGATGTCGAATCGAGCCTTACGCAAGGTGCGCATGGCGCGGTATTTAAATTTGAATGAAGTATCTTATTTTATGTTGGTGTATTATTTATTTTGTCTGCTTAAAATTAAATTGCTAATGTATGTAAACAATGTGTATTTTATTAGTTTCAATTGCAATTTCAAGAACAATGCAGTAGTTTTTAATACTTATACTTCGATAATACATCAAAATAGTGTAAATTTGTTTTTGGAAATAGTTTTCAATTTTTATGCCAATGGATCCCATTCTTTTATAAGTAAAACATGATCGTTGATCATGCCATGCTGATATTTCTGATTTGAATTAATAATTATTAGTTATTAGTTATTATTACAACATGATACTGCATAGATTCTTAACTTCTGTACCTTAATAAATTATATTTGTCTTAGTGCGTGTATTTTACACCTTACAAGACAAGGGGTGACAAATTTCGGACTTTTACCCTATACACATAAATTAGAACGAGTAACTTGTAATTCTCATAATTCTCGTAAGTCTAAATTATCGGGCAAGGGCATAGCCCTTCTAGTCCATTAATATTAGCATAAATAGAAGAAAAAATTATACAGTTTTACCTCTTGGGGATTGTACGCGTCAAGTGAATAGTTTTCGAAATCAAGAAAGTTCCATAGTAGAAAGTGGTCGCTTAACCCACAAAAACCACCTCAAAGACACCCTGCCGTAATTTTCTGCATTTTTCTCAAAAACCGTGGGCTGCGCAAAAATTTTATAATTATAGAAAATATTCTATATAAAATTTGTCATAAAAAAGGTTCTATTACTAAAGTCAATAAATGCAGTGGATTTCGAGAAATCAGCGATTAAATAACATTACGCAAGAAAACGAAGAGTACC
>JANEYF010005922.1:0-18484 GCA_029963845.1 Rhamnusium bicolor
AAATGTTTAGTAAAAGATATATATTTTTCTTTGTTTTGCGCGAGTACATCGATTCTATCTCCATGTGTGGCGATCTCGCGAATAATTATATGAGGATCGTGCATCGCAGAATTGTGTAATATAACGGAAATGAAATGGTAATTTATAATTGAAATTGCATACTGAGTGAGCGGCGCCAAACCTTGTCTCTTCCGATTATGTGACAGTGGTCCCGTACTTTTACATCACTCTCACTAAAAGGCTTCTTACATATACCACAAAACAACTGCATTTGCAAAAATTCTCCTTTTCATTTGTGAGAGGAAGCATTGGAGCTATTTCTTTTAAATAAGTATTGTACAACTCTCTCACATCAGCCTCAATACGCGAAACAAAAAACTGTTGCAGCGTCCGAACCGCGATAAATTTGAAACCTCGAAATTTTGTCATCAAATGATGACTTAATTAAATAGCAAAAAGAATACGCCTCGTGTAAATGTGTTCTATTTGTATAAGACTGAGAGGGCGTGGACTCACACGTATACAAGGGTTTTAGAACAGACTCAAAATCCGCATATACTGGTACTTTCAATTGTCTTTCAAAGTTTTCAAATTTTAATATATTTTCAGGACATTCCTTGCCAAATTTATCGATTCGCGATTGCGTTGAAGGTGTTGTTGTATATAAATGGTTGCAATCATGTCTCTAATGTTGCATTAACATTCGCTCACTATTAAAATTTAACAAACAACCATCACAAAAATATTTTCTATGATTATATGCGGAAATCTGACTTGAAACTAATCTACATAAATCTTTTATCCAGCAGTTGTGAGTGTTAATGCACCCATTATTGCAACGGTGAGTATCCCCACAACTTCAGAAATTAATAATAAATTTACGTGAATGTGCAGTTTTTTCTTAGAGTAGTGCATAGGTCCAACAACTTCATACATCATTCTATTATTTTTAAATTTAGCCTCTAATCCATACACATTAACGGAAATATTATTCATTTCCTCAAATTTATAAATATCACTGTTTCATTGGAAAATTCAAACCTTTTAAATTTAATACACGCGAGTAGTGGGGGTATGATGCTGTTTCTGTTTCACACCTCGTCGCAGGATACAAAGCCACAATAATAGCCCAAGCAAAACAATATTCATCCTTATTTTCAACATTAACCACAGCATTCTTGCATGCAACGAATTTGGGTAACTTTATATATGACAATCCGCGCATAGGACTAAACTTGTTAATATTAACTTCAAGGTACATAATTTGCTCGATAGCCCACCCTAAAAAAGAGAAAGAAATAGATAATACACTTTTACTTGAAGACTATAAGATATTTTACCTGAGTCACGTTCCTGAAATTCAGTTGGTTGTGTACTTATCACTTCTACAAATACAACATATACCGCACTCACGTCCGTTGATTGATCAACAATTATGTTAGGTGTATTAAAGGATTTGATATCAGAAACATCATGTGTTTGTATAATATATCTACCAAACGCCTCCATATTCACTTTCACAGACTTATGAATATTTACCATTTCATCAAGCACATTTAGAACTTTGTACTTGATTTCACCAAAAAACAGTCAATTATCAGTATGATTGTTTTCACTCTGTACTCGATAGCTTATAATTCTACATTTCAAAGCACTGCGAACGACCTGCACACCATCAATCAGTGGTGCACACGAATTTGTTCTATGTTGTAATGTTCTTCTGTAAGTATGCATCTGATTTGCCGCAACCGTTACATTACAACACCAACATGTATTTAATGCAGCGGTGGATGTATGGGGCTGATTCGTTTGTACATCTGCAGAGGTTGATGGTTTTGAATTACCTTGCGCGTCGCTAGGTTTACATTTTTTTGGTGGTGGGCCATCATCTTTAAACTTTTTACAAGACCGCATCTGATGGCGTCGCATATTATCACGACGAGTAAAACTAGTCCACAGGCACTACAGTTATGCATTGTGACTGCTCTGTCAGAGAATTAGTTCAAGAATGAATTTCCATCCACTCTCCTCCTTCATATATAATAACACTGTGAACACAACCTTCAAAACCACACGTTACGAGTGACAGCATGAGAGGCTGCAACCTTAATACACCGTATACGTGTACGATCAAGGTCGAGGAATAGTGAACATCAAAAGCAACGGCCTTGAAAAAAGCGCGCGTACACGTGTGTGCTTAAAGTCACCGAAATTCAAACCCGCGGGCGCAACGCCCTTGAAACATACGCTCATATACGTATATGCTCAAGGATGGAGGAGAGGGCCGATATAAATCAACTACTGTCTTTGAAATGAAATTATTGTTGACGCAAGAGAATTGGCTGATGAAATTAACATTGAGGCCAATTTTGAATCAATAATACCGCGACACCGCTTAAGAAGAAAAAAGATCAACTTTTCATATGAGGCAAGGGACGAACCAATCGAAGATCCCAAAGAAAAAATACAAAATAGAATTTTTCTTCTATACTATTGATCAAGCATTAAACGCACTAGATAGTCGATTTAAACAACTGTAACACCATAGTAACCATTTTCAATCTTTATATAATATATATATATATATGATTTGAAAACCATGCCTAAAGAGACACTGATAGAGATTTGCAAAGATTTGGAAAATATTTTGTCTGATGGTGAATCAGCTAACATTAACGGTCTAGAATTAGTATAGGAAATTCCTGCAGTTTGTGCACTTTTGGGTAAAAACTAAAGTCCAAGTGATGTTCTTAAAATAACAACAATGCTAAATTTTGCTCCAAATCTTAGTATTGCTTTAAGAATACTACTGACTATGTAACGGTCCATTTCTAGATTTAATTAACTTGCGTTCTATCTAATACTAATTGCATAATTTGGTTGGAGGTCAACCTTAAAGATTCTAGAACCGACTTTATTATTTTGTAAATCTTTGATAATTAGTGCGCCACTGGACCTTGAGTGCGCCCGCGCGAACACCGCTATGTGGGAACGCTTGAACTGAGACGGGAGGACTCTCCGCCAAGCCACGGCAGAGAGCGGATGTGTGTTCCGTTTTACCTTTAAGTATGTTTATGTGAGTACGTTATCTTAGGTTTTATAGAGATTTGAGTTAGCCTTTGAGCGAGTCAATAGTGTACGTTGCTGAAAATTACGTTCAAGATTTGTTCTGGTTAAGCTGTTATGGGAGAGTAGGTACTACGTATGTGAAAAAGGAAAGCTAAGTGAGAAGGTAGGATCCCTTCTAATTATTGTTATAGTAGATACCTATTAATTAATAAAACACCAGCTTCCATTCTGAGTGTGAGCTGTAAATTTGAATTTCAATTTGTACAAATGGGCTGCTATGCCTGTCCACCGACCTAGAGTGGGAAAAAGCCCCCTAGATTTTTTTTAACTTGAGACTGAGCTGTGTGAGACATTTTAGTAAAGAAGAACCGTTCTTTCCCCCTTTCGACGGCATTAGTGATTTGTAACTTTTCTGATTATATATATGTGAATAATACAGAAAGGCGGGTGGCGCCCTTTAAAAAAAAAAACTATTTAAGTGAGATAAAATAAGATTTCGGGGTTTTAGTTTAAAGTTATTGAAAGTTTATTATTTGTTGACCACACCCAAAATGAGTCTCTTGCTTTTGTAAGTTAAATTATAAATATATGTTTTGTTATTTGTCTTTGTTTCATTTGAGAGCTAAAATCGAGTTAATTAAAAATAGCGAGGAGCAAAACCCTGCGTTATAACTATTTCAATATCAGTAACAAGTGGAAAAAAGTTTTTCCAAATTAAAATTAATCAAATATTTTTTTACGCTCAACTACTACGCAAAATCGACTAAATGGCTTGGCCATTTTAGCAACTGAACATGAAATAGCTGATCAAATAAACTTAAAAGAATAGTACACTGAAAAACCGACAAAAACGTTTCAAAAAATTTTTTTAAGGTACAACCACATGGGACCTTCACAGAATAATAGATTAGGCCCTTGGCCATCTAAAATGGCCAATTACAACATTTTTTGGGAGGTCCAACTTTTTTTTATTATGAAAAATGTCACAAATCTGTCAAAATTAATTTTTCGTACTTTTTCACACATCCCCTCACGATATCTCCGGAACCAATTGAGATAATCAAGTTTTTTTTTTTTTTGGTCGATAAAGGAAACGTGAGCGGAGGTGACTGAATTAATTTAGTCTTTATGGAAAACCTAGTTTTTTTATAAAATTAGGTAATACTTTAACATTTACTTTTCTTGCAGTATTTTTTTTCAGTAAGCGAAAAACTTTTTTGTTTTAAGGAATTTTGCCACAGTATATGCATACGGAATAAAATTAACACATCAAGGAAGTTTTTAAAAAAAAGCGCAATACTCTACGACTTGTACGTTTCAAGTTATTGTTATTTGAAATTAAGTTTCTGCGGGCAGGATATTTCCCCCCGTTCTACTGTGCTTTAATCAGTGTGCTATGCGTGTTGTGGGTGCATACTATTAAGTATTATTTTTGACATATCTTTAATATAAATTTTATTTTCATAAGCACTTTGGTTTTACTTATCATTATTTACATTGCACATTATTTAAAATCCATTATATTTATACATTAAAACCTAAAATTGAATTAAAAAAAATACGAATTAATTATTTATTTTAAAACATAAATTTAAAACTTGTTATAAAAATATTTTAAAAAATCGTCAACGTCGGAATCTAAAAATATCTAGACAGTTCCTTGGTTGCAGCAGTTTGCATAATTGCACTCACTGCAGCATTTCAAACCTTGAGCAAAACAGGTACATCTGTTGTTACAGACCCTGTCGGAACATCTTATTGACAAACTTTGCCTTACAATATCGGGCACAGATTTTTGACTAGAAAAAGTTGCCTTCCAAACATTTTCTTCAAATGTCCAACCGTATCGAGTTGGATCTTCCATCTGCATGTATTGTATATGGCTATTGTACTAAATTTTTAATTGATACAGACACCTGGCTCCGTGGTCTAGAGGTAATGTACTTGCCTCAAAACTTCGGGGTCCCGGGTTCGATTCCCGGTCGAGGAACTGGGATTTTTCTGTGAGAGAGATTAATCGTAGTATACTCGGACATTGGGTGTGTGTCTATTGTCTCTAAATGTGTAGCCCTCTCCCACACAAGGTCATTCCAGACCTTCAGGGACAAAGAGGGTTGTAATTTCATGTGGTGTTATTATTATTATATTATTATACCTAAAAAGAGAATAATTACATGTAGGTGTTTTGTTTCTTTTTTTAATAGGTATGGGCGATCTAGAAAAATAATTATTACCTTTTTAAATGTTGTCTAAAAGCATGGTCAGTAGGAGGCAGCTCAGAAGCTGGCCGATTTGTACTTGTTGTTAAGTCCCATCGCAGTTCATTTAGGGATTTTATATCTTTGTTTTTATTCTTATATAAATAAAGCGTATATTTTACCCCTTATTCCATCGCTTTATCCTCTGACAGAAAAGGAAGGTTTTCTAAATCTTTTAAATTATTTAAATTTTTATATAAAACATAGAATGCCGTTTTCTTCCCTATTTTATACATGGCATTAGCTGTATCACAACCAGTTAGGCAATGAATCGTTAATACTTTCTTGCAAATTTCCTCTCCTAAATTTGCCACAATATTGTTAATTGACAAAAAATGTATATTCTTACTATGTCCTAATTGTATAAATATATTCCTTTGGGACATATCTGGTGTTTCGCAGTAATAATGTAAAAGCAAAATCAGGACATCAGTATCAACAGATTTTACCAGAATTGTATTACCTGATTTTAATTCTGATAACATAAAATAAACATTCCATTGTTAAGCATTAAATAATATGTAAAAACTCAATAAAAATAATACTCATTCGCATTCACATTACACAAAGAAAAGTTTGTTTCTAACTGACAATATATGTATAATATAAGATTACTTGTATTCAATAGTCTACACTCTACACACTTGAGTGGCGCCGCAGTGAGGCGCATCTAGGATCGAAAAACTCGTAACTTTAAAAAATAAAATCTCGAAAACTATAAGTCGTAGAGAACTGACTTTTTTTTAAAAAACTTCCTTGAAGTGTAAGCTTTATTTCATACGCATATGGTATGACAAAATTCCTTAAAATAAAAAAAGTTTTTCGCTTACCGAAAAAAATGCAGCAAGGAAGGTAAACGTTCCAGTTTTACCTAGTTTTACAAAAAAAATTAAATTTTCCATAAAAACGAAATTAAAGCAGTGACCTTCGCCCACATTTCCTTTATCAATTAAAAAAAAATACCTATAATTATCTCGATTGGTTCCGGAGATATCATGAGGGATGTGTGAAAAAGTAAGAAAAATTAATTTTGACAAATTTATGACATTCTTCGTAATAAAAAAAAGTTTGACCTCCAAAAAAATGTTGTAATTGGCCATTACAGATGGCCAAGGACCTAGGCTATCATGCTGTGAAGGTCCCAAGTGGTTGTACCTTAAAAAATTTTTTTTCAAGAAGGAAGCTACTTTTTCCCCGTTTTACGGTGCACTAGAAGTAATAAAAAAATGTGCAGAATTAAAAGTGAGAAAAAATATTCTTCTGATTATAACTCAAACAATGTATTACTGTGGTTCTATGTATCTACGTTTTGTTTTCTATTTAGGTTTTAGGTATAAGTGAGAGAAAAAATCTAAATATTTATAAAATATAACAACTAGGTATCTATAGGTACTGCAACTCTATTTTATTTTAATTTATACTGTTTTGTACCAAATGTTAAGTTTTAATACTTGTTTCTTTTTAAATACACGTTTTTATTGCAAATTAAAACCATCTTTTATTAAGAAAAAATAACTTTAAAAGGGACGGCAATTTGTTTTTGTACGAGACGGCGTAAACACCAGAGCGGTCCCTACCCCTGTATCCCAAATACTAAGGGTCGGATCATAACACAAAAAAAATATTCTTAAGACAGGAAACCCCAAATCTCATCAAAGTTAGTCCAACGTGTATAACCAAAATGATAAATAAAGTTCTATTCTATTTACCTTCAAACAATCGACATGCAACATTTCAGTAGGCTTGCAACACTGAGGCCAATAAACCCTTTCATCTCTTTCGATAATACAGTAACATATTGCACATGAACTCTGCTTTGTTTTGTCAAAAACGGGAACTATTTTTTTTGGGAAACATCTCTGGCAATAGCTAGGGTAATGTCCAAACATTTTAACTATTACTCCATTTTTTATTCCACATGGTAAGTGATATTTTTCTTTGCAGATTTTACATTCCAAGGAGGGGCCAGATCTTTTGCACACTACGCAAATTTTTCTGCGATATATTTTATATGCTGTTAAAATGTCAACAGGCTGAAAACCTAATAATCCTTCAGCAGGCTTTCCATTTTGCGGCAAATTTACACCAGTTAACTAAAATAAATAATACGATTTACCATTGCAATAATAGTTATTAAAAAAAATACTTACTACACATAAATAATGAACGGAAAACTCAGCTAGTTCATGAAATTTTCCCAAATTATAGTCATCGGGCTCTTGGTCACATAACAGACACTTTGTTTTAGAAAATACTTTTGCTGAAGACATTTTTCTTAAAATAACCTAGTTGGACCACTGCCTATTTAAATCTAAAAAAGTCATACATTATTGAAGTTCTAAAAATCTCAAATGTAACACCCGTTAGGGATGTCGATCTTGTATTAATATTTTCAGGAATCGATTTTTCGAAAAAAAAAATTGTTTTTTTTTCGATGTTATTGGTAAAAGAATCGTTAAAAAAATCGTTTAAGTGCATTTGATTTTTTCTTCCAATTTTTCAGTTTCTGTGCATAATTATTAATATATGAAAATACACACTACACTTATTTTTTCAAAATATACTTTCTCAATCATTTTCAATCTGCAGATGACCCCAATTCTTTTATTATGTCGGTAAAAAAAAAATTATAAACTTTAAACTCAATTTAAACGATTTCTTTACTATCGATCTAGATCGATCCCCGAAAGTGATCCATTTTGGAAAGATCGTCATCCCTAATACCAGTACAGGGTGTTCCAAAATCACAGCTCACCATTGATATTCCACTATCTACAGAGAGAGGGCGCGTTTAAATTTGACACTTTTGAATGTGTTTAAGAAGAATTCATAAAAAAACATACAAAAATAAAAAAAATATTTTTTACATAGCATGTCTGTACTGTACCTTTAAATGTCCTCAACCAACATAGACGGTCTATAAATGTATGGGGGTGCAATTATGTTATAGGATCATACTTTTTCGAAAATAAGTATTCTAAATGCGTAAAGACGCTTACATTTTTTTAAAAAACGATTTTAACAATCTAGTTAACCATATTCCTGAAAATGAAATAAAAAATATGAGGTTCCCAACGATACTATACTTTAAGGGGAAATATTCTAGCCTAAAAAAAATATATAATTTGAAAAAATTGTGTATCAATTATTAATAAAAAAAAGCAAAAAAAATACTTTGCCATTATAATTATGTTTCTATAAATAACAAATTTAAATTTACTTCATAAAATTTTACAACAAACATAAATCGTTACAACACTTTTTTTTGCACAGAACGAGCGGTAAAGAAAAAAATATTAACAGGAATAAGATTACGTGGAGTGCCTTGAAAACAAAAGAATGTTTTTATAAAGCGACAGCTTACGTAAACAGCTTTTAAATATGTTTATGTTGGGTTTAATTCTGTATTTTTCAAAAATTGATTTTACACAAGAAGAATTGGTTAATATGATATTTATACTTGGAGAATGCCAGAGAAACTTTTTGTTCGCGTCCAAAGTTTACATATATGCAACCCACAAGTTAGTACTTTTAAGAATTTATAAGTGCAGGCACCAATAGTTTCTCAAAAAATGTTAGGCAAAAACCGCAATGACTTTAGTGACTTTTAGTTACGACAGCCGTTCTTGAAAATCAATTCAGCACTAGACAATTAAGAAGACAATTGAACTGAAGCAGAACGATATTCAGACGAATACAAAAAAACACATATATCACATTCAACCTCATCAGAAATTAAATAAAAACTTTTGTACCTCTCAATTGAATAAAATTAATCAGGATAATAATTTTCTAGAAAAAAATAATGTATTTCTACGAGGCAACATTTCATAATAGTGGAATTATTAATAAATCTAATTTACATTATAATATTCTGACCAATATTCTCATTTTTTGGCTTGCGAGATCGCCAGACTTAACACCTTAGACTTTTTTTGTTGGGTTATGTTAAAGATAAAATGTATGCTGAACGTTCTACAACTATAGACAATATGAAAATTGCATTTACAGCCATTACATCGGAGATTTAAATAACGAAAACTTAAGAAATCGACAGGTACAACATTTTGAGCACCTTACGTAGATTTATGTTCTTTTATTGTCGTGCCATCTTAAAGCAGTAGATTTTTATTTTTATTAATGTATTGTTTGGATAGTTTTTTTAATTGTTTTTTGAAAATAAAATTTAATATTTTAGTAGTAGCCGTAGTAGCAGTAGTAGACATGGGTGGTACCGGGGAAATGCAATACCCGGGGCGGACAAAAAAACTAGCATCGACAGCATCTGACGGGGAGCGGGGGGCTGTGAACGGTCAGATTGGGATCGACATCCGAAGCGAAGAAGATCAGTCTAGGGAGGGTCACCCGAAAAAAGAAACCAGCTTGAAAATGAAACGTTTAAAAAGGATATACCCCAGGTGGGTACCGGAAGTTCCGGAGAATCCCACTCCTCCCTAGTGGAGGGCAGTCCCATGTATTCTGGGGCGGACACTCAACCATTGGAACATAGGATAGTAGGGACCATAGACCAAGAGAAGAGATAGTGTAGCGCGGTCACCGCCGTTAAAGGGCGAAATTACGCCAGAAGAAACTGTGACAAATGCTCAGTCCCAAGGGAGCTCACAGGCTCCGGGGATAGCAGAGTGGAGACAGACGAGCACATTAAAAGAAAACTTAGACCTCACCAGGGCAAGGTTCAACTCAACGAGTTCAGCCTTAGGAGGAAAAAGAGGGAGAGAGGAAACCAACCAACAGGATGAACTGACCGAGTTTCGAAAAATACTTGCTGCAGGATCGGCATAGCTGATAAAGTACATAAAGACAAATGTGAACACAAAAACGGAAATTAAACAAGGTATAAAAGAAATGCAGCGGAAAATCGAGATTCTAAACAGAAAAAATCTGAAATGGAGTGAACTGCCGATAAGACCGAAAGAGAAAGTTACGCAAGTAACAAAGAAAACGAAAGACAGTAGTATCCAAATAGATATATCATATAAGGAAACCAAATCGGTGGCAATACAAGTCGATATGGAGCAAACAGGGAGCAGTAGATCAGGAAGCAGACTTTGAAGGCCTCTTCAAGATCATAGACAAAAACTGGCCGGAGGAGATATTTAAAATCACTAAGGAAGAGGAAAGCCATACATTAAACGCCAGATTAAAAGGAGACCTGATAGTAATCATCGACCCTAGTACGGAGACACAGGAGAAAAGGATGGAAACGGCATGTTCTCTTTCCCGGATATTTCGACACAAATACAGGAAGGACTAGCTGAGGGCCAGGTCGAAACAATATGGAGACGATATCCAATAAAGGAGGAAGAGGAGAGAGATCAAGTAATCTGTTTGTTCTCCCTTATAAGGCAGACGAAAATGGCATTAATGACATTCCTGCGATGTCTGACCTTATAATAAAACTTAAGGCAGAAATGTCTATACAGAACTCAAAGGCAATAAAAATTCTGGCCATAGGAAATCATAAAAATGACTATATATACTCTGGAGACAGCCAATGAAATGGTAAATTTTTTTAATAATAATTGTCATTTTCTCCTTGATAAACATATACCGTATAAAACAGCTAGAATCACTAAAGCTGCAGCTCCCTGGTTAACAATTAATGTTAAAAAAGTGATGAAATTACGGGACAGGGCTTTTACTCGTTACAAAAAAATAAGACTGAGCAAACATGGGAAGAATACAAAGATATGCGCAATTTAGTCAACAAGTGTGTAAAAACAGAAAAAAAGGCTTATCTAGAGTATAAATTTAAAACCGACCCGAAAAGTTTTTGGGCCGCACTTAAACATTTAAACCTTAAACCTCAAAAATCATTACTCCATCATGAAGATCCTGATGTCATTAATGACTTCTTTATAAATTCAATACCCAACGTGCAAGCTACCGTAGATCCAATAACAAATCACCTGTTAGATAAATATGATCAGCTGCATAACTGTGTAAGTAAGTGATACATTCGAGTTTAGTGAAGTAAATGAGGAAAAAATTAACTCAATATTAAGAACAATAAAATCCACTGCTGCAGGTACTGATGGATTTAACATAAAAATTTTATTTTTTCCAGAGATCTGAATATTTTACCTTTCTTATCAATAAATGTCTCACCTCAGGGGAATTTTCGGATGCTTGGAAAGAGGCTAATATTTGTTCAATCCCAAAAATCTCGAATCCTTCAGAACTATCCCACTATAGGCCCATCAGTATCGGCTATTTCAGAGGTTTTAGAGAAAATAATATATGAACAACTAAACTTTTATTTTGATGCAAACAAATTGATACCATCCCATCAGTCAGGGTTCAGGGTTAACCACAGCACAACTACAGCTCTGCTTGACGTTACAGATAATATATTAAGATCGAATGATGGCAATCAAAACACTTGTTTGATTCTACTAGATCTGAGCAAAGCTTTCGATACTTTGGACCACCAAATTCTTCTTAAAAAAACTCAAACACTTCGGTCTTGGTTATATCCCTCATTTATTTTTTGAAAATTGTTTAAGCAACAGGCGTCAGAGAGTGTTGTGCTGTGGTCGAAGCTCAGATTTTAAGAGCGTTAATAGAGGAGTTCCCCAGGGTAGCGTGTTAGGGCCTTTGTTATTTTCAATATACACAGCAGATTTTTCCACATATCTATCAAGCTGCCAAATTCATCAATATGCGGACGACACGCAAGTCCTTTACTCATTTCCATACAGTGAAATAAGTACTGCGGTGGATGAGATTAATGGTGATCTGCAATCTTTGTCAAAAGTGTTTCGTGCTCATAAACTTATTTTAAACGAATTAAAAACTGAGGTTCTTGTCTTCGGCAAACAAAGATCATGTAGACTTCCGTATTAAAATAAATAATGAAATAATTAAGTCTAAGGAGCGGTGTAAAAATCTCGGCATTTATGTGGATGTTTATATGAAATTCCAAACACATGTTAACTACTTGGTGCAAAAATTTTACGGTAAACTGAAACTATTATATATTCATAGATTCACTTAGTACACCAGTTAAACTAAGATTATGCGACTCCCTTATCCTCTCTTTATTAAATTATTCTGACACAGTATTTTGGCCATGCTTGATGAATTCGGATAAATATACACTGCAAAAAAATACAGAACAGTTGTCTACGCTATTGCTTTGGTTTAAGAAAGTTTGACCATGTTACCAAGAAATCTTTGGAGTCCAAGTGGTTTAATTTAAATGAAAGATATGAACTACACATGTCTTGTTTGCTTTATAAAATTGAAAAATATAAATCTCCTGTGTATTTGTGTAAAAAACTGGTAAAAGGTACCGAGATTCATGATCGTCCTACACGTCATCGAAACTTATATTCAGTTCCGAAGCACAGCTCTGCACAATTTAGAGGATCTTTTTCGTACAACGCTATCAAAATATATAACAAAATACCTGAAAAGATAAAAAACGCTGCAAATCATTTAAAAGACAAATGAAGGAACATATTCTCTCGCTTAGGAATCTTTCTATGCAATAATTGATAATTAATATATATATATATATATATATATATATATATATATATATATATATATATATATATATATATATATATATTTTATATATATATATATATATATATATATATATATATATATATATATATATATATATATATATATTTTATATATATATATATATATATCTAATTTCTATGTCCATTTTAATCCGGCACATAGGGAGCGGAATTTGGAATTTTAAACTTAAAATATAATATAAAGTCCTTAATTAGTTACTATTAGTTAGGAGTAGCTTTTTTTTACATTTGTTTTATTCTGCTGAATAATTATATAATATTTTGGTGAATAATTCAAAATTATGTATTTGTAATTATTCGTTTGTGAAAATTTATTACCATTTTTGATTTTTTATGGTTAAATTTCTCATTGTTTTTTGTATTCTTTAGTGGTGGTTGCGTGGAAGAGCGAGCAATCGAACGTCGCCACCAATTTGTTATATTTCTGTTTGTATATTTATTAGAAAAAAAATAAAGACACTTTATTATCATTATTATTATTATTATTAAATGTGCCGAGGCCATATTTAGGAAGACAGAATACGAAATAATAATCATGACAGCAAACAAAACGGACAGGCTCAACTCGGATAGCAAACCTAGGACAATTAGAACCAAAGCCTTCCAAACGGACAAGATCATCATTAAATCTGAGGAACTATTAAGACCTGTAAAAACAAATGTAGACATCGCGGAAGTGGGAGTAACCATTAAATCCCTAAAGAAAACAGAAAAAGGTGACCTGCTACTTGAAGTGGCTGGGGTAAAGGATAAAGTCAAATTACTGAAGGACACAATTATAGCTAAAACAAAGGATACACTATTTGTAAAATCCAATGACGCGCAACCCTTCACATAACGGATATAGACGCGGACATAAATGAGGAAGAATTAAAGAAGGAAATAGTGAAGATTGGGGTAGGCGTATCCGAGGAACAGCTGAGTGTGATCACTTAGGCCAAATCGGAGCGGAAACCAGACAGCAACGGTCAAAATGAGGAAAGATATAGCCACTGAGTTGGTGAAGAGGCAAAATTAAAATCGGATGGGCGCTTTGCAGGCTTCGTCGTAGAATTAACATCATAAGATGTTACAAATGCCTGGACTTCGGCCATAAAACATCAGAGTGCAAGGACTGCGAGGGAAAAGTCTCCTACTGCATAACATGCAAGAAAGAGGGATACAACAAAATGCCCTTATTTCAGGAAACTCATTAAAGACCAATGGAACAGCAGTATAAAACCAAGGAATAATACCCTATAAAAAAAATAAAAGTATTACAAACCAATCTGGGGCGCTCGTGCTCAGTACATGACATCGCGTACGCTGAGGCATGTGAAAAGAACGTCGATCTTATAATAACAAGTGAGCCAAATATTCACCTGACAAGAGGCCGTGACTACTTTTCGGACAATAGAAACGATGTTGTACAGCTTAGAAATAAAAAATATTGGTATCACTAGGGTGGCGAAAGGTGAAGGTTTTATAAAACTTACATTTGACAACTGGCATCTTTACTGCTATTACATACATCTCACCAAATATTCCTCTCCAAGCTTTTAAGGAATACATAGACAATATTATTGTCCAAATTAGAGATGATGGGGTGGAGGCCATATTCGCGGAAGACCTAAACGCAAAATCTAGCCTCTGGGGGGGTCCCTTTTACAGATGTGAAAGGGGATTACGTGACCGACTCAGCAGCGGAATTGGACCTGATTATTATTAACACAGGCACAACTCCGACTTTCGAAAGAAGAAACAGTAGGTCATATATCGACGGAGTTCGGGTTGGACAAATGTGCAGTCGTCCACCTCAAGAGAGGACGATGCGGGGAATTTCCTGAAGACGCGCAGCTCGCAGACGGAAGCATCCTAAGACATTTGGATGCCGGAGAGACCTATACATATCTGGGTGTGCAACAAAGGCACATCCAGGATGTATCACAAATAAAAGATTCTCTCCGCGGCAAGTACAGACACCGCCTCCGAAAGATTTGGTCTTCCGAACTTTCGGGGAAGAACAAGGTGTCTGCAACTAATATGCTTGCCGTTCCGATTCTGCTCTACTCCTTCGGAGTAGTAAAGTGGAGGGTAGATGAGCTGCGTCAATTAGACAGAGATACCCGCAAGATGATAAATATTCACAGAAGTATTCATCCTAGATCGTCCGTTCCTCGTGTGTACCTCCCACGTCAACGGGGGGGCGAGGACTCTTGAGCCTGGAGTGTACGCATGGCAGAGTAGTTCTGAGTATGGCATGTAACATCCTCAGGAGCTCAGATCCCCTCTTGCGGTTCGTAAAACATCACGAAACTGTAGGAGTGGGAGCAGGATTGTTCAAGGCAGCAAAAAGAGCCGCAGATGAACTCGGTCTCGCATTTGACATCAGGCGAGGAGGCCGGCGAGGTGCTGATGTGGAGTCAGTCACCGAACTTCAGCCACATCGTCTGAAAGCCCGAATTAGAGCTGCCGAACAGGAAAATCGGTTTCGGCAGCACGTCGATAAACCCCAGCATGGTGTCTTCTATAAGAACATACAAACGCTGGGTTTATCGACCAGGCTGACATTCGCCTTTCTAAGGTCGGCCGGGCTTAAGTCGGAGACCGAGGGATTCATTATGGCCTGCCAAGATGGTGTTATCAACACTTTGGTCTACCGTAGAGGTTCCTGATATCAACTGCAGGACCTGCCATCAGGCGCCGGAATCGCTCATGCATTTACTTTCTGCATGCCCCATATATGCGATTTCGGCCTACATCCACCGACATAACGCGGCCTTACGAGTGCTATACTACCATCTAAGGCACTCGTACGGGGTAGACCAGACACCAGTGCTGCCTTACGTCCCCGGAGATATTGAGTCCGTTGTCGAGAACGAGAATTGCCGGATTTACTGGAACTACTCGTTCCCGACTGTCAGGCTAATCCAAGCCAACAAGCCTGACATAGTCCTCCTCGACCATCAACTCAAGGTGATGTATGTCATCGAGTTCTCGGCACCTGCGGAGAAAAACATCACCTTGAAGGGAGGAGGAGAAACGGACCAGATATCGCGATCTCCGGTACGAGCTCCAAGTGCTGTACCCAGGCTACTCGGTCAAAATGGTCGTCTTTATTATCGGTGTACCCGGAGGGATAAAGCCTACGCTGCTCTCGGAACTGAAGATCATACCGGCCTGCCAAAAACCAGCCGAGTGGCTGGCAGGTCAAATGCAGAAGGCGGTCATTCTGGGTTCTCTCCGTCTGCTTAGGGCACACGATTCTGGTATCTACAGTCACTAACCCTGCGGGATGTGGGGAGTGGCTGTAGTTGATGCGCCGGCGCGACTCCCGTGAGGCGTCGGAGGCCACGGGAGGACTGACCGGCATCGGGAAACCGGAAAAATAATAATAATAATAATAAAGGGGTGCAAAGGACTGGCAACCTCCACGCTGGTGCACCCTGGACAGGCAGAGGCAACTCTGCCTGACAAATGCCGGCCGGGGGGTACGAAGGCTAACCACCTAGTACCCCTTTCCCTTCTGGTTCCTTATAACCTAAGAAGAAGGGCCCCTCACGACCGACCCCAATCGGATGGGGGTCAGAGACAAGTGGGAGGGGCCTCACCGGAACGTCTCAATGATAACAACCGCAACGGACAAGGACGTTTTAAGTGGACGAGGGAACTTCGGGATGACTTGCTGACCTGCCGCGAGAGTAGCGAACCTGAGCGAAGGGGATACATGGCGCGATTGCATGCACTTTGGTGCGAAATGCATCCAGAGCATCGCGCCTTCTCTCAACAACATCTGAGAGATCAAGTATCCTTTCTGCTCAGGACAGGTTACGTAAGGGCACCCCGCCAGCTGGAAGAACTGCCGGCCGCAATCCCACCGCGGCAATTACCAGCTGATGGGGAACATCCTTTAGAGTTCACCGGTGTAGACTTAAGGACGAGGGTTAGCCTTAACACCAGGGGCTAACCTAAAGCCACAAGACCTGGCTAGAATGGACGCGGTCATCGATGAGGAAATTCCGGAAGATGTAGACATCTGGCAAATCAACTGTGCCGTGTACAACGCCGCGAAGCAACTCGTCCCCCGTGAGAGGTCAACCAATCACGGGGTCGAGAAAGCCAAGCGGCGTGTACAAAAATCGAAGGCAAGATACAGTCGGCCAGACAACACGCTTCTCGGATCCAGAGTGTGGTGGAATATAAGACGCCTGGTAGAGTTTTTACTCCCAGGATCCGGCGCATAGCTGCCGGATTAAGACGTCAACACCATACTCTAAATCTGACAGTGATGCTTACCATCAAGCAGCACTGTCTAGATAGGATCCGAGCGCTCATGGCGATAAAGAAAACATTGAAGAGGCGGGTGAGGGAGTATGGAACAAAACAATTTGTTCCGTACGAATCCTTCCCGCCTCTTTCAAGATCCACAGCGTGTTGTCGAGAATCCGCCGACTGTAGAAGATGTCGAAACCTTCTGGAAGGGAATCTACGAAACGTCGCGTCCATTCAATAGCGACACTCCATCAATTGCACACTTCGAGGCTCTGTGTCACAGACATCTTGAAGAGCCAGAAGAAGTGTGCCCGGCAATCAGTACGGAGGAAGTCCAACAAGCACTTGTTGGTACCAAGAACTTCGCTGCCCCGGGTCCAGACGGCATTAACAACTGGTGGTGGAAGAAATTTCCTTCCACTCACCGCCGTCTGGCGCGAGTTTTCAACTCATGGTTGAACGAGGGGCAGCAGATTCCGGACTGGTTCGTCGAGGGACGTACTGTGCTAATCCCCAAAAAGGGGGATCTTTCCGACCCGAGGAATTATAGGCCGATCACTTGCCTTAACTCCTGCTATAAGATATTTACACGTATCTTGTATGCTAGGACGCAAAGGTCTGTTGATCCGGTCTTCCAGCAGATACACGAACAGCGTGGTGCCAAGAAGGGCATGGCAGGTTGCAAGGGAGAGCCTGCTGATAGACCGCTGTATTACACAGGATTCTGTGCAATACAAGCGGAATCTATCGATGGCCTGGATTGATTACCGCAAGGCATTTGATACAACATCGCATGAGCTATTGTTGCACTTGCTCGAATGTCTTGCGGTACCAGCACCACTAGTGAGATGCATAGAACAGCTGTTGCCACTCTGGAAGACTCGCTTCACCATAACATCAGGTGCACAGCGAGTCACGACAGAGCAGGTGACATTTAGGAGCGGAGTTTTCCAGGGCGACTCCCTGAGTCCTCTCCTCTTCTGCTACCGTTGTCTGCTGGACTCCGCCAAACCCGCGGGTATCAATGTGGACCACCCAGCGACCGGAGGCATAAGGTCACCCATCTATTTTATATGGATGATCTTAAACTTTATGCCTCCGGAGAGCGCGAACTACAAAACGCTCTTAGGGTGGTCGAAGAATATACGCGGGCAATTGGTATGGAGTTCGGGTTGGACAAATGTGCAGTCGTCCACCTCAAGAGAGGACGATGCGTGGAATTCCCTGAAGATGCGCAGCTCGCAGACGGAAGCATCCTAAGACATCTGGATGCCGGAGAGACCTATACATACCTGGGTGTGCAACAAAGGCACATCCAAGATGTAACAC
>JANEYF010005924.1:0-10821 GCA_029963845.1 Rhamnusium bicolor
AGGTAAACGCAACCTCTCCTGCAAACCAGACAGTCCGCATGCCTACCGAGATAGTGAAAAAAGAGGGGATATCAAAAAACTAGCCTACCTGAAATTCTCGTTTTGACGATGTTGCTCTCTTGTAATAATGGGATGTACCTTTTATTTGACCGTCATTTAGACATCATATTTAAGTCATCCTTGACGTCATTACCACAGAATAACCAACAATTAGAAGAGAACATTTCAATTGGCGGCAAGGTTTGCGCATTTCTAAGCGCGCATTTAAATCGCCATGTTCTTGGGATTAGAATGCGGCGTACAATAATTACCGATTTGTACGATAATTTAATGCCATGCACTAAGCGTAACAAATCCAATTTACGACATTTTTCAAAGAACTCTTGATACATAAATCTGACGTATGAATATCAGTTTATGACACTATTGCAAAAGATTTCAATTCTTATAAATTTGCCCGTAAGTACAGTAATTTCAGAGCACATATTTGGCAACGTTGTTTGGAACCCTTAAATCACAGAACATACAATTTAGCCTTAAATATCAAGTTGTGTGAAAATAAAAACATTAGTTTTTGTATATTATTTTGCTTATAATAGCTTAAAAAATAATTAAATATTAATTAGGGCTGGGGAAAAGAATTGTATAGTTAAATCATGGAATAAATATAGAATTTTTGCTAAAAAAACGAGTTTCTTATGTTTACTGCATGATTCTCGGAAACTACATAGAGAAACATTTATAGTTTTGCGAGCCCCATTTAATATCGTTTCTGTTTTTTAAAACTATGTTATTTGTAAAAATTGAATTTTTCGAATATCTCTAAGTTCATCTGGCACCCATTGGGTTTAGAAACACAGTTTAAAATAAAACTGTAGGTTGGTACTTAATTTGATGATTCAGATGATAAAGTTCATTCGCTTTCTATAAGGTAGATTTTTGAGTTATTAAATTGGAAATAATTTTTTGGGTTAATATCATTACAGCATAGAGAAACACGTACAGATTTAAATACATTTTTAGTTTTAAGTCTAAACAATTTGAGAAATTTATCTGCTTCTACATTATTAGGTAATACTTGTATAGAAATTAAAAGATACATAAAAAACTTTAAATGAATTTGCCTTTCTAATTAATACATCTATATATATTTGAAAATTGAAAATATTTATGTATGAAAAAAATTATTGCTTTATAAAACTGGTACAATTTAAAATTATATATAACGGGTGATTATAAAGTAAGGGATATATTTCAACTTATTATATATTCTTAACAAATCAAGTTAATAACAAAAAGTAAATGGAATCTAGTTGCTTACATAATGGGATTTCTGATGTCAAACACTAGTTACCGCAAATGCTCGATATGACCTCCATTTTGTTGTTGTAAAATTACCAACCGTTCCTCCAAATTGTATACAGCACTATTCAACATTTCTGGTTGAATTGCATGAATTTGCTCTCTAATACTGTCCTTTAATTCCTCCAGCGTTGTTGGCCGTGTTCTAAACATAAATTTTTTTAAATAACCCCACAGCCAGTAATCCGCTGGGTTAATATCAGGCGATCTTGGTGGCCATGAATTTGCAAAATGTCTGCTTATAACACGATCTTGAAAAACCGCAGTTAACAATTCTTTAACTGGTCGGTAAATGTGCGGAGGTGCTCCATCCTGCATCAAAATCATGTTTTCAATTCCTTCATGCTCGTTTTGCAACCGTGGAATTGCATAATCCCTTAACATTTCCAGGTATCATTCACCAGTAACAGTTACAGATACGGCCTCCCCATTCTGTATTTCCTGGAAAAAAGTATGGACCAATGATGAAATTAGCTGAGAAACCGCACCAAACGGTGACTTTCTTGTCATGAAGGTCTTGTTGAACGATTTCATGTGGATTTTCTGTTGACCATATTCGACAGTTTTGAGTATTACTTTCACCATTAAGAGAGAAATAGGCCTCATCTGTCCATAAAATACGGGATAACCATTCGGGTTCAATTTCTATCTGAGCCAATACGTGTAATGAAAGATCGTACCTGAGAGCAAAATCTGCGTCCTTTAATTCAAACAGCATTTGCAGTTTATAGGGATATATTTTTAGGATTTTCAGCAAAATTTTCCAAACCGTGGTGTATGGCATTTGTAATCGTTTTGATATCGCATTCACACTACTGATTGCTAGCGGGTTAGTATTGACTATGTTTTGATTTTCCTGAAGAACTTCTGCAACTTGGACATCACTAATCCTAGGTCTTCCTGACCTCGGAAGGTCTTTTACAGACCCTGTTATTTCAAATTTGCTGATCAAATTACGATACGCCTTCATTTTGCACGGCCCCGCTCTCAAACCCATTTCCTTACGAAATCTTCGTAATCCAGTAGTGTAATTTTTACCGCATTCATAATAACATTGCACTAAACCAATTCTTGTTTGCAGATCCATATTGAAATTGTTACAATTTACGTTACGCGAGTATTATTTTGAGAACAATTCTTGAAATTACGATTATTTCGTTTGACACTTGTATCAATAGTTGTCACGACAATTCTTTTGTTTTCCATAGATACACTAAAATCCAATTATTAAGGCAACTAGATTCTGTTTACTTTCTGCTACTAGCATAATTTCTTAAAACTATATAATAATTTAAAATCGACCCCTTACTTTATGATAACCCCATACATATAGACTTATTTATAACAAAAAGTTATATGTGATAGGTATATTATGTATGTTCACTACTCTAGAGAATATAAAATACATTTCACTCTTATTTCTTTTACCATACTACAGTACCTTCTTTATTTTCTAAGAGCCTGCTAATAATTCTTATTCTATGGTCCATGATCAGTTTTTTCTCATAAATCTCTTTCTAGTTTTAATTATTCTAGGTTTCGTATAAGGTGACAAAAATAACACATTTACTTTGATACAGTTGAAAACTTGAAGAGTAATTTCATAAAATCGTCTGATTACAAATATCTAAGTACATATCTGACCACATTAGAAAATATTACTCCCCTGACTTCTATTCCAAGAAGATGGCCGATTTTGGAGCTAAATGGTTCAACGTAACGAAACATGAGATTCTTTTCTGATTGTTGGTTATGCTGTGGCAATACTCTTAAAGATGACCCAATATCGATGACTTTTAGACGTGAATGTTACATTCACTAGTGATAGAAGTGTCTCGTGTTTCTATTCTTATATACAGGGAGATTCTTAATTATGGTAAAAAATATTACCACATGTAGAAGAACGAAAATTAAACGACTCGTATTTTTTCGTTTTAAATTTTTTCGATTTTTAAGAGTGGTACAAGGGTGTTTTATACAACACTACAGTTGATAAGAGAGATAGATAGATAATAATTTATTCATCATTTAAGTTTACACAGAAATATAAAACTTATCGGACTGGTCACAAATTCAAAATTCCATAATATAAAATAAGGCAAAATACAGTAATACACAATGACAGCATACAAGCAGGACCCGTTTTTAAAGCATTTAAGATTATCAGTTTCCAAATACGTTTTTAAATCTATTAAAACAAATAGTTTCTTGATATATATGTGAACTTTGACCTACGCTTGAAAATGGCTGATACATGTTTTCGCTGTTACGTGTATTATAATTGTGCACTGAATTGTTTCTTAGGAGAATATTTTATTTTCTTTTTATATTTAAGGTTTTCAAATAATTATAAAGGCAAGGGACTGTTAGAATAGACAAGTTGATAAATATTTGTTTACATGATTTTAATGGTTTATTTCCAGTCATACATCTTATAATTTTTTTATGTCGAATACAAATGTAAGCTAAGTGGCCTCAGAAGATTAAACCATAATTTATTCTTGATTGAACTAGAACCAAAATAGGCTACCTTTAAAATATCAAAAAGCACAGTGTTGCATAACTCCATAATAATAAAACATATACAGCTTAGTTTCGATGATAAAGCTTCAATGTGTTTTCCCAAATCATTTTTTGATCTATGGTTGACATCCAAGAATTTAATGAAACTAGTTTGTTCTATTGGTTTTTTGTTTAATTTAATGATTAGAATTTTGAGTGACATTTTTAGGTAAAAATAACATGAAAAAAGTTTTACTTGTGTTCACTAGTAGTCCATTATTACTACATCATCGACAAAATTCCTTGGCTGAAATAAGTTCTAAATATTGCATGTAAAAGATGATTTTCAACTACCAAAACACTGGCATTGTCTGCGTACATAATTATTTTGTTTGAAGATATACAAGAGCATGTAGCAGTACTTATAAAGACTAAGGAAAATAAAGGACCCAGAATTGAGCCCTGTGGTATACCTATTAGAACCTTTATTGATTCTAATTTATATGTCTCTATAACCATAATCTGAGTTCTGTGTCGTAGATATGATGTAGCCCATTCATTAGCTTTCCCTCGAACTCCGATACGATACTTCCAGAAGTAGACTGTGGTCGACAGTATCAAATGCACTGCTTAAGTCAAAATACAATATTACTGGATATTTTTTGTTATTTAGACATTCGTATACAGTATGGAAGCCAATTGTGCGCCCCGGTTCAAGGATGGAATATTGAGATAGATACACGACACAACGCAACAATATATGAAGGTGTGTGAAGTGCAAAGCAATTGTAGCTCTCTAATTAAATTCAGTTTTGTACGGAGAAAAAATGTTAACAAACTGATACTTTACATCAATGTACTGCTTAAGAACTGAAGAATAATCTCTATGTATTAGTTTGCACGTCAAGTTAAACATTACAACAAATTTGGATTGTTTAAACATAAAACAAACATATTGGTTAACTATCAGTACACTTTTTGTAGTAACTAGTGAAAGAACTCTATAAACTTTGATCTGATCTGTGATAGTGATGATATACGGGTGCGTACTGTAATATAAATATTGAATTCTACAATATGAACCAAATGAAATAAAAAGGAGTGAGGAAGTGTTAAATGTATAGTGAAAATTAAACGAAGTGAACTATCGTTAATGTTCTCGCTACCGTGGCAAATGTTTCCATATAAAATGTGGATATGTCAAATGAAGTATACAGTATGATAAATAAAAACATAAATATATGATGGTTTTGTGACATCTGTACTTTTAAATTTGATGACATGGTTTTGGTTAATAATGAAATGGAACAAATAAAAACCTCAATCAAGGAAGAAATGAATGAATTTAAAAATTTTAAAACTAGCAATAATATCATAAATAATGAACCAGTAATTGTAGAAAGGAAAAATAAAAGTTTTGATGAAGTACAACTTCAGCAAAACTTCTTAATCAAGCCCAAAAATAAACAGGAGAGCAAGAAAACTAGAGATATTTCAACAAAAACGATAGACCCAGGCCAACTTGAAATGGGAATTACCCAAATAACAGATACCAAATGCAGAAATAAAGAAGTAAAAAAAAAGATTACAGCAGAAAAGAAGTTAAAAAAAAGACTACCAAAATAAGACACCTGAAAAAAAAATTACCGAAGATAAAAATTATAGAAAAATATAGAAAAAAATATAACTAACGAAAAAACTAGAACAATTTGTAAACAAGAATTCTTTTTTGAGTCACGAAGATATAAATATGAATCTAAAAATAATCAAAAAAAAAAAAATTAAAACCAAATACCAGGCAATTGTTGATTGTGACCCTCTTTCCTTTCAATTGATTACAACCCAGGATAGGTTTTGTATTGACTTTACAATGTGCAGAGTGTTTGAGTATACATCAGTTTTTAGATGTTATAAATGTGGAAATTTTGAAAATAAAGCAGATGAGTGTACCCATGAAGAGAAGTGTTTAAAATGTGCACAAATGGACCACAAGACCAATAACTGTGTAAGTCAAAATATGACATGTAATGTGTGTGTTACGTCTTATGAAAAGTTTAACCTTCAGTTAAAAACTAACCATTCAGTATTCGATACTAAATGTCCAACTTTTTAAAGAAAAATTGAAGTTGAGAGAAAAAATTAAAACTTGCAATATATAGCAATCACATAAGAATAATTCAAATATAAAATATAATTGTTGGAAAATTTGGGTAAGGGTCTCTGAGATACTTTACTTGCGACGTTCGGTATTTATTAGAATTATGAGTTTTCCTGGACAAAATTTAAAAACAACCGGTTAGGAAACCTTCTTCTATGAACCAAAAAATACAAAGGTCAATATTAGCTGTAGTGTGTAATGGTAATGACAATCGTGTCATACCCCAGCAAGCCAAAAAAAAAATATGTTTAAAGGTCCCCCAAGGATTGTTGTTTCTGTTTGTCAGAAAAACTCATAATTAAAAATTACCGAAACGTCGGCAAGTTAAAAGTAGTTTTTTCAAAAAGAAGGACCCTTACCCAAAAAAAAAATTTCCAACAATTAATAAGTCGGTCTAAAAACTTTTCTATTACATAAAATATAATTTCCGTGTTCTTCACCAAAATATACAATGTATAAGAAATAAAATAGATCAGTTGGAGTTTTTAGAAACGAAGAAAATAGATATAGCCTGTTTTACAGAGACTTGGTTAAAAAAATAATGAATATTAAATTGTGAAAATAAATGGCTATAATTTATGTACTGTGTTCAATAGATCTAAATTTAGAAATGGAGGTGTAGAAATTGTTTGTAAAAATAATTTATTAGAAAATGTAAAAGAAATAAACATAATTCGAAAATATTGTAAAGAAAAAGTTATTTAAGTGTGTGAAATTTAATTACTTTATGCAAAAATTAATATTAAAATTGTTATTATGTACAGGTCACCTTCGGCAAGTCTGGATATATTTTTTGCAGAACTAGACCTAGACAATATATTAAATTGTATATGTTCTAATCTGAAATGTCGCATAATTCTATGTGAAGACCTGAACATAGATCACTCAATTAAATACGAAACTTCAAATAATCGCACTGATATCTTAGATACCTTTAAATTGTATAATAATGTGCAAGAAGCAACACGAATATTAAGTAACTTAGCTACATCTATTGATTACATGTGTACAAGTTCTAATTTTTTCAAAAATACGTGTCACGTAATCTATAATGCGGTTACGGTGCAAATGTTATCATTTGGGATAGAGAATGACAGAATCCTTGACAAAAATTATTACTACCAGGTCATTAAGTCAAAATAATTTTGAAGTATTTATCTCTTATATAAGTAAGGAATCCTGGCAGGAAGTATACCATTGTACTGATGTAAATATAGCTTTTGATTTATTTGTAAATGCATTAAAATACTACATTGAAATAGCATTTCATCTAAAAAAGGTTAATATGAAGAAAACAAGAACAAATCTTGGGCAACTAAAGGAATACGTGTTTAATCCGAGAAATTAAAAGATCTGTATAATATAATGACACTTACTGGAAACCAAAAATGATAAAATTATTCATAATCGCTACAAACATGTATACAGAAAAGTAATAAAAGCTGCAAAAACTTATTTAATGAGCAAATTTATTTTAAAACAAATAATAAAACAAAAATGACAGTAAGATGAAAATTAATGAAATTCCATCAGATAATGGATTAATTGGGGATTTTCAAGATATTACAAATCACCTCAATAATTTTTTTGTCGAAACACCAAGTAGTTTAAGTAATAAGTTAAAGGAAGAAAATAGGGTACAAAATTGTACAGGTAATCGTAATAGTGTAAATTACGAACAATGCTTCTAGCGTCTGTAGATAAAATGTTTGTTTTTAATATTATCTAACCTAAAAAATTCAAATTCAGTAGGAATTGATGATATCAGTACAAGTATAATAAAATCATGTACAAATTTTATATTGGAACCTTCAGTATATTTAATTAATTTGTCATTTTTATATGGAGTATTTGCAGAAGTATTAAAGGTAGCTAAGGTTATACCAATATCTAAAAAATAGGATAAAAATTATGCAAAAACTATAGACCTATTGCAGTATTATCAACTGTATCAAAAATGTTAGAAAAGGCAATTTATATTAATATTTACTATTTTCTAGAAAAACATAATATTTTAAATTGTAAACAACATGGTTTTAGAAAAGGCAAATCGACAACTTCTGCTATTTATGACTTCCTGGAAGTACTTTATCCAAAATAAAAATAAAAAAAACCGTTGGAATATTTATGGATTTAAGTAAGGCCTTTGATCTTGTTGACCACAACTTGCTTCTTGAAAAAATAACATCATATGGTCTTAGAAGCAACATTAAAAAGCTATTGACCTTATATCTATCATGACGTAAACAACTTGTTAAAATTAAATTTGCTTATTCTTTAATTGAACACCCTGTATATTATTCCATATTTCAATTCTTCTCGAAATTCTAAACAAAATTCATTATACACATCATGTATCTAAACTTCATCGTTTTCGAGATATCGAACTTTGAAAATCATTTTCTTATAAATTATACAAACATATTTTAGTCCATTAAGTTTATAGTCTATCAAGTTACCTTTGAAAGTTTCTAGCTCCATAACAACGCCGCGTCGTTCATTTGTCTAACAGTGATTATCTTGAAAACACATGTCAAAAATACATTTAGTGTGAATAATTTTCGCGCAAAAATGGCACGTTTAAGTAAAACCGAGCGTATTGAAGTTTTAATGATCATAGGATCTGGTGATAGAAGACGAAGTTGTGACGAAGTAGTGGATATTTTTCATGAATTGCATCCCGATCGGGAACGTATTTCTAAATCAACCGTTTCAAAAAACATTGCAGCGTTTTCATGAAACTGGAGGTGTTACAGATCGACGAAAAAGTGGAAGACCAGTAAGCGTTACAAATGAAGAAAAATTCTTTATGTTATATTAGATTTGATGGAAAATCCAATAAATTCGACACAACAGAGGGCTTTAAATCATAACATGAGTCGATATTCCATTGAAAAAATTTGCAAACGAAAAAAATTCGATCCATATAAAATTCATTTGTAACAAGAATTGAGTGAAGACGATTATGATCGTAGAATTGAGTTCTGCGAAGTTATTATATATTAATTAAACGAAAATGTCAACTTTGTCACCCACGTTGTTTTCAGACAAATCTACATTTTGTTTAAACGGGTACGTAAACCGACACAACTGTAAGTATTGGTCAGACCAAAATCCACATTGAATGGAGGAAGTTCACACCCAACGACCACAGAAACTAAATTTTTGGAATGGCATTATTGGTGGACACGAGATAGAACCCTATTTTATAAACGGAAATTTGACCTCTGAACGATATTTATTACTTTTGCAAGAGCATGCTATTCCAGAGCTTAGACAATTATTCCCGAACAATAACAATCCCAATTTACCGGCAGAACAAATATGGTTTCAACAAGATGGGGCTCCTCCACATTTTGGTGGTGGTGGTATGGGCATATCTAAATGAAACTTTTCCTGATAAATGGATTGGACACAGGGGGGCAATTGAATGGCCAGCTAGGTATATGACCCCACTTGACTTTTTCTGTGGGATCACATAAAAAATGTAGTCTACAAAAATAGGCCGCAAAATATCAAGAACCGTAAGTAAGAATAAGGTATGAACTTTCCACTATTCCTCCCAACACCCTTTTATATTCACTACAGAATTTTGTTCAGCGAATTCACTACTGTCAGGAGGTAAATGGTGAACACTTTGAGCACCTTATAAAAGAGAATTCCAAAGAAAATATTTGTTGTTTATTAAAACTTGTTTTCTCTTTTTTTTTCTGACATAACTATTGTTTTCATAAAATTTTAAATATCCAGGACATTCGTTTAAAAATACATTTTTTCGTTTCATGCATTTTTATCAACCCTGAACTATTACGTTTTTTTATTTTCTGTAAAAAACTAATACTAAAATTAAATCATATCCATATCCTCCACCTTGTGTTATTTTCAAAATAAATATCCATAATTTGGGGCCCTTTTTCTTTAATAAATTTGAGAATAGTAAAAAGTTACTTTCAAAATTTGATATCTCGAAAACGATTAAGTTTAGGTACATGATATGAATTTTGTTTAGAATTTCGAGAAAAAATTGAAATATGGAAAAATACACATGGTGTTCCATTAAAGAAAAAGCAACTTTGTTTCGTCATGACTTTTTAACTGTTCCTGTATACTTTATTGTTATAGATTTTAAAAAACCCTAAAACTTTTATATCTTATCATTTTTTGATAGCTATCTTATTTTAGGAGATAATCGACCGTTTACATACATATCAGCGACCCTGTATATCCTTCTGGGTCGGAAATCACCGCAGGTTGCTATAGTTGCCCGCGTGTGCGATGCTTGGTCGACAATCTCATGGAGAGCCATCCAAGTGAAAACCACAAAGATGCGACTGACTTCCTGTCAGTGGTTTTCCTTTAGTGTCTTTTTTAAGTTATGTCCATCATTTTAACTTAGCTACATCGTGCTGATGACTATCAATCAGTCAGAAACACGTGTCCACGGTTTGCATTTTTCTGCATTTGCATTTTTTTGCATTCTTGTCTACTATCCATTGGATTTAATAAATTATTATTATTAACGTATTGACTGTAGCAATAAAATTTAATCTATACTCCTCCACTCTTCGAGACTTGTTACTGACAAAATCACACAACGATATGCAAAAGTTCGTGAGCGGTCGTGAGAGGTTGAACGTCTATTTATCTCATTATTCCATCTTTTACTCGGACCGAGGCGCGCAATTGGCTTTCAAACTGTATACTAGTGCATAAATCAGCTATTGCAGTAGATGTGGATTTATTTTCTCTAAACTCATTTTGAGAGTTAGATAACAGATTATGGTTTTCTAACAAGTTAT
>JANEYF010005925.1:0-140335 GCA_029963845.1 Rhamnusium bicolor
GTTATTGAAATCGCGAGTCGTTTATGCAGATGAAAAACCAAAATCCCACCAAAAAGTATTTGGTTCGACGTTGTCCCCTTTTTGCTCCAAATTAGTTACAACTTAATTTATCTTTGTGCGTCGTATATGCGAAAACGAAATAATTTTCACGGCGTTAAAAGGGAAAAGAATAAAGAGAGTGTAATTTAAAAAAGGCAATGTTGCATGTTTGAGTCATTTTCTACGTTTTTCTAATTACGTGTTATTTGGTTTCTATTTTTTTCCAAGGAAACTAAAATTTTCAAGATATATTCTACACACTTATATTTGAAGAAAAAAACATGTATTTAACATAGAATCAGGTACATGTTTCATATCCATAAAAGAACGATCTTTGGCCTACAAAGAAAACAAATTTTTAAACTAATAAAACAATATAATTATTGATGATCTCTGGTCATACACACTAACTGGATTCAGACAGCTTCTATGATTTACCTTAAGCATCCATTATTTATTTTCATAAAGAAGAGTTGGAAGTCAGGACACTTTTTATTCACTGCGGTTTAAATTTTCTTAATATTTTGCATATACTATGTAGTATATTGTATATTACCATAGTCGGATATTCCTCATATAATACAGGGTGTCCAATTAAGTACCTTCCTTTAAGGGGGAGATAGAACTAGAAAAAATAAGTTGAGTTTTATATAGAAACATTTGCCTTAAATCAGTTCATAATGTAGCTGTAACCCCTTAAAGTCTCAAATTGCAAAAATTTAATTTGGACCATTTATTAATTTCATAACATTATGTATGTATATATATATATATATATATATATATATATATATATATATATATATATATATATATATATATATATATATATATATATATATATATATATATATATATATATATATATATATATATATATATATATATAGAGAGAGACACAGAGACATCGAGGATGTCGGTCGGATAGTAGCATTCAGACCATATGAGAAGTTTCATACCTCTCACCACTATTCACTTCACCATAGTTAGCATATAACTAGCAGGTTGGCCACTATCATTTGTCTGTTCCATAACCTATGGCATACTGAAGAGAACAAATAAGTTCGAAATCGATCTATGTCTAGTTAGGAATTGACAATTGATATATTGGCTATCGATCTATCATGATTTGAAGGTGTAATTCAATGCAGGTCGGGGTATTTGCCTCGCTGAGTAGTTGTTTCCTTCAAATCATATTTAATCACATTAGTTTAGTCCATCTGGGCTAGGGGTCGCCGCTCTCGGTACTTGCTGTGATGCAGGTCGCTATCCGCCACAGAGACATCGAGGATGTCGGTCGGATAGTAGCATTCAGACCATATGAGAAGTTTCATACCTCTCACCACTATTCACTTCACCATAGTTAGCATATAACTAGCAGGTTGGCCACTATCATTTGTCTGTTCCATAACCTATGGCATACTGAAGAGAACAAATAAGTTCGAAATCGATCTATGTCTGGTTAGGAATTGACAATTGATATATTGGCTATCGATCTATCATGATTTGAAGGTGTAATTCAATGCAGGTCGGGGTATTTGCCCGCTGAGTAGTTGTTTCCTTCGAATCATATTTAATCATATATATATATATATATATATATATATATATATATATATATATATATATATATATATATATATATATATATATATATATATATATATATATATATATTAATATTTATTTATTTATTAAAATAGTGGTGGTAAGGTCTTTAGAAAAAATAAACCAAAGTTTTAATTAGTCGACGTTTCGTGTATCTTGACACATCCTCAGGTACTCTTTAAATTAGGTTCTCCTTGTAAAATTATCACTAAAAACTTAAACATAAACATTAACAAATAAATATGATTTGAACAGCAATAACAGACAAAGACTTGTCAATGGTGTTTATTTGTACTGTTGTTCCAAATCATATTTATTTGTTAATGTTTATGTTTAAGTTTTTAGTGATATATTTTTACAAGGAAAACCTAATTTAAATAGTCCTGAGGATGTGTCAAAATACACGAAACGTCGACTATGTGAAAACTCTGGTTTTTTTTTCTGACGAACTTACCCCATTATTTTAATAAATATATTGTATATATATATATATATATATATATATATATATATATATATATATATATATATATATATATATATATATATATATATATATATATATATATATATATCAATGCAGGTCGGGGTATTTGCCCGCTGAGTAGTTGTTTCCTTCAAATCATATTTAATAACATATATATATATATATATATATATATATATATATATATATATATATATATATATATATATATATATATATATATATATATATATATATATATACATAGTGTTAAATTTTTATCTAAATATCATGATTTATTGGAGTAGTTACAGGTGGGGTGAGGGTGAATTTTCGCTATAATTTTTTTAACATTTAAGAAGGAAAAAGGCAGAGGTGTTAAAAAAAAGGTGCTCTTTGTAAATTTCGACAGGAGCCATCATTTTTGAGTTAATATATACAAATAATAGATTCTTCTTTCCTAATGTTATTTTGTTTTCGTACATACGACATAAACACCGTCCTACTACAACTACATCCCTGATTGTATATATAACTGGATTCCGGTATAGAACGACACATATTAATGGTTGTTCGGAACGCATTTTTGGTCTAGTAATAAAGAGGCGGAATTAAAAACTCGTAACAGCGCTCATGGGGCAAACTGGGGTTGTAATTCACCATTAACTTCGCCAGCAGCTCTCTGCGCTATCTGCAGGACCGGACGCTGTCTGTATTAACTTCAGATTAGGAGTAAAAACTCGTAAAATTTTATTATATCGGCGCGCGAGGTCGTAGAAGCGACGACTGGGCACGCCTGTTTGGAAAGGTAATTATGATAGTGTCAAAATTAAAATTTAACGAGGAGTCATAAATTTGTAATTGGCTGGAGGTATGAAAGCTACTCATATGTGAAATAATTGTGGATTATATCTATATGGCGAGTAAATAACCAAAAAAACAATACTATTGTATGCATCACATTACTCTTATTTTTGATGGCTTGGTTATATACAGTGTGTCAAAGGTGTTGCTGATAGCCGTGCAAGGCATCTGATTATATACATATTTCAAAAAAATCAGCAAGTTCAGCTTGAAATCATAGTGTCTGAAAATAGTTTGTTAGTATATGATAAATTAGGTAGATTGTTGCATCGATTACATCACAACAATAGAAAGAAGAAAAAGAAACAGAAACCCTTGAAAAAGTTGTTGTATATAAAAATGTGATGTAGTAACAATGAAAGAAGTATAGATAAAAGACTATATTAGTACAAATTGTTTATTTAAAAGCAATAATAAGCATTTAACATAAAAATAATACTAAGAAAGAAATTTCTTTGGATATTTAGAGTCACGTAGCAAATACTAACACTAAATTTTAGTCAATGCCATAATATACTCTAATTAATCTGCAAAGCAGTTATGTTGAAAATTGTCATTTTCAATTTTAATTTAATTTTTAAAACTCTTTGATAATGTCTGTGATATCAAAATATGTCACATAAATTTGAACAAAATATGTGAAACAGAAAAGCAAGTGAATTAAAAATAAAATTAAATTCGTTATTGCAATGTTTTTAGGGAAAAATAGTCATTTTAATTGGCGATAGATTGGTGTTAAAAATCTTAAATAATCCTAACAATAAACGAACTGTATTTTACTGTGTTTATAAAACAATATTTCATATTTCCAAGTAAGGAAAAACCCTCCTATCTTATTTGATTTTATTTTTTAACAAGTATAATGATTATACAAATTTGTTATTTTTTATTAGAATTCTCAGACCGTAAACAATATCCTCCTACCATATTTACCAAGTTCAATCAGTGATTGTGCTATAAAGTAAATGAAAATGAAGAGATTTATAAATTTTATGAGCGATACTTCCATCAGCATGAAGTGCCGGTTTTATATTAAACGCAGGGAATGAATTTTAATCAGGGCTAAGGGTTTTGGCGCCAAGATTATCACATTTACAGCCAAACTACCCGCAATAAGTGACGATGTATTTTTAATGAGAAAGAAGTTTATTTTACGCATGTAAAATAAACAATATTTTATTTATAGTTTTTTATAGTACCTAATGGATAAAATATTTAGCATATAATGGATAGACGCTGATATTATATTTTGTTGCTTTTGACATTTTTTATGTATGTATATATAAAAGCTTTTTAACAGATTTTTAATTTATAATCGTTATGCTTTCCCCTCACCCGTCCTACCTTTAAAGAACTGAGTCCGGACAAAACTAGGGTTGAATCATACTGATGAACTATTTTTTTATGATGCGTGGGGTGTTTGAAAATCAAAGAAGGCGCCAGAGGCACTATCAATTTTAAAAATTTTTAAATTGCAAGGATAGTAACATGTTGCTCATCATTTGAGAGGCACTTCAATTCTCTACATATTCATTTTTTGAAACATGAAAATCCAAATATTCATTCTCTAGTTATAAGTGTTATTATGAATATTTGAGTCTAAGGATAAAAAATGCAGAAAAGTCGTTAAAAAGATATTTTTACAGAGCTTATCAAAGTTTGTTACCTGGAAATCTCCTGGCGTACATTGTGGAATGTTTCCCTGGTTAGAGATGCACATTCGTCGATTATTTTCTGCTGCAAATCTAAATATATTCTGGTTGAGTAATAAATACTTTGAATTTAAAGTAGTCCCACCAAATAAGTCCAAGTGTGTCAAATCTGAAGAACGAGCAGGTCATTCAATAGTACCACGACGTCCGCTCCGCTAAAAAATAAAATAATATGGGATAATAAGGATAATAAGGAGGAGCACCGTCCTCCTGGAACGTTATTTCAATCCATTGAAATTCTTGGGCATTATTTCGGATTGTTTGCGATATTTCAGGCTCTATGACATTCTCCAACATAATAAGATTTAAGAGCTCAATTAAATTTCCCTTAATGAAAAATGGTCCTATGATGTGATCGTCCAAAATGCCCACACAAACATTCAATTTCTGGGGAAATTGTGTGTGACTTTCCCTATACCAGTGTGAATTCTGATCGCTCCATTATCTCACACTATTAGTTCACATTTCCATTGAGCAAAAATGAGCATTCATCACTGATATAAATGGTAATCAGGATGTTGGGCAATTCTTTCAGTCATGATCTTACTGAACTACATTCTTCTATCTGGATCGTGTTCCATCAATTCATGTACTATTTTCATCGTGTATGAATGAAATTTACTTTTTTTTAAGACTGGATAGACCACATTCCATACATCGTGTAATAAGGCAACCTGAAACGTGGCCATTTCGTATTTCTATTAGTCAATAAAGCTTAGACATTCATTAATTCATTCAGTCGTTCATTAATTCGCGCAGTAATTAATTTGTTAATTCATTTTCTCATTAAATCATTAAATTATTCATCATTTCATTCGTTAATTCAATCGTTGATCCATTCACAAATTAATTCAATCATTAATTCGTTCAGTCATTCATTACGCCACGGTAAAAAGCCAATTTTATTTAATATTATGACATTTCCTCATTTTAAAAATAATGTGTTTCAAGCTCTAGATATCTACAAGATAACCTAAAAATCTATTACAGAGAAATCGCAGAATATGCAGCCATTGACACCAAAATTATTGTGCATCAAGTATTAAAATAACATTTTATTACATGTTCAATAGAATATGTAAATATCTTGAATAAATAAATAATTTCCGTTAAAATACATGCTATTTTTATGGCAGCAGTGAAAATAATATGTATTTGCGTACAGATTTCGGTTTATTTTATTTCCTCGAGATGGTACTTGCAGCTAACTTTTAATTTCTTCCTTGAAAAGTTTCATACCAACTTGAGAATAACTCTGGCCCGCAGATGTAATTAAATGTTAAACAAGTTAATGGGAATTTCTGCTTGATTTACATTTCTGATTTGATTAGTAATTATATTTCATTAAGAATTTCTTTTACCTCCACGGTAATTGTTTTTAATCTGACAATGAGTGTAATAAGTTTACACTTATTTATTTGGATAAAATACTTTCTTAATTTAATATCAGTACAGGGTGCAGATAATTTGGTGTTTCTCATAATTTGATGAAAATGAAATAAAAGCCGCCTATCGTTCTGCATTTTTTTGTGACAGCACGTGACGTATTAAATGCAGATACATCCAAAAAAATTTCAGATACATGCCAACTTACAGCTTACTTCTTTTAAAATTCCTTCAGTTTCAGACTTCGTACTCAGTGGAACTGCGTCTGTACCATGTACTTGATCCCATTTTGTAATGCATAGTGGTTTAGTATTTGAATTACCGCTAATATTTGAATTCATTTTTCTAGTTTGCAACTTTTAGTAGCATTTTGAATTATTATTACAATATTAAAGAAATATTTTGTTTTTCAAACTCTTGCCCACATAGGTTTAAAATATTGGTAACATTTCCGCACTACAAATAATTAACCAGTTTGATTTACAAAGCATGTCTTCTGGTAGATATAAAATACTTTTTTTATAATTACATTTACCTGTAATTACACTGAAATGATTTTTTTTAAAGCAACAGTTTTCCAGCAAAATGCGCGAAATTATATCCATGTAATTAAACTATGATTGAATAAAATCGGCCATATCTTAACAATATTATTATCTCTTACAGTGAAATTTAGCATATTGTTACGCCACTCGACTGTGTAAACTGAATAGATGGAACTAGAATTGTACGAGAACGGCCGAGAATATTCCGGAATGTTCTAGACCGCGTGAATGGATGTATAAATAAAGCGAACGGTGGGCCGAGGCTCAGTCTTAAATTGAAAGTGAACGAGTAAAGAAGAAATAAGGTAGAAACTTAAAAGTGTTTAATTGTGATTATAGTTAAGCCGGTAATTAATCTATTGTTGTTAATTGTTAATTAGTAAATAAAGTAGTAAATAAGTGTTACCTGGACTTTTAATTAACGAATCTACGTGTATCGGTGTTTGTGTGAATAGCAAACACGTAACAATATCTACGTAAATTACTAATAAAGTTTCATAACAGTGCACATTATCAAAGGGATTGCTTTTTGCCAGTGGTGCTTTCTGTCAGTTAAGTTTATAGTTTTTAAGCATTATTTATGCACCTTGATGGACCAATTATACAAACTCTGAATGGATCAACATAATTTGGGTGTTAGGATGTTATTATGGTAATTGTAGTGCAGTAGCCAGTGAATATTTTACTTATTGTAGTTTTACTAATGAAATTTATATACATACTAATGAAATTTATATTTACCAATTGTCAGCTGCACATTTCTGTCAGAATCTACCAATTTCGATCATAATTTAAGAAAAGAGGATAAATACATAAACATAAACAGTACATAAATAATAATTTATTTTTTGAAGACTACTGGGGTCTTCATTATGTGTGGAGGTAAATAACGTTTAAAATTTTTTTTTTTGTAATATTTAAATCTGGTGTAAATAGTGATGGGTATATTCCCGGGAAAGAAATATTGGGAAAATTACCGGGAATGTTTCAGGGCAAACATTTCCTTGAACAAGGCCAAAGAGATAATAGAGTAGCAGTGAGTACCCACTAACTTTTGTAAATCGGATGAGATTGACAAAAGAAAGTCAACCACAGCATAAATAAAAATTTCAAGTTTAAACTTATTCATTGCATGTGTTTGATGTGCAAAGAGAGTAAAGATATTATATATTACCCAAAATATTACCATATTACCCAAAATGTCCCTTAATATTGCTAGATGTATTATTTTTTTGTATATTCCCGTTTTTCTCGAAATTTCCGCGGGGAATATTTGCGGCTACCCATCACTAGGTGCAAAACACAAACCCATTTTTCCTGAAGTGGTTAATTGCATTTAGTAAACACAGTTAATATGTATTAAAAAATAATATATTTTTTAAAATCACAAAACATCAAAAAAGATTGAGGTTAATAATCATTTCAAACTTTTGACAGGTTTCTTCTCTTTGAAATCTCAAACTTATCTGAACTTAATAACAAAATCTGCACTGTGATTGGTGGGTACATGTATCATTTTTAAGACAGAATAATTAAATTCATCAAAAACATAGAATTTTATTCAATTTGTTATATCTTTTCTATCGAAATCAGATTTGAAAATATCATAAGAATCCCAAGTTTTTATCTCTAATATGTACATAAGATTCATATTTGCAGTTAAATAAATTATCAAAAACATCTAGATAGTAACGTCACACTAATCATCTTTTATAACACAATATGCCAATATGATACTGGAATATGACTATTTGACAACATAACAGTGCATTTTCGTTCTCTTTCTAATAAAAAGACATTTCCGATTCCTCTAGAGGACTTTTATATTTCATTCATACTGGAAATGCAAAATCTCACTTTGTTGACCAAATTCGGCAGTTTTCTTCCTAAAACCCTCGTATAATCGAAACATCACTTTGTATAAAAAACTTCATCATTGCCTTTTCGTAACTACGTCCATCCCAGTCTTCTAAATGCCTCGCTTCTCAGTTTCTACAAAATACACCCACCTATTTATAGAACCAGTCTTTCTTTGAACCTTTTCAATTTAACGAGTTGAAGTCTGTTTACGTAGATCTAGAAACATTGTATTCAATGGAATGTTCTAAAAGTTTCCCTGAGTTTCGTATATTTGTTTCGCAGAAACTACATATACTCTAAATAATACTAGTTCTTAAAGTTGTAATAAGTAACGATGTTATCGTTGGTGGTTACGAGTTTTTTACGTATGAAGAATTAATTAGTATCTACATCTTCACATTTACTATATATGTATTCTTACACAGATTTCATATAAAAAAGTTTCTCTTTTTGTAACGCTGATGTTAAAAATCTGTCAAATCAATCTGTTACATGAGTGACATATTCCACTTCAGGTTAATTTATTTCAAATCAATTCAATTTTAGCATGAATTTAATTGAATATTAGTGCTACGTTTATTTCCTTTTTTGTTGTTTATGTTTTATTTATTCCTTTATTTATTTATTCATTTATCCCTTTATTCTCAACAGGTACAACCCAATTATAGAGAAAGCTTATAAAACACAACAAAATATAATACAACTACAAATTTAAAACTTAAAAATATGAGACAAAGATTCACATATTAATAGAAAAACAATTTACAATATGCTTCTTAAATACATTATGCCTATTAATAATTATATCATAGTTATTGCTTGGTTTTGTAAATTATTATGTAGCAAACACATTCTTATAATGTGCGATTTAATATACCTACCTATTTGTTTGTGAGAGAATCGCCTCCTCATATCAGGTATTTTCAAATCAATTTGTTCCAGCAGAGAAATATCATCAATTTTATTATGCAGAACTTTATAGAATAACATCAGTACATTGATCTTCTAGAGTAAAATATTTATAATCACTAAATAAATTCAGATAGGGGATATCAATGAGGTAGTCACCATGATCTTTATAATGCAAGTATTTTAAAAAATAATGGTGTCATTTTTCAATAGTAGATATATGTATATTTCTTGTAGTACGGATCATAAATCATGGTACAGTAATCAAACTTACTCCTCACATAGGATTATATAATAGTTTAATAGTAAACGTGTTACGGAGTTCTTAACTATTTCTTATAAGGAAACCTTTTTATTACACTATTAATTAATTAATTTATATGTATGCTATAACTTAATTTGGTATCAAATAGGTATTATACCAAGATCTTTAAAAGTAGTTACCTGAGGAAGATTTACATTGCCAATATTATAATTTAAATTTAGTGCCTGATTATATTTACTAGAGTAAACCCATGCAGAGGCATTTATTATTATTGAGTGGAAGCGCATTGACATGAGACCAATTATATATAGAATTAAGATCATTTTGCAACATTTGGGAATCCATTTAAAGAGTTTAGCGTCATCAGCGATTATTGAAATATGGGAATTTTCAATTACATCTACAAAATTATTGATAAATAATATGAACAATAGAGGACCCAGGTTCAACCATGGGGTATTCCCAAATGATGGAATATATGCTTTTGATGTATAATTATTGTGATGCTACATATTGTTCTCTATTAGCAAGAACGATTACGATAATTTTAGAAGGAATATTAAATTTTGACAGTTTCTCGATTAACAGACTGTGGCTGAGTCGAATGCTTTTGCAAAATCGATATATAGCAAGTTGTTACTGTTGATATTAGTAACACAAATTGCGAAAAAACAAATAAAAAAAGAAAGTTGAAAAACTGACCTTACCTTACCTAAAATACTGTTAAACTTTTGTGGACCACTGAATTGCTCAACTGACCCACTTATGACGCGACCAACATGATTTGTTTATCTAAGTTCGTTGTAAATTGCAAAGATACTCCAGTTTTTTAGTTTAAATGATAAATCATTTAAAAAAATTTCACAAAAAGCATGTAAGCAGCTATTCGGCGAGCTTTGATATTCGACCACGTATGAATATGGAGACAGAAACGTATTCAGGACTCACGTTTCACAATAGCAATTGTTTTCACTATCAATTTACAAAACTTATTTTAATTAGTTTCATAATTTATTGACACTTGACAATTTTTTTAAATTTATTAGGCAGCACACACAGTTGAGCTCTTCTTATCCATATTTTACGTACATTCTCAAAAATTAAATAAAAAAATAGTAACCTTTTCAATCACTAACAATATCGTAACTGAATGCTTAACAAAAAGCTCCTGCAGTATAACTTCGTCCCCTCCCTATTTAATTCGTCATAGAGAAATTACAAAAAAGCGTAAGGAGTAGTAGGTTCACGGCGACAAAGTGAACCGAACTCTACAAAAATGGATTACTTTTATTTATTAACAGGAAAAAAAATTGCATAAATTCTCTTCAGGTCGCCTCTGTTAGTGGATGGCATTCATGTCTTTCACGACTTTCATTTACGTCGAGATTAACGGTCGGTGCGTTTGAAGGGATTATGTTAAAAAATGCCATCGGAGACAAAGTAGCAAAAAGTGGTGAATCAATTATTGTAAAAAACAAGGTCAATGTCGTAGTCACCCAACCTGTCTTAATTTCTTTTCGGTTAAGATAGGTCAACATACACATCCATTTTTTTCCAAAGAATTTGAAACATATTGTGTAAAATTTACAAAGTTGTAGACTTATTTTTCATAAATCCATGTTGAAATGTTGTTACACTAGTTCTAATAATGGGATAAATAAATGAGTAATAGATTCAAACACCTTAACAAAAGCTGGTAAGGTGTTTGCTCTATAGTTATTATTAAATAACGATCACCTTTTTTATGGACAGGATATACCTACGCGGCTATGCTAAAGAGTGCGATGATTGCTGTATTATATCGGGTACGCGGTTATGCGGTAGACTGTGATAGAGGCGTACTGTTGCGCTATACATGACTCCTTTGTTAACAGTGCCCGCGTGCCCGCGGACGTACACAAACCGGTATAATCAAAAGAGGAAGCCACACTTCAAATTAAAATATTTTCATGCTCTTTTTCTATTTTTATATGTGCAATGTACTGCGTACACAGGGTGATGGTGGATCAATGCCAGTGAGACAACACGAAAATAATCGCAATCAGTCTTGATTTAATTATAAAATATTTTTGGAAAATAAAAATTTTGATTTACATTTTATTTATTAGAATTTTTTATATGATTTTTTTATTTGTTTAACAAAAATCACCAAAAAATATTTAGCTTTGTCATACTTTAATTTTTAGGGCTGGCTGCCTGCTCTACTGGAGCCGACACTGTAAGCCATTATGAGGATATCATCTTTTGATAAGAAGAAAAGTATAGATTAGTTCGTTGAAGTAGATAAATATTGTATGTTTTAGATACGAAATACATTATAAATGTAGATTTAATAAAAAAAATCAATGTAGTTGTGACAAATACAAAGATGTTAATATGTTCCTACTATATCATAAAACTATAGCGCTTCTTTGTACAGCCCTTCTATTAACATTTTATAATTTCAGTTCTTATCGAAGTGGTGACAACATACATGATTACAATACCAAAGGTAAATTAACAAATTGTATTATTATAAACAAAAGTATACAGCAGCGGTCATAAAATAAATGAGCTTGATAGGTAATTGGTATCCGTATCCACTTTAGGAATAACACTGATTTATTTTTTGTAGAACTAGGAGTAGACGGTCAAAAATATCCTTTTTTTTTGTTTTAATGCAAGTTTTGTTAACACCTCAAAATGAAAAATTCGCAATATTAAAAATTTACATCAAGTGATAACCTGATACAGTCGGTCATTTAAAATAAAAAATATCATATTTTATCAAAAATATTGCCATAAATCAAACGTGGTTCTACTACTAAAGAATTGATGTAATTAGTAAAGAAAAGTAATTGTCAGCATATTTTATATTTGCATTAATAATTCTGTTATTTCAGTATCATGTCCTGGCGTAACTGACTCAACCACAACATATTTTGTACATGAAACCGATTGCTCCAAATTCTACAGATGTCTTGACGGAGTTCTCATACTATTAACTTGCCCAGATGGATTTCATTTTGATCCCTTACGTTACATCTGTGACAGTCCAGATAAAATAGAATGCAGAAATACATATCCAATAAACGCATTTCAAGACGAATTAAATGAAATTTCTGTACAAGGTACAATAATACCCACTAGCTTCGATGTACCAGCAGCCGACACAATATCTACCTCAAACATTGAACCAACAAGCACTATAATACTTACTAGTACTGGTTTACCATCAACCACCACATCCACAATATCTACAGATACTACAACAATAATACCTACAAATACCCCTACCATAATACCTACTACAACTGATATATTTCCTACTAGTACCTACGAACCATCTTCTACAATATTTACTAGTACAAGTTTACCAATAACAAGCACAGGAAGTACAATATCTACCAATACAGGTACTACTACCTACGAACCAACTACTATACTACCCACTACTAATTATGAACCAACTTCTACATTTATTACTAGTACAACTGATCTACCAATAACAAGTATATGGACTACTACTACTATAATACCTACTAGTACAGCCACAATAATTCCTACTACTACAGGTTTTCCAACGACTACAATAATATCTCCTACTACTACCTATGAACCAACTTCCACCATAATCACTACCACAAGTTACTTGCCAACAACTACCATAATACCTACAAGTACAGCTCCTATAATCCCTACTACTACATGTTTTTGGACGACTACTATACTACCTACTACTACCTATGAACCAACTTCACCATATTCACTACTACAAGTTACTTGCCAACAACTACCATAATACCTACAAGTACAGCTTCTATAATCCCTACTACTGCATGTTTTTGGACGACTACTATACTACCTACTACTACCTATGAACCAACTTCTACCATATTCACTACTACAAGTTACTTACCAACAACTACCATAATACCTACGAGTACAGCTCCTATAATCCCTACTACTACAGGTTTTTGGACGACTACTATACTACCTACTACTACCTATGAACCAACTTCCACCATAATCACTACCACAAGTTACTTGCCAACAACTACCATAATACCTACAAGTACAGCTCCTATAATCCCTACTACTACATGTTTTTGGACGACTACTATACTACCTACTACTACCTATGAACCAACTTCTACCATATTCACTACTACAAGTTACTTGCCAACAACTACCATAATACCTACAAGTACAGCTTCTATAATCCCTACTACTGCATGTTTTTGGACGACTACTATACTACCTACTACTACCTATGAACCAACTTCTACCATATTCACTACTACAAGTTACTTACCAACAACTACCATAATACCTACGAGTACACTCCTATAATCCCTACTACTACAGGTTTTTCGACGACTACTATACTACCTACTACTACCTATGAACCAACTTCCACCATATTCACTACTACAAGTTACTTACCAACAACTCCCATAATACCTACGAATACAGGTACTATAATCCCTACTACTACAAGTTACTTACCAACAACTACCATACTAACTACTACTACTTATAAACCAACTTCTACCACACCAGCCGAAGCAGCAACAAGCACAGAGTCTACCATAATACCTACTGATACAACTACATAGAACCTACTACTGTATTAACTAGTACGATATTACCCACTATTATCGCTTAAAATTTGAGATTTATAAAACAATTTTTAACATCAGAAGGTATTAAAATTTTTTGATTTTGTACACAGAAGTAAAATTTATGTTATAATATTCTGGAGTGGGCTGGAACCTTTGATGTGAAGATAACACTGACGTAGTTTTCCACGAGACACCAAAACACTATATACTGCACTCGACGCGCGTTTCGTCAACCAAGTTGGCATCATCTGGAGATTATTAAAACTAAACTTGTGCTAAGAATCTACCCTATTTATACCTAAATCGGGACAATAGTTTAGGTATAAATAGGGTATATTGTTAGCATAAGTTTAGTTTTAATCATGTCCAGATGATGCCAACTTGGTTGGTGAAACAAGCGTCGAGTGCAGTATATAGTGTTTTGGTGTTTTCGTGGAAAACTACGTCAGTGTTATAATATTCATTATACCAGTATAATCCCTGAAAACTTCAAAAGCGTAATTTATTAGGACATATTTATTGAAGCAAATTTACTAATATTTAATTTAATAGTCCTTTATTTGTTTAAAGAAAAATTGTAATTTTGTTATATTATTTTAAATAATCTTTGTAAATCTTTAGTAAAAAATTCTGAAGTCATAATAAATACGTTTTTATTAAATATATTGTTGACTTGAAAATTTATGAATCAGTTCGGTTTTCATCTATTTCATTATCAACTTAAACTGAAAACTCAAACGTTTCACACAAGTACCGTACCTACATAAATTATGAATACAGATTCTATCAGTTATCAACAAGTTTTTATTATTTGTGATAGCATCAGTTTCGAGGATCCATCCGGTTACAAATGTAATTTTCCAATGAGGATAGAAAACGAAAAGTTATAAAAGTGTAACGAGCAGGAAGTGGTCGGAAATATACCCCGATCTGAACTCCATTGATCACTACCTACGTTTTGAAAAAAACTTAAATGTCAAAAAGCGGAAGTACCTTCAATATGTTTTATGTTATGTATGGATTAAAGTAAAAGTCATTATTTTGTTGAATCTTCAATTTGTTTGATTTTAAAAAATAGTATAGGAACTTTGGTTAATATCACCTGTTAGATCCTTGAGCAAAACCCCTTTGAGCATTTGCTTTAGCTTTAGAGACAACATTACTTACTAACCCCTTTTATAAAGTTGCCCATAATTTTACTTTTAAGATATGAACACATTTGCTAATGTACACTCTATTGCCATTTTAGCTGAATCAAAAGAGCAGAAAGCAAAACTTTAAATTGAGAAATAAATAAACGTTTAGCTAATAGCTATAATGTATCAGCGAGCGGGATAGTCGCAATTATAAACATAAAAGGGTGCAAGCCCTAGGGTTACACTGAGTGAAAGCATGTAAATAATGTTACAAAGGCAGAATGTTCACACGCCACCAAAGTACACGTGTCAAATAAAACAAAAACAACACCTATATTATATTCATGTATGGGAATCTTCGAAACGGCGACATCTCGAAGGACACAGTATGTAGAAACTAGAACATAATAGAAAAATTTGAATAGACTAACCCTGTATGGCAGGAATCTGTTCATGCATAAATGATTATGTTAAGCCACATAAAAGAAATCACTGGATCTGGTTATTTAAGTATCAAATGGGCTTTGTCCCTGTAGTGGAACATATTTAAAACGACTACTTGAATGATAAATCAAAACTATTTAATTGTTAGTTAGAATATCATTGGTTTGGTACTATTTCAAAAACGTATAAATGAGGAACAATTTATCAAAGGGTTTCAATTCAATTCAATTCTTTATTTCCAAATCGCAGGTACAAATAAATTATATAAGTAACTAGGAGTGCGTCAAGGCAATGTACAATATATTATGCATAATATAAAGTATGAATAAATAATGATTACATAAAGCTATAGAACAACATATACCTATATAGTACTGATAAAATAATAATGTAAGTAACAACAAATCACTGCGTGTACAACAAAAAGACAAATAAACAAATAAAATAAAAGGTCATGCTAAATAGAATTGATGTCGTAAAAGCTTTTTTCAATTAGGAAACGCTTTAGTAGCTTTTTGAAAATTAATTAGCTGAAACTGTTTACCTCAGTAGGTAAATTATTGTAAATTTTACAACCATTATAATAAACGCTTTTTTTGATATAATGCTGTCGTGTGTTGGTCAGGAATTAACTGACTTTTAAATCTTGTAGGGTAGTCCTGGTTCCTTTGGTTTCTAAGGAAAATTGATTTATTTTTATAGACAAAACAACATATTTCATAGATACATATACCTGTCAGAGTTAGTACTCTCAAAAGTTTTACGCCAATCTCGTGAGTGTAAACTCTCCATAACCCTAATAACACGCTTTTGTAAGACAAACACACGGCGAGCATAAGTAGTACTCAAGCCCCAGAGCATAACCCCATACCTTAGATGGGAGTGTATATCTGAATAGTAGAACGCTAGTAACGCATCCTTGCTACAATGATTTTCTAGGTTTCGCATGCCGTAATAGCCTCTCTGTCTCACAGGCCATCAATGGTGGACGTTAAATTTGTCTATTCCTCCTAAAATTTAACTAAACTAAGGAGAATTCATCGTCGGTACTCGCTCGGTTTGTGCCTAAAAGAAACAGTGACAGCTTTACCTTTATTCAGTCTAAGCCTGTTTTACTCAGACCATATCATAATATCTTTATATAGTAGTTTAGATATGTTTTTTTACAGCAGCAGGACTTATCTGTACAAATAAAAAATTTGTGTCATCAGCGTAACACATATTGTGTATGTTATGTTTACCTTGTGTATATAAGGCAAGATCAGTGGCGAAGATAAGGTAAAGAAATGGTCCTAATATGGAGCCCTGTGGTACACCTGAAATTATGGGACATTTCATGCTTTCTGTCTCATTGGCATATACTACTTGTGAACGGTCCATGATGTAGCTTGATAGAAAGTTTAAAGCTGGACCTCTAATACCATATCTAGACAACTTCGCAATTAGCATATCATAATCCACGTAGTCAAATGCACGTGAATAGTCAATAAAGAGATCAAAGGCTCAAAAGCCTTTGTCTAAGGCGCCCACCACCGAGCCATGGAAGTTAACTAACGCAGTGTTCACACTTTTAATTTTTAAAAAACCATGTTGAACTGGAGACAAGAGATTATTTATTGAAAGAAAGCACTTAATTGTTGCAAAAATACAAGCTCTGTAACCTTCGATATACCCGAAATTAGGCTAATAGCCCAATAGTTTTTGTAAGAGTTTTTGTCTCCTTTCTTAAACAATGAAATGACTGCTAGATTTTAGACTGTCGGGGAAAGTACCAGTTTCGAAGTATAAATTGCTGATGTAAGTTAACGGCATAGCTAAAGTATATTTACATTTCTTTAATAGATTATTTGACATGTCAAAACCACTAGAATTTGATGATTTTAACCGATTAGTAAATAGTAACGTATCTGTTTCAGTTACAGGATGAAAAAAAAAAGATTTACCCAGAAAACATTGGGGTGCTTGGTTGTATCTGTTAAATGTGATTGATAGCATCAATCATCTGTTTATTATACGTAAGATATTTTCATTAGGATTACGATTTCGTCAGCTGTCTAATATGAAGTTTTAAATAGCTATTAAATTTGTTGGTGTGTTTTTAGACCAAAATAAAAATCAGGTTCACTATTAGTTTGAAATGACCCAAATATTTCACTCTGTTAATAAAATGTAGCTCAAGAAATCTAATTGCGTACATTTCAGAGACTGTAGAGTTACAACCAGTTTCAAAATATTTTCATCGTATTTTTTTGTTGAAAATCAAAAATAAAGTTATACATGGGAATTTAAAAAAGTTTCAATGGGCTTCTACAAATGTTAAGAATCGGTGATTAAAATATAACTACGTTTTTAAGACTCACCCTGTACATTTGCAAAAATAAAAAAGGATTGTACACAGATCTTCCGTTTTTCATTTAAAATCTGTTTGTCAGACATGAAAAAAAGAACTCAATATAACATTAAATAACCAACGTTTTGTTTTGTTATTTAAAACAATTAATTAGGTTGATTATTTAATGTCACTCTGAGTTTTCTTGTCCTTTAAGGCACAATATTAGCATGCAAGATTACAACATTAAGATCTATTTGACATACTTAAATTTTGAAAACTTTAACAAACTGGATATTTTTCATATATTTCCGTAAAATTTGCTTCACAATGGTCATTAATTAATGTTAATCTTACTTTTAATATATATTTTTAAGGACATTTTGTTCCGTATCTAAGCATTAGAAGCAATTAACCTAAGCTTTAAAGTATTCCCGAAAGCTTAATTTTTAAAACTGCATCAAATTGGTTTCGTTTATTATCTGAAAGAAGTATTATTTGGCAATAAAATTTTATCTTTTCTTGAAGTGTACCAATTATAACAAAAGAACAAGAATTATGAAAATAATAACCTCCAATTAGCGAGACATAAAATACAGGGCGTAATCCTATTAAAAAACAAACCGCAGCTAAACTTTTATAATAATTTAAGCTTTGCATTCTTATTAGGGCAATTATAATACTTCACCTCATTCGGATACGAGAACGCATAATTGTAGAGGGATTTTAGGAGGGTCGAGACATTTTTGAACGAGAATGTAAAGTGGAACAGGTTAAATAAAGTTATGTTGTACTTGTGGCTTGGTGTCGGATGAGAATACTGAAACTGCTTCCTTTTATTACAATATATGTACACGACATGTATATTCGTATTCGGATTTAAGATAAATAATGTACTTTAACTGCCTTGCGCTTCGATAAATGTTCGCTTATTTTCAATGGTTTGTGTCTATTTAACGTCAACTTATTCAGTCTTGCTTGAAATTGCTAACTTCTTTCTCACTTTTATAAACATAAAAAAGTAAATATTTGTATTTGATGCCAATGGAGATAATTTCCATTTTCATGGTACATTCTAAGCGTATGCCTCAAATATGTGAAACTATAAGACAGAAATTGAAACTACAGGAGATTCTTGATTGTAGGATATTTTTAATTTCAGGATATATACAGGGTGACTCAGCTAAAACTCCCCAAGCCGATTACTCGGAAACTAAGAAAGATATTGAATTTCTGTAAACGCCAATAAATAGATATTCCTAATGACTATATACTGAAGTTCAAACGACGTGCTTGCCGATTCTGGTGTGAGCGTCGCGATGCCGAGAAAAAATTTTTAGTTGAAAGAAAGTTTGAAAATATATGATTCTAGTAGTACATTCAATTCTAAGGCATTTTTGTCTTACGCACATTTTTATTTAAAAAGTACTTTTTAAATTATAACAAATTTTAATCTCAATCGCCCATAATATTTATACTCGCATTGAATAGAATTTTTTATAATATTGTTATTGTTACCATTAATAACACAATACAACACTAAAATGATAAAATTACTACGTTCTTTTAACATTTATTCCTGAAAACATAAATACAAGGCCTCATTTTATGATTTTAAAAGAAATAAAACTAAAGCAAATTTTCGAAAGTGAGCCCGTTTTGATAAATGCACATGTCATAACGACGTCTAAGTGCCAAATCACAGGCAGCTAATAAAGTGTTTCGGATAATTGCTGCACAACTGGCATAAATTTTATTTTGCAAATCAGCCATGTCTTGTATTGGTTCCTCATAAATCGTATTTTCTAAGTAACACCACAAGAAAGAATCAGGTGGGGTTAAATCAGGTGACCCAGCGGGCCAACGAGGTGGCCCATCTGTTCCTATCAATTTCTGTACAAAGACAGTATCTAAATAATTCGAAACAATTCTTGCAGTGTGCGGCGGTGCACCATCCTGATGAAACCACATATTAAGCCGCACATTGATGCGAATATCCTCTAATAACGCTGGAAGCTCGTTACGCAGGAAATTTACGTATCGCTGGCTATTTAATATACCCATATAAATACAGTCCTATTAAATGCCCATTTAAAATACCACACCACACATTGATACCAAAAACATTTTGACTATGGGTTATTCTGGCCCATTTTGGATTATCATCTGACCAATAATGACAATTATGTCTATTTACCATACTATTATTGTGAAAACGACTTTTATCGCTCCATAAAATATTTCGTAGTAATGCATTATCTTGCGCATACAGTATTGATAAGCGGGAGATAAAATCTAATCTTCTTTGTGAATCTTCAGCACACAAATGATGAACAAGATGTACTTTATAGGGATGAAATTTGTTATCAGAAAGAATTCTTGACAAGAGGAAAATGAAATGCCAGTGGCAGTGGTAGAACTTCCGCCGTATTACGATTATTTCTAATTCTTCGTACACGTTCACGCTTGCCTTTATCGAAGCTTCCATATTGTAGCAAATTTAAAAACGTTTTATGATCTGGTTGTCTTCAATCTGGGTAACGTCGCCTGTAAAGCCTTGCAGCCTCTCTTGAGTTTCTGCCACATTCACCATAAATAATAATTATATCCAGTTTTTCGGAATTATAGTGTTGAACCATAATATTGCCTTTTTTTACAAGTGAATATTAGAAAATATAAAAATTTTTCCTCACTTGTATTGCAGTGACAGATTGTTGACACTTGTCAAATTGTAAGAAAAGTCAACTTATGTTAATTTGTTTCAATGCGATTATAAAAATTATGGGCGTTTAACATTAAACTTTGTTATAATTTAAAAACTACTTATTTAAATGAAAATGTGTGTAAGACAAAAAAACCTTAGAATTGAATGTACTACTATAATCATACATTTTCAAACTTCCTGTCACCTAAACATTTTTTCTCGGCGTCGCGACGCTCATACCGTAATCGACAAGTACGTCATTTGAACTTCAATATATAGTCATTAGGAGTACCTATTTATTGGCGTTTACAGAAATTCAATATCCTCCTTAGTTTCCGAATAATCGGCCTGGGGAGTTTTAGCTGAATCACCCTGTATCTGATTGTCTGATATTTTTGATTGCAAAGTATTTTTGATTGAGATAGTTGTCGAGAGTATATGGTGGCGCTATCTTGATGGGACAGCAACTTATTTGCATTAAAGGAGATCCTATTAGCTAGGAAATTGAATAATAGTCTAAATCTACAGGGTATTTTCGTTTTAATGAGCAGAATGTTACCAGCGTATAGAGATGGTCATTTTAAACAAAGTATTCTCAATTAACATACTCTTTAAACCTCTTCGTTTTCGAGATACAGGGTGTTGAATGTTCTAAGAAAAAATCGTTTTTTCCAATTATCTTGTGAATAGAAAAGAAAGAATAATTTTTTTGCGTGGAGGAAATATTTGTTGAAATGTTGATATTTCTACAAACGAGCGAATTTTTACGTCAATAGATTCACCAGTGTCGTACTTACTGGGTGCATTTTACTATTTTCTTAAAAAAATAATAACACACCAATGTCTTAATGGCAAATATATTCAGTACGTGTATGGATTATGCGACGGACATTCTGCTGAAGCTGCAGTGGAATACCGTAGGCGATTCCCAAATACAAGACATTCACATCCAGACGTTTTTCGGAGAGTACATCAGATTTTTAGAGAAAATGGACTGGCAAGAAGACAGGAGCAAAATAGAAATTTGAATAATGTTGTGACGAACAGAAACAGGACGATGATTTGAATGTTTGATCTATCATCTATGAATATTCGAAGAGCATCAAGAATTCTTCGCATTCCAGTTACTTTGGTATGGAAAACTTTACGAATAGACCAGCGACATGCGTACCATTTGCAGCCTGTTCAAGGTTTACATCCAGGTGATAGTGAAGACCGTTTAAATTTTTGTCATTTCATGTTGAATTCTGTGAGAAATAATCCAAATTTTTTGAAGAAAATATTGTGGACTGATGAATCCTACTTCACCAGAAGAGAAGTAGTTAATTTTCGTAACCTTCATGTTTAGGACCACGAAAATCCACACAGAATCAGGCCAAGACATTTCCAGAATTGTATAACGTGGTTTATGGGGAAACAATATTATTGGCCCCTAGTTTCTACCTCCCAGATTTACATCAACGTTATTTCTGGAATTTCTTGAAACAACGCATGCAGATATGTGGGATAATTTTGATCTTGGTTAAAGGTGAATGTCTTGATTTCAGCTTAAAAGTTGTTCGGCTCCTTACGGACGATTAGTTCGAAAATGGCTTAATACAACTTATCCAAATCGATGGAACGGACGTGGCGGGCCAGTTTCATGGCCGCCCTGTTCTCCAAAACTTACTCCTCTTATAAAAGATAAAGTTTATTCTACCCCAGTTGACAACAGAGACGAATTATTGAGATAATAGAAACCACCTCTAATGAAATACGACGAAATCAATTATTATTAAGAGTTCGACAGTTCATTATAAAGCGATGCCGAATTTGTATTCAAGAAAGTGGGTCTCACTTTGAACATCTTATTTAGTTTAGAAACCAACTATTTAATTTATGTTTTGTCTAGTTAAAATGTTTCATTTTCAAATTTTAATTTTTATGTTACCTTAAGTTATCGTTAATAAATGATTAAGAGTGACCTTATTTATTATATTTATTATTGTAGTGTTGTAACGAAGTGATTTTTCCGGTAACTATTCTCGGTTGTAATTAGACCTAATAGGTTCATCTTTCACTTTAGTACACCCTGTATACTATAACTAGTATGATTGTGTCAGTTAAAACCGAGTTCAAGATTTTTTAAAAGTCCAGTATGTGGAATAACAATTATTTACTAAACATAATTGTTTCACACCGGTTTATTTTCAGGGTAATCTTAAGTTTTTTATTATCTCAATGATAAACCACTTGTTGTGTTTTCACTAATTAGCCGCCAAGTAAGACGTTGAAAATTGAATTTAATTCAGTTTAATTCAAAGCCAAGTTGAGAAGAGTTGTTGATGATAAAGGAGTACGTTTCTATTTTTTTTTTTTTAATAATTTATAGAATAAATTATTGGATTTATAATAAAATATTAATTTATGACCGTTTTTAAAGATTTCTTTTTTGTAAATATAGTTTCAAAATTATGAGAAAGCGATTCTTGGCGTCAGAATATTTTATAAACGTTTGTTTATGTTAAATAACGCAGGGAATATGTTTATGCAGGTGCGCCAAGTTTGCTTGGAATACATTTACGACGCGCGCAATCTGTTCAGAATTCTTTAAAACACGTAACTTTCGGGTGGGGGATCTTTGAATAAAACCGCACGCACAAGCCAAGAATAGCATCTTCTGACAAGTGGTCAGATACTTCGACTGCACCGTACAAGCAGCTCTCGAATTCCAGTGTGCTCCAACGAATCTTCCAGTGATAAGAATTCTTTTTCACAATTTTATTGCTTTATTGTTGATTTTGGTGCATTTCCGTAATTTGCTGTTTGTGTCCGTATTTCTGTTATATTTTCTTGTCCGTTACTTGTCTACAAATACCGTATGACCTGAGATATTCGGAAAATATAGTAGTTCATCAAGTAAATCCGGGTTACCTATTTTAACTACGAGCATATCGGAATTTCATTAGTAGATACCGCACGAATGAGGTTTTTCTCTAGAACTGTGAAAGGAATCTCACGGTGCCCCGGGAAGTAATACATAAACCGTTCTGTTCTGCGCGTGTAAGGTTTTTCTCTAGAACTGTGAAAGGAAACTTAACGCGCCCTGCGGTAGAATTGCCAATCCGCAGCCACTACATCTCAATGGTAAAGCAAGAATTCTCGCAGATAAATGTAATAACCTCTCGTTTTATCGATATCTAGTGCGAAAATACGCTTTAACTCCGCCCGCATATCTTTGGTCTAGTCAGCTCAAGGGACAGTGTGTCTTAAAGACGAGAATTAATAAATTGATGCCTAATGCTACATCACGAGGTCAACATCAAGCATATCCGGATTTCATTAGTAGATTCAGCGCGAGTGAGGTTTTTTTCTAGAATTGTGAAGGGTACCTCACCATACCGCGTGGCGTAATATCTTAACCATATCGTTTGATATTTGTCCATTCCTACACAAACGACAACCACAGACGCAGACTGCCTGGTAATCCGGGAACTGGCGCTCAAGACCGTTAACGAAATAAAAAAGTTCAAAAGTACCGCTACTATACTAAAGGGTGCTAAAGTGACACCACACCCACCAAAATAAGCATTTTGGTGGGTAAGTACATCACAGTGTATGGAATGAATCAAATTCGACTATTTTCCCTAGTTTCCTATCGAGTTTTTCTTTCAGCCATTTTAATTTCGTCCAAAAAATGGACCCATAGCCTACTCCAATATCGTCTATTATAGCTAAGCAGATACAGTAAAGTTATTAAATTTTACTCGAAAACGGTGGATCCTAGGAAATAAATTAACGAATACTTTTTCTTCTTAAAATATCTGAGGATTCAAAAAATGGTGGAATATTGCCATTAAAACATTGGCGTGTCATTATTTTTTTAGGAAAGTAGTAAAATGTATTCAGTAAGTACGCTACTGGTGAATCTATCAACGTGAAAATTGGCACGTTTACAGACAGCAATTCGACAAATATTTCCTACACGCAAAAAATTATTCTCTTTTTCCCTTCACAAGATAATCGGAAAAAACGACTTTTTTAGAAAATTCAACACCCTGTATCTCGAAACCGAATAGGTTGAAGAGTATGTTCATTGGGAAAATTTTGCTTAAATGACCCTCTTTATATGCTGGTGAAGTCCTGCTCATTAAAATGGAAACACCCTGCATATTGTGAATATCCGTCAAGAATTAAATTAAATTTGCTAAAGTCGCCATACTAATTCGTATAATTTATACGTTAACACCAAATAAACTCAATAAGGTATGTATTTTAAAGTAATCTGAAATAATAAGCCAGTCCCTCGTCCAATCTTTTCGCAATTTCAACTTTTAATAGGTAATTCCAAAAGTTTAATATTTCATATTCATAGCTTAAGTAATCGTGAATCAAGCCCAGAAAGACAACTGCTTATACAACCACTTACTACACCGCCTTATCCCCAATAACCTCGGTAATAACTAATAAAGGAGCTGATGAAGCAAAATGTCCCTTGTTTAATAACAACCCCTCAAACACTTGTTATTACAGTAATCGATTAAGGATGTAAGACACAATAGTGATGTTCCCTCCTCACGCCCATTTTGTTGTCGTTGCCTGTTTCAACCCTTTCGTCAACTGCTTTCTCTATTATGAATTTACAAACTTAAACAAACCATCAATATCAGTACGAAATTAAATTGATGTAAATGAATTTGTATAGCTAATGCAGATGGCACGCTATTTGTAATTAAGATAGCGCTTGTATTCTAATTTCATATTGCTGATGTTGCTTTGTTTGTTTGCACAAATTTAATTTTATACTTGGCGTGATGGCTGTTAGAGTCTAAGCCCTATAATTATCATGTGTGTACACAAAATTAATTTGAGTAGAACAATAATATGATTAGTAACAAATATGTTTCTTAATAAATACATTAAAGATTTATAAAATTACACTTTCAAGTATGGCACAAAGATTTTGAAATTTCCGATCTCATCACAGTACTTTTTTGATCGACCATATACTTTCAAAATTAAGTTATTTTCAGTATCATCTTTTTAAAATCCCAGATATATTTGTAAAATGCAGACAGTCAACTTTTAGTCCAGGAATATGAAAACAAACTTGGCACTCTGACGTAGATATATTACTGTAGATACTTTTGCTTTACGCTTTTACTTCTCCAAAAATATTATTACTGGAATTTGCCCATAATCTCGATTTGACAAAGGATAAACAAACTCATTAGTATTGTATCTGCAAATTTCTTTAAACACGCAACAGGTCACAGCGTTTAAAAGAGCCATTTAAACATTTAAAAAAATGTTTAACTTCCCAACCCGTTATTTGTCCTAACTTCGCTTTGATAGAAGGTAAACAAACTCGTTAGTAATGTTGTGATCAGAATACAATCAGTTTCTAATCACATTTTAAACAGATTATAAACAAATTATAATCAGATTTTAACCAGATTCTAATCAGATTACAATCAGATCTTAATAGATTTTAATCAGATCCTAATAAGATTAAAATCAAATTGCAAACAGATTCTAATCAGATTATAATCAGATTCTAGTCAGATTAGAGTAAGATTACAATCAGATTCAAATCAGATTATAATTAAATTTTCAACCAGCTATTTTTCCATAATTTCGTTTTGATCGATGTTATAGAAACTCAATAATAATGTACCTGCAAATTATCTTCGACATGCAAAAGTTCCAAGTGTTAAAACAACCCTTTGAATATTTAAAAAAAATTTGTCCATAATTTCGATATGATTGATGGTAAAGAAACTCATTAATAATGTATCTGTAAATTTTCGTCGACTTACAAAGGGTTCCAGGGGTTAAAACGACCCTTCAAAAATTAAAAAAATTTTAATTTCTCAACCAGCTATTTGTCCATAATTTCGTTTTGATTGATGGTAAAGAAACCCAAGAGTAAAGTACTTGTAAATTTTCATCGACTTGCAAAGTGTCCCAGAGGTTAAAACAACCCTACAATTTTTTTTTTAATTTTAAGTTTTCAACCAGCTATCAGATTTGAATCAGATTACAATCAGATTATAATCTGATCCTAATAAGATTTTAATCAGATTATAACCAGATTTTAATCAGGTTGTGATACGATTATAGTCAGATTACAATCAGTTTCTAATCACATTTTAAACAGATTATAAACAAATTATAATCAGTTTTTAACCAGATTCTAATCAGATTACAATCAGATTCTAATTAGATTCTAATCAGATTAGTGTAAGATTTCAATCAGATTCAAATCAGATTATAATTAAATTTTCAACCAGCTACTTGTCCATAATTTCGTTTTGACCGAAGTTAAAGATACTCGATAGTAATGTACCTGTATATTTTCATCGACTTGCGACGGGTCCGAAGGGTTAAAGCAACCCCTTTGAAAACACACACCAACATTTTTCAAACCCTGAGACCAGACTATACTTTTTCGAAAGTTTTTGGTGCACTAAATCCAAATCCGACCTCAGAATTGCTCCATCACATCAGGTTTTTTGAGATATCCTAACACAAAAATGCAAAAATACGGTTTTTCGGGATTTTCGCTAATATATTGCACCGCGAATTAATTTTTCTCCACAAAACTCTAGCGGTATCAGAAAGTACTACTCTTCCCCTTCCAAAATACATTTTGATTTTTCAGATATATTATTTCTTCTTGGAGAAATCGTCCATTGAAATTAATTAGTTTGACGTTTTCGTTACAACTATACCAAAAAAAAAAAAGGTGATCCGGCAGGCGAGAGTAGTGATATAATATGATTTTTGGGACACTGATTCCGCATTCGTTGTCAGTTTAACCTCATCAGGTCATGGTTTGTCCCTAACCTTAAGAAATTCAAAATAGCGGATCCGATATGGCGGGTCGGATTTTTGAAGAGTCTAAATTATTATAAAACTTGATATTTGTTATATTTTTCCCTCAAATAAAGTAACTTTGATAAGTTTCTCTGTATGATTGATCGAATATTACCCCTCTCAGTCGAACTCAGAGTCACAAAATGAGGACGTTGCGATGTTGACCCTATTTTCATTTTTTTTTTGATTTTTTTTCTGTGAATTTTTTCTCACTCTTTAGAACTAATTAGATTGAAGTTATTTCATTTTCTTATTAAAATGATCGCGCTTCATTTCAAACGATCGTTGGAGAGACTTACGTTTATGACTAGTAGAGTTATCTTCTCTTTTCAAAGACCAGCAATAGTCCGCCATCATTCTTTTATCTCACCTATCTTGATAATGTCGCTCTTTTTCTTTGAAGTCCCTGATCAAAACGTTAAAGTAGACCTAGAAATTACCTCGAAAATTAAACTCAGCTTTTGTCCGAATTATTTTCCGCTATCTTCCTTAGTTCTCGAAACATTTACCTGGAATAATTAGAACAGATCAGAAATGCTGTGGTGGCCTCTACCGAAAGAACGGAGCATTATCGAGAAAAAATTTTCGAACAAAAGTTGTGTATTGTTGCCGTCATAAAAATATGGGTTCCCGTTTAAAAAATCAAAGTTGACCTTGAAATGATCTTCAAAATGATCTTCCAAGGTCATCAAAAGTATATCATTCTATTGCCCCTTAATAACCTTTAACTCTTGTCTGAAGCTTGTTTTACTAAAAGTACAGATAAAAGAATTAAGAAGCCTGGTACAATTAAAATGGGACACCATGTATGATAACAAATAAACAATGTTGCTACCAGAAAGATGATTTCTCCGAGAAGAAATAAGATATCTGAAAAATTCAAATGCATTTTGATGGGGGAAGAGTAGTACTTTCATATGCCTCAATGAGTTTTGTGGAGAAAAATTAATTCGCGGTATAATATAATCCAGAATATAACGAAAAACCGTGTTTTTTGCATTTTTTAGGTTAGGATATCTCGAAAACCTGATATGATGGAGCAATTCTGAGGTAGGATTCGGATTCAGCGCACCAAAAACCTTCGGAAAAGTATACTCTGGTCTCAGGGTCTGGAGTTTCGTCCAATTTTGTCGGTCTGTGAAATTTAAAAATTTTAATTTCTCAACCAGCTCTATTTGTCTATAATTTGATTTTGACCGATGGTAAAGAAACTCGTTAATAATGTACCTGTAAATTTTCATCGACTTGCAAAAGGCCCCAGGGTTTAAAACAATCCTTTAAACATTTTTAATTCCTCAACCAACTATTTGTCCATAAATTCATTTTGATCGATGGTAATGAATCTCGTTAGTAATGTATTTGTAAATTTTCATCATCTTAGAGGTCAAAACGTTAAATTTTAATTTCTCAACCAGCTATAAAAATGAGGAGGTTTACTATAATCGGGTGTTAATTTTCTGCGTTCGTAATCGTTAAATTCGTTTTTTGTATTTAAAAAGGTTCTGTAAATCTTGTTTTCAACTGATTTTGTTTGATCCTTATGTAATTTTGAATAAAGTCCCTCGTTTATAAGTGTCATAATTTTTGCGTCATATACATTAACATCTAAATTTACTGTGGCATTTTCTTTATTATTATTTTTGTGTCTCATATTAGTTTTCAAAAAACACCCTCTTACTAATCTTCTGACGTAAAATCACAAACGAAGGGGTTTATTTTTTTCAGTAACATTCTGGGTAACTAACTATATTTTTAAATAACGAATAATTATTCATGTGGTAGTAAGTCCCAAAAAAGATAGAGAAATATCTAGAGAATGCCACAAATAAAGTTCAGACAATATTAATACTAATTATATAAAAAACCGAGCTCACTCTGCTGTCTGCCGCCTATTGGGTTCAAATCCCGGCTTTTACCCTGACAAAGTCGAAGGAAGTGATTGTATGTACGCGTTTTTCAACGTGTAGGTCTGGTTTTAATTTTGGGGATTGTCTAATTTATGTGGTGTGTTTTATGTTTTAATTATGCACAAAATTATGTTTTATAAGTTATGTAACAGATGTTTTACTTCAAGAAGGATCCTAAGGTCCCCTGATTACTTAAATTTCTAAAATACCTGCCCCCGTATGTGTAGTTTTGTTTATAATTTTAGTTGGTTTATATAATTTAGTTCATATCTGTGACCTGGTCTATTCAATATGAATTTTGTGTAGTTTTGCAGTGTAAATCAATAATTATTAGTATTATTACTATTATTATCAACAGTGGGGTTTCTTGGCAGCCTCGTTTGTTTGAATTATTTATGTAAAACCTTCTTCCGCCTTAGGAAATGAAATAGTACTAAGTTCTTAGGGAATCTAAAGAATCAGAGATTTTGCGATGTGATCCTTTTAGAAGATAAATTAATCACAATTATGAAATTGAAAAAGAATTAAATGGTACTTATAAATTACTAGGAATTATATCCACTTATATATTTTAATCTAATCTTTTAATCATTCTGTACACTAATTATAGCAAGCAATTTAACTAAAATATTTAAAAAACAAGTAATCGTTGTCAAATAATGGAACAAATTAGAGTTTAATACCGTATTCATCAAAAAAAGGACTGTTTATCTCAACATAACGTTTTACTTTTATTTAGAAAGGCGATTTATCAAATACATAATATTTTATCTTTGCTGTGAAGCTCTCTTCATTGAAAATTATTATTTCATATTGTGCAATTAAGATGTATTTAAAATAAACCTAGTGGCTGCTGATGGATTTATGTTATGCCATATCTCAATATTGGAGCATGGAATCCAAACAGTATTTTAAGGCACGACTATCACTACTAAATGAAGAAGTTTTGCAGAAGAAAAAAATTGAAAAAAAAATTGAAAAAAAAATTGAAAAAAAAAGCTACAAAAAATGCGCTGCCGACCCAGATTACCTCTAGACCATTAGTAAAATATTTACAAACTATTTTTACTTTTTTATACCTAATATGAGGAAGTATAGTAATCGTGATTTTTTTCGGCCTCGAGATTTTGATTGATATATACGTTTTGAACCCTCCTGAATACATTCTGACTATTTTCCGAATAGTGTTTGTCGGTGCGTGTGTGTGTATGTGTGTGTGTGTGCCTGCGTTCGTGCGTGCGTACGTGCATGCGTGCGTGCGTGCGTGCGTGCGTGCGTGTGTGCGTGCGTGCGTGCGTGCGTGCGTGTGTCTGTGTGTATCCGCGATATATCAAAAAATATTAATGGGAGACTTCCAAAATTTGGCAGTTAAGATTGTCAACAACATGTTAGGTGACACATTGAATTTGGTGAATGTAGTACCACCAGAAGAAACACAATGAATGAAAGAAGAAAAAAAGTACAATTTCGAGAAAAAAAAATTTTTATTGAATTTCTGGACGAATCTCGACGAATTATAATGAAAAGATATAACTTTATGAAAAAAAATCTGTCTGCATGTCTGTAGTATCGCGATAGCAGCCACAATTTTTGAGAAGAAGCTTTCAAATTTGGTACACATGTCTTAAAGACCAAAGACAATGATAAATTCGATGATGAGCAAAATTGGTCAGCTGAAAGGAGGTCCACGGGACCCAAATATTTTTGTATTTACCTTTACAAAAAAATATATTCTTGATGAAAGATTATAAACCATGTCTACTATATCAAGCCAAAAAAATATATTACCCAATTACTTAAATAAAGCTGATATAAACTTATATTTTTTATACATTTGACCTCATAAAATGGGGTTAGGATAAATTTAACAATTTGACATTTGAAATGTCTAATTTGATTACAAAAATGTCAATGTCAATAAGAAGAAATTATTAAAATATGACATAAATTATTATTGGCAGTATCGAATGACGTGGACAATTATTTAAAAATTTTAATGACAATTTTTAATTTAAACATTTCAAGGTACACTATAAAAATTTAATTGAGGTAAGTGAAGAATTAAATAGAATGATTTTTTTAAATCAGGCAGTTGCGTTAAAACTGACAACCAAACAACATGTAACAAAATTTTAAAACAAATTCCTAATAATTAATAGTTTCTCTGATAATGGTGTAATAAACCGAAACGTTGGAAAAAAAAATTAAATTAGTTATACCTGACCGAAATCCGCACAAAAAAAAACTATCAATATAAATCAGGATGATATATACTAGTATAAGAAAGTTATGTGCTGGCCACATCATTTTTTTCGTAATTAGAAGGAAAATTTGTCACCCCGTTTTTTTTTGATTTTCGAAAATTTTGATTTTTTGTAGTTATGACATTTTGAAATTGAAGTTCTTCAGTGTAAATTTCAAAATGTCACAACTTTATAAAAATCAATATGTTCGAAAACCAAAAAAAACGGGGTGATAAATTTAGTTTCTGATAACGAAAAAAATAGTTTGCAAATGTTTTACTAATGGTCTAGAAGTAATCTGGGTCGGCAGCACATTTTTGTAACTTTTTTTCTCAATTTTTTTTTACATTTGTTTTTCTGGAAAACTTCTTCATTCAGTACTGATAGTTCGTGCCTTAGAATATTGCTTGGGTTCCATGCTCCAATACTGAGACATGGCATAACCCTAAATCCACCAGCCGTCACTAAATAAAAGTCTGTAGTAGTGATTCAAAAATTGAATGGTGGAAGCCGTTACTTTGTGATAATCCATCATACTAATAGAATAAAGCACTTTGCTTTGTTTTTAATCACTGTTTTATCACAGTGATAAAAAAACAAGGTAATCATTCTATCATTAGTAGTGATTCATTTGATTATCAACGACTAATGGAGTGACAAACGAAATTAAACAGTGAACATCTCAGATCGTTGTTGTTTAAATTAAATGCTATTATTCAATTCCAGATTTAGTCGAATTAGTTACCGCACTTAGTAACATTAAATTTTTATACAATTATTATACAAAGTATATGTATAGACAAATTCAGACCTGTGTGCAACATCATTATTTCTAGGTACCATACATATAGCATGGAGACTAAAAGACATGGTAAATAGGAAATTCAAATGTGTAGAACACAAGTGTTCTCTTGACGTCTTGCGTTTTTATGCAAATTTTATATTCCACTCTGTTTTTGTAGTCTTTTTTATTATTTATATGGCTTCTATTGCTATTGACTTCCAATACTTAAACTAGCTACTATTGGTGTGGTAGTCATGAAGTTTTCTCGCCATTTCGTATTGCATTTACATGTTCTTCTTTTCTTACATTTATTCGTCGATTGGTCTGCCCTCTATATGACTTGTTGCATCCTGGCACTTCATATAGTCCTTGAGTTTCTAGGGCACATTTAGTCTTTGGATTCTGGAGAACTGGCTGATTTTCCTGTCGGATTTCAAGGTTTGTACAATTTTGTATTTAAGGAAAAGTTTTCTGTTCTTCCTTTAATGTACGGCAGATTTTACTACTGGTTTCTCGGAGTCCTCTTGAATTTTAGATCTCGCAGGTTTTTACGCCTCATGTATTGTGTATGAATCAATTTTTTTCATTGTTGACTTTTCTTCGATGATATTTTCGCATCCAGTATCTTCTGGAAGAGTAAGGCAATTGTCTTTACCACTGAATTTGGTTATGCTGGATGCTGTTGTGAATGTCCGTTTAGATATCACAGTGTGAGCAACTTTCTATACAGCGTATGGCCCAGACTTCCTCCCTGTTTCTATTTCACTAATACATCCAGGAATGGAAGTTGTCCATCTGTTTCTGTCTCCATCATGAACTTTTTGACTGTTGTTTAGATAATCTAGGAAAATATTTAGATGCCCTCTTTCATGAATCAAATTTTTAAATGTGTTTACGACCTATCTTGCTAGAGTTCGGTTTTAGTGGTGCAGCTTGAAGAGTAATTCTAACGCCTTCATGAAACTTGAATATATCAATATCAAAACTTCCCAAGTATCACACTCTAGCAGATTTAGTGAACACAGCTACAAGAAGGCTGTGAAATAGTAAATTATGTCACAAGGGCATAAAATGAGCATTAGTAGCCCGCGGATATGAGCTGCCATGGCTAAGGGCTGCTAATGCAAATTCGGCATGTATGACACACAACTGTTTTTCTCCTAGCATTAAATAAAACCAAAAAAAAAAAGAAAAAATATAACAAAAATTTTTAATTTTTATAAATACAAACAGAATTTAATAAGAAACTAAAAGTAGTAACAAATTGCGAATTTATTTATTATAGTAATTAATGTTTATTGTCCCTTGAGCACAATTATGGATAGTAATAGCAGAATTTGTAGACATTCGGTGTGTTTGATGTGCTAGTAGCATGGTGACTTACTTCTATAGATGAATTGATGGTTCATTGGAATTGTCTAGATTAACTAGTATTTCATTTATTTGGTCAGAAATATTTAACACTTCAGTTGTGCCATTTTCTCTAATACTAGACTGTTGTTTTTTGATTTGTCAGGATTTTTTGTGAAATGTCAATCTTATTTGATAGGTAGTCATCGATATATATTTCTGTAACTGCAGAAGAACGCCACCCTCTATGTTTAAAAGAAGAAAGAAGGTACAATTTCGGGAAAAAAAATTAAATATATATATATATATATATATATATATATATATATATATATATATATATATATATATATATATATATATATATATATATATATATATATATATATATATATATATATATATATATATATATATATTTCTGTAACTGCAGAAGAACGCCACCCTCTATGTTTAAAGAAGAAAGAAGGTACAATTTCGGGAAAAAAAAATTAAAAATTTTTGTTGCATTTCTGGACGAATCGCGACGAATTATAATGAAAAAACATAACTTTATGGAAAAAAATCTGTCTGCATGTCTGTAGTATCGCGATAGCAGCCACAATTTTGAGAAAAAGCTTTCAAATTTGGTACACATGTCCTAAAGGCCAAAGACAATAATAAATTCGATGATGAGCAAAATTGGCCAGCTGAAAGGAGATCCACGGGACCCAAACTTTTTTGTATTTGCCTTTATAAAAAAAATATATTCTTGATGAAAGATTATAAATCATGTCTACTATATCAAGCCAATAAAAAATGAAAAACATAACTTTATTGAAAAAAATCTGTCTGCATGTCTGTAGTATCGCGATAACAACCACAGTTTTTGAGATAAAGCTTTCAAATTTGGTACACTTGTTCTAGAAGACAATGAAAAATTCAGTGATGAGCAAAATTGACCAGCTGAAAGGGGGTCCACTGAACCCAAACTTTTTTGTATTTGACTTTACAAAATAATATATTCTTAATGAAGGATTATAAATCATGTCAACTATATCAAGCGAATAAAATATATTTTCCAAGTACTTAAATAAAGCTGATCTAAACTGAAATTTTGTACGCATTTGACCTCATAAAATAGGGTTAGTATAAATTTGGCAGTTTGACATTTGAAATATCTAATTTAGTTACAAAAATGTCAATGTCAATAAGAACAAATTATTAAAATATATGATATGAATTATTATTGACAGTATCGAAGGACGCTGATATAATTAATTACTAAAAAAAAATTATGAAACATTTCAAGGTACGTTTTTAAAATTTAATTGAGGTAAGTGAAGAATTAAACGGAATGATGTTTTTAGATCAAGGTGATATACATACTGGTATAAGAAAGTTATGTGCTGGCCATATCAGATATTATTAAATTTTAAGTAGTAATTTTCCGTTTTTTAGGAGTATCACAACCACATTTATCGACCAAATGACATTCCCACTTAATTTTGATGTATAATGTTCGCAAAACGTAATTTATTTAAATGGCTATCCACTTGCGGATAAACAATGCGAACTTTATGTATATATAGGTGTTATGGCGATGTAGACATTACAGTTTGCACTCTCGATAAAATCGACATTATTTCTTTGACGGCAAACAAATAAAAGCAATTACGGGAACGACCATAATCAAATAATATATTCAGCTAAATAACTTGCGGTAATCAGCTAAATTAAGTAAGAGAAAACAAAAAATCAGTTTAATTTCAGTGAATACAGCCATATTGCTTGTCAAAAATATAAAGCTCAATCTCTGTAGACTGGTTCTATCGTCAGCCAAATGGTTGCAGCTAGAATGCTATAACAACATTTTTAAAGCAACAAAATGTTGTACCACTTTCGCTATTACAGCATTGCTGCAACGGTAATATAATGTTGTCGCGGTAGCTGTTACAGCTAAATAACTACCAGTACTTGCTGTCGCAATGTTAGCACAGCTTTTTTACAGAGTCTTTTGCTACTTGAGTTGTATATTTAAAAGTTTCCTTCTCCCGCCGCCTCTGTTCTTGACTGTCTCTAAATACTAGCAGCTAATTACGAACACGACTCTCATTGTAAATTAGAGGGAGCAACTTTCGCACCATTACCAAATAATGGACCTCTAAAAGTTTCAGCGCTTTCCCTAAACAGATTTACTTTAAATATTAGCAGGTCCACTATAATCGGACTTTGGGGTCCGTCTCGGAAGGGTCAGCAACAGTGACCTCGTGGAATGAAATAAATATTTTATAAAACTAAACCGATTTCCTAGCAATGCTTTTAACGCAGATTATTATTGATGAGTAATAGGATTATTTGAGAGCTTTACGTCGTTTTTTTGAACATCTCCATTAACACTTTTGCTTCTATTTTAGTAATTAATTTTTTATTACAAGGATTTTAATCGTTTTATGCGCCTCTTTTACTTTTAGTTTCCTGCTGGGTCGTGTCTAATTTTTTAATGTCTTTAAGAAGCGCAAGTACGTAGTTCCCAACTTTAATATCCCTGAACTCATAAAACGTTCGAAAAAGTTAATATAAAAATATTTTTCAATTAAGCTTAAGTAAGTTTTTATACTTGTCTATTGCAAATGTTACTCATTTTTAATTTACAAAAGCTGCTTTAAATATGACGTACCATAAATTTAACAATCTAACAATTTAAAATCTTTTTTGGAAAGTGGTAGCAAAATATTTTTCACTATATGATTCTCAGCAGATCGATTTAAAATCATGGAAAAATGCATCGATTGTATGTTGTTTGTCTAGAACTCTATTTATTTATTTATTTGTCAATTTGTCCAAGAAATTCACTTACAGAACAAAAATTAAAAAGCAGAAAATTGCCGTTCAAATTACATGGTATAAAATAAACTAACAAAAAAATAACAGTAGTAATGAATAAGGTAATCAAATGAAAACTTGATAAATCAGACAAATCAGTACAAAACGAGGTACAAAATATAGTAACAGTACTTTACAAATCTCAAATTTCTGCCACATTTTTCTTCAGAATTATTTGGTTCTAAAATCTTGTGCGAATTTTGATTATTCTGAGACTTAAAGTTTGCAAGCTCTGCTTTTAAATCAAGGACAACCTGTATTGAAATCTATTCCAAATATGTCTCTAATATAATAATATTCTATTGTGTAATTAGTTGGCAAGAGGAAATTATGCTCCGTATCATATTATTTAATTTAGAAAAAATGTAATTACAAATTAGCAAAATTTCCACAACTGGCAGATTACTATTTACAGAATGTAGCTTAAAACTTTTTATGGTCTTACAATTGCACAACATGCTCTCACAAAATGAAATACTAACATACTGTTTAGTATATTACGAGAGACATTTTCAACTAGCATCAAAGTGACGGAAACAAAGTTCGAAACTTTTACTGAGGTTGTTATATAACTAGCACTAAATCTATGACATTGCAGTTAAAATTGCTTTACAGTTAGAACTTAATACTAGTAATCATGTAGCTATTGGTGGTGGTAGCTATTGAACAAGTTTTATACCCCATCAAGAAGATATAGATTTGACTAATAACAATCTTGGTATCAGTAAAATGGTGCTCTTCCTCACTACTTTGCCAAACTTTCGCAAATAGATGTGTTGATAGAAGACGTCCCATAAATATTTTATTAATAATACAAATGCTGAATTCGAGGAGGTTATAAATATATTCTCCATCCTCTATCAAAAAATAAAAGATTTTTCTTTCCATTCTACAATGCTTGTTGCTGTTCGTTTCTAAGTCTCTATCTGTTTATATTTGAAATTAAGGTTGTCCAATGGATAAGCCTGTTGTTAGTGCCCAAGGTATAAAATGTGAGATATATTTTTAGATAATCTGAATGAAATAATAAAAGTTTAGTACCTTAAAACGTAGTCAATAGAGACTAGTATATGGAAAAACAGAATTCAGGAAAGAGGCAAAAGGGTTGGCAGGGACAATAAACACATTATTTTTCTTCTAAAAATAGTATTTATTCCAAAGGTCTCTAACAGCCTATACTATGCATTTGTTTTATTACTGGGAACGATTTAGTTTTGCTCAAGACGTTGAAAAGAGTGATGTTTTTACTAACAAACAGGTAGGTCGAGAAACTTTAATTAGCATTCTGTTTAAATTTTTTTCAAACAAACAACTTTTACGATAAAACTTAAAATAGTTTCTCTTGATTATGATATAAAAGATTCCGAAATAAATTTTACAAGAAAAAAACTAATTTTCAAAGTTTTTTCGTGGTTAATAGAGACAATGCTGATGCGAAAACTTATGCCAAACATAAAAAATGGAATCTTCTAAAGGGTGGCTCAAAGAAAATATAGAATTCATCGTTCCATCCTATACAAACTTACAAATCCTCACATCAAAAATCAAACTATTTTGAAAAAGAAAGGTAATGAAATCCAAAATTAAACATTTAAATATTGCTGCGGAATGGGGATATACCTGTTGGATATTATGGATTTGAGAACGATGTACAAGCATTTGAGAAATGTGCCTTAATAATTCAACTGTTAAAGAAAACATTTTTTATTTTTTCACCTTTATATTTTAATAAATAAAAAAGAGTTGTTTAACATGCTTTTTTTTTGTTTCTACAAATTTCCTCGGGGAATTTATATATTTTTTAATTTTAAATGTCCCTATTTGCCATTACCTTGGTCAAATAGAATTTATAATGATAAATAAATTGCTCTCTCCATTAACCCCAATCAGAGGGTCAATAGAGACACAACTAAAAAATAATAAAAAATACATATTTGCAATTTTCAGTCTTTCTAAAAATATGATCATTTAATGTCATTGACAAGATAAGTAATTTACACTATTTGTTATATTAGCGTGTGTAATTGTGTTTTCTAAATTCCACACTGATTTCTAAAAAAACTTCGACCCCATTTTACGGTACCAGGAAAATTTATATCGTTTTCTATCAACATTATGCAGGCGGCAAGTTGCAAACCATCAATTTTCCTCGCTACAGCACAATTTCCTGTAAAAATCGTAGCTAAAACGTCTAAAAGATCTCTTCCGCTAAACGTAGATAAATTGTGAGGTTATGTTCGCAAGTATGTTCAGTTGAAATATTTTGAAATTTGTATAGCACGTTTAAAATCAAAATTTACCTATTAAATTTCCTATATTATTTTAAATTATTATTAATTAAGGGTAGAGTGTTTTAAAGCGATTAAGAAACTTCGGTATTTTATCGCTACTGATGTCACGTTTAGGATCGGAAGCCACGCCTCCATGCACAGTGGCATATCAGTGTATTTGTATCATGAATTCATGCATAAAAGCCCCTACACACGAGGCAATCTGCAGAACCCAATTTGCAGGGCCTCCGCAGAGGACTGCCTCCTGTGTGTTAAAAAATTGTAACAATTAACATACACATGAGGCAATCTGCAGGGTCCCTATAAATTGGTCCAAAGCAGATTGCCTCATATGTAGGAGCTTTAAGTTACTTTATACGTTGTATAATAAATTAATAAACAACACATCACAGAAATTAGACAATTCCCGAATCCAAAGCCGAAACTTTCCAGAAGGGGTTCACAAAATGTGGACATACAACCATTCCCACCGACATTTCCAGTGCCGGTGGCGAAATTCAAACCCACAGCTACAATAGAAACATTCCTGGTCACGCTTGCCATCGCCCGCTCTAACACTACACCACCGACCCGGTATAAGCATAATGATATTAATCGATAATTCGGACTTGTTTTTCTTTTTGATTAATTTTTCCTTAAATTAATTACCAAGTACCAAAAGTGTTATTTATTATTTTAAAAACAAATGCTCAAGTGAATCGACGCTGCCACTGCGACTTTAGTTTAAAACAGGGGTATTCAACATAGCAACAGCGTATTCCCTCAGCACCAGGAGACAATGTAGTTAGTTAACTCGAGTATTCGCAAAGAACAATCGTTGATAGAGCTGGAACGACTAACAACTCTTGAGGTTCCGTGTTTCTGCCAGATTTCATCTAGCAACCCTCTGTTGGTCAATTACTGCTTGTCTCATCTCATATGCGATGGTCTTGAGTCTATCTATTGTCCACCTTCGCTGCGGTGTTTCCAGAAAAGCACCTCGAGCATTCGTAACCATAACAACACATCCCCATTCAGCCAAGAAAATAAAATTAATTTATTTAATCCTCTAATATGGCGCTGTAAACTTTGTATTAACAAAACTGAAAATGTGCAAAGCAGATTACAAATGTTAAAGAGGCTAGAGTGATTGTCTGCTTTGTGGCGAGTAGCGGTGGTGATACAGGAGGCACTTTTTTTCTACAGTTTACATAAAATAAGTCTAAGTCGAATAATTTTTTTTCTATAGTATTGCTCTTGTATTTTTTTAATTATTTTTAAAATAACAGTACTTGGAAAGTATAAAGGTTCTGGACAGTATGTAAAAGAAGTACGGATTCGTTTTATAATAAAATGCTCTAAAGTAGTTTACAAGTTTTAACGTATTATGCCATAGCTGTTTCGAAATAATTTTTCTCCATTAGGTAGACATAAAACAACTAAATAAAATAGTACAAAAAAGGATAGGTATTTACAGTTACTGGATGTGTATTGGTGTTCTTTAAATCTAGTTGTCAGGACATCATTAGCAGGCCATTAATACATTTCTTCGTTTAACAATTGGTAGCTCAAATCTTTCATAGAATTTTTTATGACTTTTATATGGTTCAGGGATTATACATTTTGTAGCCAGAATCTTTGAAATTGATGAGGAAACACTGACATTTTGTTGGGTGGAAAAGTTCGAAGAAGCACTGTGTCCCGAATAAAACTTGAAGTGACTGTCAGAATCCTGTTAGTCACTAATAATTGTTCGCATCAGTGCCGGGTTCTAGCCTTGCATAAGTGGACATATATATGCAACAAGGCACCAATACACATCATCAGAATTTTGAGTAATTTAACCAGAACGCAAATTAATGTTTCCTCTTTTAACCTTGTGACGTAATGAAATGGAAACGTGTTAATTTGGTACCCTTTAGTACAGCAGCAGTGCGGTACTTTGAACTTTCTATTACGGTACGATTTCGAGCGCCAGTTTCTGTTTTAAAGTGTAGGAACACCACTAAATTCTATCAGCAGTATGATAGAAGGTAGGATCTCAGTGAAAAAACAGTTTGTTGAGACGTCTGTGTGTATGATTGTCGGTTGCGTAGCAATAGACAAATTCACCTTACCTGCCGAAAATGATTCTCGGTGTATAAAGAGATTTACTACTAATACCACAACCTATTAAGCTGTGCTAATACCTTTGCTTTAAATAAAAGGCCAAATTTCAACTTCACTTACTCAATTTTATTTAATACTGCTTTGCAGAAGAATAAAAAAAATAATAAATATATACACAACAGTCATGTTATAATGCAGCGTAAATATGAACCTATATCACAAGTCAGCAATCAAGGAATCAAGCAATAGGTTATGATAATGCAAGAACGATGATCGGTTATATCAAGTACAGCTTAGTTATGGATCTACTACTACGGTATTATTATCAGCCGGCAATACTACAAGCACTTACAAAAGCAAACAAGCGGTGATTCAAAATAAAGCATGGGTCAGTCCAGGGATAGGAGTTATTTATGGCTACCTAATCGCGAAAGTGCTATATTTTTAGATTAGCTCCTAATGTCCCTTATTAGGGTTTATTGACTACGTGTGTTAAACGGTTAATATATTACACCCCAGGACACTTGGGAGATTCCATAAGTATATGAGGTCTTAAAACTTCACTTATGCCACTTCGCGTTTACCTAGTAAGGTCCTATCCATAGACGAGGCCTTAAAACCTTATTAGAATATTACCGCATATTCCGGTTGTCCTTCTAACTCTATAGCCCTGTAGTTTAGTTTACTAACTCGTATTTTAATATAAACTGTCTCTTAAACTAGACCAGAGATATGTGTGGATCCACGAATGTTAACGTTCGGTAATTACTTCTAATTCAAGAAGTTATACATCAACTTCAAGCTTATCTTTGATACAATTTACATTCAGTGAGTATGGCGAGAGAACGGATCGGCTAATACATTGCTTCCCGAGGCACTTCGTGGGATTCTATCCACATACCAGGCCTTAAAATCTCACATATGCCACTTCGCGTTTACCCAGTAGGTTCTATCCACAGACGAGGCCTTAGAACCTTACTGGTAATTTAAACTATGACTGAGATAGAACTCTATCCACATACAAGGCCCTAGAATTCTATTTTTTACGTCAGCCACAAATTATGAAAACCGCGTATTGCTGATGCTAGTTGTTAAATAAATAACCCTAATCAGCCAGGAATTTTTCCGAATATCTCTGGTCGAACGGAATAACAGGCATTCGTAGATAACCAATAATTTACGGACAGAATAGTAAAGCAGGCAATCGGATACAATCGGTTAATGACGAAAATATAAATAAAAACAGTAAAAACGGTCAAAGTAATTTTTACCACGACCGGATTGCGAAGCATACTGGAGATCAGGAGCTACATGCTTCTACCTTGAGCAATGGCTGGAGAACTGTCTGTTTCCATCGGTGTGTTTAGATTTATACCCAAAGTTACGAACAAAAAATGACTTTGAATCTGCGCCACACGCGGCGGTGTTAGGTACTGTCCGTAGCATATTTAGACTGGCTTGGCGCATCGTACTTAAAGAAATTCCGTGCGTTAATTCATATAAACAAATATTTATAAAATATTTTGAGACCAGGAATCTCTTTCTCATAATTTTAATAAAATAATGAAATTGAATTTTTTCTTTATAGTAATCATTTTTATTGGCTCTAATTACCGCTGTACTGTGTTTAATAATGTTCTTTAAATTTCAGTTTGCAATCAATATTTAAAGGGATAACTGGCAAACTATAACGGAAAGTTATGATATTTGTTTTCGCTATGTTAAACAATAATAGGTGTGAATCACACGTCTTCGGTTTTATTTATGTCAGATCATACAATTTCTTGAATTATAATTTTGTCTTTGTTATGCCACAATATGATAGTATCGGCTGCGAATAGAGTAAACTTTCCAATATTAACCTTAATTAAATCATTAATATATAACAAGAAAAGAATTGGGCTGAGTACAGAACCCTGAGGTATCCCATGATACATATTACGCTTATCGAATTATTTGTATTTCTAACTATTTACTTGCAGTCTGACAGATAAGCACAAAACCATTCTAGGGTAATGCCTCTGAAACCATAACTTCTGCAGCAATATTATATGTTGAACACAGTCAAATGCTTTTGAAAAATCACAGAAAATGGCATCCCCATCATTTAGTTCCGCGTAAATGTACTATAGTTTCCAAACGAAAATGCGTTTCCTAGCATTATCTTAACTTCCTTGCAGCAGTGTATTTGTAAATATATAATTTATTTGAGGTTTCAAAATATGCATCCAAGTAACACAAATCTCGCAAATTCTAGAGACGACGCTAATTATGTGTAAATCAATTTTCGCTTATAATGTACTTTTAGTACAAATAGAATTAATGCACTTACCTGTACCCAATACACTTCGTCTATCCATGCAAAACTTGCTAGAATTAACTTACTATTATGTAAATTGAAATTCAACCCTACAAACTCGGATAATTAGTTATTTAATCAGATGAGTTTCTCGTTTGGAAAGTTACATAATCTAAAAGCAATTCGATGTTAAAATCGACTAAGCACATTTTCAATGGTCCAGTAGAAACTAATGTCTCGGACATGTATTGTGACAAATGACAACCACTGCTCGCCATATTCTATAAAATGGATTTGCTTTATTTTAGAAACAGTTCAATTTACTTAGGATACAAAGTGGATATAACAGAGTTTTCACTTGTCACTAATTTTTCTTTTATCGAACTGCACTTCGCGATGGACTGGGTTTTTACACCACAGGGCGACGTAACTGCTAGAATATTGGGGGAAGGATCTAGCCGCTTTGATGTTAGAAGCCAGAGAAAAGCAAAATTCGAGAAAACACAATTTAAATTCTTAATTTAAAAAAAAACTTATAATACAACGTGTTGCAGTTAGGATTTTTGAAAATAGTTTCTGTATATGCTTAAAATTATTCCTAAGAGGCCAATGTGCATGATTGTTCTCAACAGAATTATTGATTTTTGGAAAAAATAAATTGCGATTATCATCCAGTACATTGTAGAGATACAGCAAATAAGGAAAACCATAGAAATCACCAACAAAGATAATTAATATTACTGTTTAGTTGAAAAATTAAGCAACATGATTTTCAGAAATTTATCACAAAATGAATAAAAAATTTATGAAAATAGTTCAACTGTTGCATTTATTAAAGCCACAGCTACTTGAATGAGAGGATCTGTTTCACCATCTTCATTAATTTGTTCAGCAAAACCTGCTCTTTAACATATCCATAGAAAAATAAGTCAAGTGGCTGATATCGGGTGATCGTGGAGGCTATGCAATTGGCCCACGTCTTTCAGTCCATTTCACTGTGAACCTTAACTGTCCTTAATGTGTCCACAGAAAAAATAAGTTAAGTAAGTTAAGGTGGGGTGATCGAGGAGGCCATGTAATTGACCCACGTCTTCCAATTCAACATTCAGATGTAAAGCATTAGATTCAACAAAAAGTAAAACTAAAATAATTATTTATGCAGTTTGACCTTATTATTCTAGAATTTCAATTTCTGAGGCAAGAAATTAATGTGGACAGCTGACTCTTATAAGGAATATTGCAGTCATATATAATTTAACAAATGATCCCAAATACTTCTGACAATTTGTTAATAACAAGAGAAACAATAATGGCATGCTAAATAATATGACATAATTGATATATAAAGATAATTTAATAAAAAAAAAACGTTGCAAATGCTTTTGCAGAGTTTTTCAAAATTCTTGTGGAAAATTCTCATATTACTAGCAATAATGTCATAATTGATAGCGTACACCTACCGAAATTACTGTGTCCAATAATGATCTTAAGAAATTTAAACTCAAAGGCACTGTTGACCCGGACAAAATACCTGCTTTTTTTCTTCGCGACTGTGTATATCTTCTTTCGAAACGACTTTGAATATTTGTATTAATACATACATACATACATTTAATATCTGTATATTTCAATAATTATTAATCGTTTATTATCAATAACATTATGTAGTGTATTCATATTTCAATTATATATTTGTATATTGAATAAACATTTCATTTAATATATTTTTTCTACAAAAACCATTAAAAACTAAATTTTTAACACGGCATACTTGAATTAAAAATGTAATATTATATAAACTCGCGTTAAAAATAATCACATGATTTACTTTTAAAACTAGTGCAAAAAATAAAATGATAAGTCGTTTGTCATAATGACATTTATATATTTATTAACAAAAAATTACAAGTTATTTAGAAATATTTATATTAATTGTACAATTGGAGCAATTAGTAATGTTTATTCCTTGTGAGGAAGCTACTTCACAAGAAGAAATTGTTGAGGTTGAACTTGAAGCAGTGGAGGAAATACTATATAGTTTTTCACATTTGACAAGCATGTGTCAAACAACGGGCAAACTTGATTTATTTATTTCATAAATCCTACAAACTACTAGAATTATGAGGTAACCATTAAAAGGATTTGAAATCTTTTTAAAGAAACTTTATTGTTCTTTTAATAGTGTTTGTAGAAAAAACATTGTATGATACACGTGTTAAAAATGACTTTATTTTGTTCGTGGAGTTGCTCCACTCGCTTACGCTCGTTTCGCAAACTTCTCCACTCACAAAATAAAAAGTCATTTTTAACACTTGTATCATAAATAACTATTTTGTGTTGTGTCCATTCAATAATTGGTGTTTAACTGTGAAATAGTGTATGTTAAGAAAATTTTTAATTTACAAATTATTATATACTATAATAATATAGTTTGTATCACAAAATAAGATATTGACATCAAGTTTACCCTTTTCAGGCACGATCAAAATAATTATATTTTGTCTGTTTACCAGCACCACTCTGTATAGAAGGCACGAGAGGGTCCAGTGCACGGCAAAATACTAAAATCAAACATCACTCATGTAGATTAAAACCGCTTCAAAGCTGGACAAAATGAAAGAGCTACGATGGCTAATAGATATGAGAGTCTAGTGTGGGTACTCTACACGATACTGGCCCCATTTGCATACAATACTACGTTGAATTATGGAATCATCGGCTCAATTTAAACCAGAACAATGTGCCTGTGGCCTTTACTAAAAGCTCTTCTTTAATTCAAAAGCTCTAAAATACGTATGTAGTGAATCTTATTTATGAATAGACCGAGTCCGAAGGTTAAATATTCAAATAGGTAATATAAAAGCTGTTTTGTGAATTAATTGTGTGCGGGTGGTTAAGCGAGAAGTTTCAGAATCAGTTGATTATAATTTTTTTTATTTCAAAGTGAAATTTAAATAAAGAAATAATTAGAAATATGCAATTTGTACCAAATGAAAAGATGGACTGTTATGTTTCATTCAATATAATTTTTTTAAGAAAGTGGGTAACAAGAAGCGGTCCTGAAAATTACAGCGAAATGGTTTACAATCAAACTTTTTAAATTTCGATAAACTATCTAGGAATTATCACGGTTCAAAGCTCATTATAATTTAAACTGAGGAAATTCAAGTTTCCAGCAGTGTAAAAAAACATGCTATTCTTACATTTTCTTGAAATGTTCAATATTATGCACTGAGGGAAATATCTGGCTTAAAATGACTAAGAATCCTTAGTTTTTTCAATTTAATAAATATTTATTATTCTGCATTATATTTAATTCAGACAAATAATTATTTTTCACAATTTTGTTATAATAAGCATATTTCGAAGATTGGATTAATTGACAAAACTAAATGATTTATTTCAGGAATTCTTTTAGTATTTATTTTTTTGTAATTAAATAATTATTTATAAGAAATAAATTTACTCATGAATAACACATTTGTATATGCCACATTTATTACATCATTATATTTATTTCATAGAAAGAAATATTTACTATTAAAGTTTATACCCTAATAGCGGAAATAATATATTTAATTCTATTAAGAAATATTTATTCCTCATTAATAAATTTCTTTCTGAGAACTAAATGTTGGCCCTCTACCGGCGAAACCGCGGTAGCGCATTAGACAAGAATCAACAAGACGCCATTGTTCCCTTTTTCTGAGTTTTGTGTTAAGTGTTGTGTCCCTTTCGGTATATGTATAGTTTATTAGAAGAATATGGGGGCTGAAGCCTCAAAGAAACTTTTAAATGTAAGTTTTTAATGTTTGTACGTGGTAATTTGTTTATCATAGAATATTAAAGTACCTAACCTAGCCAAAAACTGTTTAGTTGTGAAAATTTGTTCAGAGTTATTTATTTTTGTTATTTTTTTAATAAATATGTGTAAATATTTTTCATATATTTAATTTTGTTTACCTTTAACACAGACTGTCGGCATCGTTAACCTGACACATCAATTAAAAATTACAATAAACAAGCGGTAAAGAAAATTGAAAATTAATCTATTTGAACTTTCTACTATTATTTCTAAGTTAATAATAAACTCACTTATTTGATATTTTTGAAAAGTTCCAGTTAAGCACATTACAGTCAAAATAAGAAAAGAATAAAAGGAAAATCTGTACTCAAATATATCTGTTTAGAATGTTCTTTTTTTATTTCTTTCTTTCTTGCATAAAAATAAATAGATTATTTTTTTAACTAGGTGTTATTTATAGACTGTATTATTTTATATTATTATTACCATACAATCTATAAGATATTTCGCAGTATTTTCATTGTATTATTTTTTCTTGTTCATTTACGTTTTATTTTAAAAGATTATTTCCTCGCATCAATTCAATGCAAAACTTTTACTCGGTATAAGCGGTTATAATGGCTGCATTTCCTGATATTTACAATTTTCCTGAATTTTCTCTTAAAATTTGACATGGAAATCCAGATTTATATATAATAAATTTGATGTTTACTGATTCTAACAAGACACATTAGTTAAAAAAATGTAGAACTTTATTAAGCAGGAATACCTTAACACCTATGGAAGAAGTATTAACATAATGGATATATGTTTTAACGTCATCGTGTCTATGGAGATATTATGAAGCTGTCTTTATGAAAAAAATACAGATGTATCGAATATGAAACGAAGAAATTAAAAAAAAATAATTGCACTTACCAACAGCACAATTCACTAAGGTCCAGAAGCACTACATTTCCTGAAAAAAAGACGCAATTAATAATTCACTCGAAATCCTGTACAGAATTATGTTTCAGAGTATATTATGCTTTGTATACACACAATGGGTTTTTATGTGAAAAGATTTTTCATAATACGAAATAAATCGGAAGGAAGTATGACGAAAGCAAAGATAATAGGGGCTTCTTATAAAAAGGAAAACGACACAATGCATTTGGGCCCTGAGGCTATTCATTCATATTAACCGAAACGTTTTTTCTCAAATCAAAAGTCACCTCTTTGCTCAGTCGAACAAGAAAGACAATATTCTTTGTTTTGTGTGTACAGAAATATTAATTTTAGCCATGATGTTTACATTTTATGGCACCGATTTTTAGAGTAATATAAAATAGGTATTTTAAACAGAAGTAATTATTTTTTCAGTAAATTCAAGTAGATACATTTGTTCGTTAAAAGGATAATAGGTAAGATTTGTTAGTTTCCTTTTACTAAAATTGATATTTGAGGATATTTTCAAAATTTTAATTGTAAACTATTGCACTGTAATATTCAGGAAAGCTCCTTGTTACGTACTTTCTTAAAAAAATTATACAGGGTGAAACATAATAACGTGATTTTTTTTAGTTAAACATGATAGGTGACCTGGGATGACGGGTAATCGATTTAACCTTTACGCAATTAAATTAAAAGTCCCAAGTCTTATCTTAAAAATCACTTTTTGAATACTTATCAACGCTATCTACTAGTTTTAAAATTATGATTTTTTTCTAAAACCCTGCAGTTTTGCCGTTTTTAATATGCGGTATTTTACATTAGTATAGGATAGGAGGCTTTGAAACACAAATGTGTTGTTATGTTACCTGTCACAATATAATTAATCGTACGTGTAGACAATAACTAGGTGGCAATAATTACTATTTAAAATTGTTAGAGTTAATAGAGTTAGAAAATAGTTTTCCACGAAACACCAAAACACCATATACTGCACTCGACGCTCGTTTGTCAACCAAGTTGGCATCATCTGGAGATTTAAAACAGTTTTAATCATCTCCAGATGAAGTCAACTTGGTTGGAGGAACAGGCGTCGAGTGCAGTATGTGGTGTTTTGGTGTTTCGTGGAAAACTACGTAAGTGTTATCTTCACATCAAAGATTCCAACCCACTTCAGGAATAGAGTCAGAGTTACACTTTATAGAATAATTGGTATGCTAGAATCCAGCTTTAACACAGAAAAATTTAGCTCAAAAACTACAGATAAATCCAAAGTGTTGTTTCGAGGACATGGCTAAGGTTTAAAAACATAGGATCAGTGCAATATGGAGGAGGCCACACAAGGATAACAACAGCCAGAATAGATAGGTATATTATACGCGAGGTTCTTAATGAACGGACCAGTGGCGGTTCGTGGGTTAAGAGATAGGGAGGTCAATTAGAAAAGTTTACTGTATTACCTACCTTTTAAAGTGATTTAAATTCCAAGTCGATCCTCCGGTCTTTTTGAGATGCAAAGTGGTCAATTACTTTTTCATTAAAGTCTTTTATCTTCTTTATTAATGCCCTTTCTATGGTAAGCATAGCTAAAGAAGATAACCTTTCTTGACCCATGGTATTTCTTAAAAATGTCTTTATTCTTTTTTAAGGTGGAAAAACAACGTTCACTTTCGACGGTAGTCATAGGGAGAGTACACAAGATTTTTAACAGTTTGACACTTTCAGAAAAGGTATTGCATAAATTATTGTTAATAAAAATCGTAAAATAACTGAGTTACTGCTAAATGATTACTGAAGCCAAACCTGTTTTTGATCTCAGGTCTAATTATATCACAAACTTCTAATGAAATTCTCCTTTTTTGATTCTTCCGTTTTACATCTCTGGGTAGACTGCATGGATGTCTCCTCCAAATAGTTATTCAAAATTTTATTTCTAATGTCTTCAATTTTACTATCAAAAACGCCAATACACTTATTTACTGTTATGACATCGATATTACATTTTTGTAATTGATTGAACAATATATCACAATGAGACATAACTAAATGAAAAAAATTTAACCAGTAAAGAAAATATTCATTTTGTAAATAGTTTTTTAAACCAATAGTTTGGTTTAGAGTGTTGTTTTCTGATTCATTATCAATGATTTTTTCTAAACAATCTAATAATTCTGCTCGATAGGTATAAACAGTCTCTATGCACTTTGTATTAAAATTCCATCGTGTTGGAGCTGCTTTAGGTAATCTCACCTTAACAACATTATCTAACACGGCTGTTCTTTTTGGCGATTTTCCAAAGAATGAAGAAAAGCTATGTAAATTAGCAAAAAAAATGTTTATGCTTTTATCCTGACTTGATGCTTTTTTGAAAAATTAAATTTAGTTGATGAGCGTAACAATGAATAAAATTTGCTAAAGGATAAATTTTTAAATTTTGGCTTGTACACCTCCAAAAGCACCACTCATTACTGATGCTCCATCGTAACTTTGTGCTATCAATTTTTCAGGACTTTCATTAATTTTCAGACATTCTAATTCTTTTAAAATTACATCTGTCAAATGCTGCGATGTCGTTCCTTGAGGCTAAATAAATTTCCAAAATCTCTCACATACAACACCGTCTAAAACGTATCTAAACACAAAAACTACTTGTACTTTATTATGTCCATCTTTCAGTTTTAATATATTTTGTACAACACTAATAAAATGTTCACATATAAAAACATTAAAAAACAACGCGATAGAATTTATCGACCAACGCGTACCTAGTCACCATTAAGACTGCTGACTGGCGACTGCTGTACTAAAGTTCGTGCGTTACCGTATCAGGGTTGTCAGGGACATTGTCCCCGCCAGTGTTTTCTGTCTCTTTTGCTTTCTGACGATTCGCGCATAAGTGTATTTCACTATAATTCGTTGTAAATTCAGTCCGTAGCTAGCTTTGAGGCCACGTTGTGGATTGACCCAAGATTTTTAAATTCTATAAATGAATAATGTAATGATTTAGATATTTGAATAGAATGAACTAGAAACTTTAATATATTTTTTAAGAATATTAAAAATATATATATTATAAATTTTTAAACTTCAGAAAATGAATAGCTCTATTTTTTTATTTATATGTGGGAGGTCATTGACCAAATGACCCTATAGAAGAACCGCCAGTGGAACGGACTATTAATTCAACAAAACTAAAAAACCATTCGGAATCGATTACTTGAAGGCAAATTAATTGGGGTTTCAAGAGTGGTCTCAGTGCTTATTTACCGATGAGTTTAAAGTCGCTTTGCATCCCGATAATAACCAAGCGAATAGTTGGCGAAAGATACGAGGAAATTGTTCATTCGATCGAATTTCTTGTGGAGGAGGTTCAGTGACAATATGGGGTGGAATGTATTTTGATGGTCAAGCAATATCCTTTAATCAGTCGATAAACACTGTACGGTATCCTGATGTTTTGGAAGAAAATATTCCTCAGTTTGCAGATGAAATTGGTAATGGATTTATATACGTGGCTTCATAGAGCGGCTGTAGTAAATAATAGGTGATAAGGCCAGCTTACTCCCTAGATTACAATCTTATTAAGCATATATGTGATGTGTTGAAACGTCGTCTTTCTGATCGCCCTCTACCACCTAGAAATATTATTATTACAATTCCTGATGAATAGCTACTAGTTTCACAAGAACTAATAGACAGGGTAATTTCCAGAATGCCTCGGCTATGTGAGCCTATGCTGAGTATGTGGGAGTCCAACCATATACAAGGTGATTCATAAGAAATAGATAATATTTTACCTGGCGATTATAATATAGCGGAAAATATTATTTTTTTGCTCAATAACTGGTGGTCAAATATTAATACTTACTGTGATACAGGGTGTTAAATTTATAAAAATAATTCAGTAATGTTGTTATATTTCAATTATTTTTTTACACATAAACATTAAAGTCGGTACAATTAGGTTTTTGAAGTCAAAAATTCGAATAAGCTATCATTTTTGGTGTACCGCATAGAGGGCTACGTGAGCTATCTTGGTTTAACAGAATTCGTCATAACTTTTTTGCACCTCGTTTATTTATAATCTCATTTCAATTTTTTTTATTTAACCATTATTTTTAAACAAACAAGGAATACTTGTTTTATCTTCATAAAATGCACCCTTATCGAGATATTTACATTTTAGAAAATCCTGCGCACCCATTTTTTTTTTTATTTTTTTGCAGTGATCCTCTTTCCTCCTCAAAATGCATAATTTGTACCTAGTTAAAGTAAAACAAACATCCTGATTGATTAAAGCGTAGGTGCTAAAAATGTTTAACAAAGTATGCTATAGAAATAATTGAAATATACTGATACAGATGTATTTATTTACTATCTGTAAAATATTTGTTGTGATATTTGAATTGCTGGTTGTTAAATATAAATTGTGTTAATGTAAAGGTGTGAATATGCCACGACATAACGATTTTACTAATGAAGAGATGATACATTGATCTGTGTTTATGCAAGAGATAATTTCTCTGGCTTTACTGCAGCTAGAGTATATCGACAAACATATCCTGGTAGAAAACAGACTAATTACAAGATTTTTCAAAACTTGTTCAATCGATTAGGCGAAACAGGTTCATTTCTCCGCAAGAACCATACAGAACGTCCCAAAATTATACGACCTGACCAAGAAGATGAAGTTTAAGTTCGAATATTTTGTGATCCCGAAACCAGTACATGCTGTCTGTCATTAGCTACAGGGAATTAGCCAGTCTTCAATAGTAAGACTGTTGAAAAAAGAGAAGTTTTACCCGTTTCATTTTACTCCCGGTCAAAATTTACTTCCACGGGATTACTCAACTAGAGTTAGTTTTTGTCGCAGGATGCGAAGAAAACAAAATGAGGACCGTTCATTTTACAAAAATATCCTCTTTACAGGCGAAGCTACATTTACGAGACGCGGTGTTTTTAATGACGAAATAGTCATTCTTCACAATTAGAAAATCCGCATTTAATCAGGGAAAGGCATTTTCAATATAAATTTAAGATTAATGTATGGTGTGGCATAATTGAAGACAAATTTTTAGGTCCAATTGAGCTGCTTCCTAATTTAAACGGAGATCTTTACCTAAATTTTTTAAGAAACCAGTTACCAGAACTTTTTGATGATATACCACCTATCGTAAGAATAAATATGTGGTACATGCAGGATGGAGCACCACCTTTTTCCCCTACAAGTAAGAAATTACTTAAATGAAGTGTTTCCAAACCGCTGGATAGATCGCGGGATTTAGTTTCCATGACCACCTCGTAACCCGGATTTCACCCAATGGATTTTTATGTTTGGGGGAGGAATTTAGGAAGCTGCTGATACTATCAGAACTAACCTAGCCACTTTCTTTTCTGTAAGAAAATCATTGAGCAAGCGACTAAAACGCTGTATTGAAGTGGGTGGTGGCCATGTAGAACATGTTCTCTGAGAGATGTAACACTTTTAAATTGTTTAATTTATATTCGTCATTTTTAAAATTTAAAAATACTCACTTCTCTCACCTCTTCAGATATTTGGTATTAAAAGTTATTTTTGTTAAAATGATGAATAGAATATTACAAATTATGCATTTTAAGGAGGAAAGAGAGGAACTCTGCAAAAATGGAAAAAAAAATGGGTGCGCAGGATTTTTTAAAATGTAAATATCTCGATGGGTGTATTTTATGAAAATAAAATAAGTATCCCATTTTTGTTTAAAATAAATGGTTAAATAAAAAATTTGCAATGAGATTATAAATGAACGAAGTACAAAAAAGTTATGACAGATTCTGTTAAACCAAGATAGCTTACGTAGCATCCTCTATGCCATACACCAAAATTGATAGCTTATTCGATTTTCTCACGTCAAAAAACCTAATTGTATCGACTTTTATCTTTATGCGTGAAAAAATAACTAAAATATAACAACATTACTGAATTATTTTTATAACTTTAACATCCTTTATCTCAGTAAGTATTAATCTTTGACCACCAGTTATTAAGCAACAAATTAATATTTTTCGCTATAGAATCGGTGGGTAAAATATTACCCATTCTATATGAACCACCCTGTATATTCATGTTTATTCTTGTTTGTATATATTTTTTTAATTAAACAATTGTTGATTTTTGACTGTTTCTTATAGGTATTAAAAAAACCCAAAAAATGCATAGTTTTAAAAAATTATCATGGTTTTAAAATCAAACAGGAGAGCGTCGACTTTCTAAACGTTTAGTAAGGTAAGAACTAGACTTTCTAATTACACTATTGCTAAAGGTCTAATCGATTACTGGTCATCCCAGGTCACCTATCAAGTTTATCTATAAAGACATGTTGTTATGTTTCGCCCTTTATATATCTTTTAAAAAAGTGGATAACAAGGAACTTTCTTTAGAATTACACCGCAAAGGTTCACAATAAAAATGTTGAAAAGATCATTCAAATCGATAAAACTATTTAGGAATTATTACAGTCCATAAGTTCATTATAATTATAAGTGAGACATATTACCAACTGTGTATTTTAATAGTCTTGAAAATGCTTGTACAGGATATAAAGGGGAACAAAGTGTAGGCAGGACACGGCGTATCATTTAACTGCAAAGAATTGTGGTCAAAATGAGATACCCTATAGTATATTTTTTCTATACATGTTGAAGACAACACAGAAACTGTTTAATTTATTTAGTTTACTAGCTTGCATTTCTATTTTCATGTAACCATGTGCATTACATTTTTACACAGTAAATTCGTATTTCACGAAAGAAAAGCACACCCACAGTCACAAAATAATTAATAAAAGTTCATTCCGTATGGAAACATTTCAGTTTATTTTCAGTCACGATCACTAAACTTAGAAAATAAAACACAACTCGAAAAAAAAAGCTGCAAATAATTTCTCTTGTTTTACTGATAGTAATATTCCTAATTCAGTATTCTCATTCTGGTAGTCCCAAATGTCAAGACCACATTCAAATAAGGATAAGGGAACAAATTGCAATTCTAGTCAATTTCGAATTTTCCTAAACTTCAAAGGACCGAAATGCAAATTCCAATTACTTGGTAATAATGATTTGGCAATTGTTTGCTTGACCGGATACGAAGGAAGGGACTTAGAACTAGAAGCAGCCGAACCCTTCGTCTTGCGTCATCTTAGGTTGACCGCAGAATGACGGAGGTGTTTATGCGAACATCAACAAGGGATGATGATTAGTAAGCGGTCCGGTTATAATGAATACCCTATGTACACCCGAAAACTTCTTGGCCACCGGAACAGACAGAGGCGGTCTAGCTTGGGTGACCGTCTTATTATTTCCATAATCAGTCTTGATGCATTAGACTATCGTTATACCATTATTATTCTGTCAATGGTTATACTATTTATTACGGCTTAATGGTTGCTAGTTGGGAAAATTGAATTTCATGTGAACATGGAAATATGGAGTAAAAAATAGTACATTATATACCAAGGACTAAAGAATATCTTTTAATAATCACACGTGAGATTAAAAGACCTTTTAGTAATATATACGTTATTTTTTGTACGAACGAGAATAAAATCAGGATTTTACTGCCCCAAAACAGGGAGTAAAACGAGCGTTCCTTGAGGGATTTAAATCGCCATAAAACCACTGAACAATACAAACATAATGTAACATCAACATTTTTATTATGTCAAACTTTTCGGTAGAAAAAATAATCAGACATATAAACAATAAAATGTAACTTAAAAACACTTGTTTATTTATCATATACATCAATGATTAATTGCTCTATATAAATCTGTCAACATTTAAAATAATAATCTACGTACAAGCTTAACTTAAAATGAGAGCTTCCTTTGATTTTTGGCAAATGCAAAATATATTCAGTTCAGTCCCAAAGTATACTTTACGTTAGAGTACAATCACAAATTCAGGAAGTTGAAGGACCCATACGCATTATGATCGCAATAATCTAGGTGAGAACGTCTCTGGTCTCGAGTCCGAATCCATTCTTCAAGTGGCTCCACTCTTCCCCCATTCAATTTCATAATTACGTTGTATTAATATCTTAAGATGTCGCTAAGGATACGATAATCCTCAGTTAAGTATGCGCATTGCCGAGGAGATTCCCAGTTTAATTATCTAATAAGTATGCGAAATTCGACGTAATTAATTTCGAACAAGATTGTTTTTAAGTGCACTTCATCTGTTACTGCTGATTTAATGCTGAAATAATTAACAATGAATCATTATTATGGAGTTTTACTGCGTACTAAGTGTGTCGGTAAAAAATATTGTGCCTCCTATAATACTATACTATTCATGGAAATATTTTTGAAAGTTAAGCAGTTAATTATACAGCAAAGCACGATCTCTTTAATTTTAAATATTGCCGACCAGGAGTAAAAAATTATATTACATGTGTTTTAATTTAAAAAAATGCATCTCTGATTTTTTTTAATAAAGATAAAGCAAGTTGGTGTTCAAAAACAAAATAAAGAAAGGTTACTGCCACATCACCAAAAACAACTAAGCTGCTACGGACACATGTTTCGGAGTTATTCCTCCTCATCAGCGTAGCGTAGTTGAATTGGATTTAGGATGGAATAGATCAGGAACAAAAACTACAAGGCTAGAAAGTACAGTACACAGTACTCAATTGGTGCCTCCATATTCCCATATGCGCCGTTTGGGATCTTTGTATTTGCCAGGTGAAGGCAAGCAGTGCATATAGAGCTGTATGTGTCAACTCTGCTCATTGAGACCGCTATCTAATTTATGGTCAGTACATTTTTTATTGCTCTGAAACCAAATTTTGTCATATTTTTTAAGTCAAACCTCATATTAAACTTTATAAAAAAATTTTAGTATTGTTAGGAAATCCCATGTTATCTCCATATCTCTGTAGTGATAATAAATTGTTTACATCATCGTGGGGAATAAGTATAGAACCACGTCGATCTATCTATATTTCCTAATTTTTTGACATTCAGTGTTAGAGGTATTTCAAAAACCTTATGAGCCGTGAAATGTGCAAACGGCGGAACTTATTGCGAGCTATAAGTATATTTTGAAAACATTTACTCAGCTATCTACCATCTGTATACAATGGAATCTCGGGATGTTTTTAGGAAGTGGTGTAACTGAGCTGACGGCCGGAGTTATGCCTCTGTGCATATGAAGGTCGAAGCTCATAAGGTTTTGAAACACCTCTATATATATATGCCTTCTATTTGTATCGTGCTTTTTAACGGTAAAGATTTATTAAAGTATTTCTAATTCCAGTGTCATCCAAAAATGTAATAATAAAGAGTAGTATATACATAGTATCAACAGTAATAATAATTAATATATTCAATAGCAATGGTCCAGTAATTGATCCCTAAGGAACACCTAAGTTGCCAAATATGAGACAAACACTTATGAACAGTATTTAAGTGTGTACACTTTTTGTATATTTTCTTTTATACTGTTAACGTATGAGTCGTTGTTTATGTTAAATTTTCAAAAATTTCTTCTATTTATGATTTTCAAAGTATCCTGGACAATATAAATTCGTGATATATTTTACTTTATATGCCAACTGAGATAATATATCAATATATCTATTTTTCGACCTATATTTTATCAACCATTTTATTTATCTATCGTATTTCCTCTTCACCAGCGAAAATGTAAGAATTTCCCATTAATAAACACTTCATACAAAACTAGAGCAATAATTCAGATAAAAAATAGTTTCCCTGTGCATTTATGTTAATAAAAGTTGAATTCACATCTATTATACAAAGTTGATTTCTTATAGAATACGGCAGCTGAAACGCGGAGAATAATAAATGATTTTTTCTGCTTTATAGACAAAGCATTTACATTTATAACTAGAGCTCAAACACTTCCGATATGATGAAATATTTATGAAGAATTTCGTATGCTTCATTTCACATACGATCCTGTTTTTGCTATTCTTTTGAAATTATTCAAAGTTTTAATACTTTTACTGCTACATTCGTTTGATATGCAAAGATACAATGTTATGCTTTACCTGTCAATACCGAGTAACAAAGAAATATGGTTTAAATGTGAAATCGCATTTAGTGTGTTGGATTTTTTCATTTTTATAAATACATTTTTGCATCGCAATGCAATATAAGATATCTTGTGTGAAATTTGTCATATCGTTATAGACTTCTGACAAATGCGGAGTTTTTGCTACATGGTAATCCCGATTCCACGAAATTCAGCTAGTATTTTCAAGAAAAATAATCTAGAATCCAAGGTATATAATTCAGTTATAAATTTATGCACAAATACAAACACAAACCTTAATATTTTAAGTACACAACGTACATATTTAACTTTTTTATAATATAGCAATTATAGGGCTTATACAAAGATTTATATAGAAGGAGGGCCGTAAAAGCATCTGGAGTTGTTTGTTTAAAGATCGTGAAATGGGAGAAAGATTGCGGGTAAAATAAATAGGAATTCTCTGTAACCACGACCGACAAGAATATAAGAAGAGGTGGGCAAACAACGCAGACGGTCATCGGTTAAGTAATTGAGCTTTCCGGAACCACATCAGCGTACACCGTTCCCATCGTGTCAGTAATTATTACATGATTATTTGCCAGCGCTGAAATGCTGAAAACTTCAATAAACGGGAGAGCCGCTGTTCAAATGTTTTTATGTGGACTGAAATGAATAAACCGACTCGAGTGGGCTGTAGGTTTGAACTATAAGGGGCTTGTATCTATCCACTAATTAAGTAACTTTTGATTTACAGAAGTAGTTCTTACTCTACTAATTTGTTCAGGTCCGCAGGAACATACTGGTAAAATTTAGTTTTCATGCACTTGCTGTTGAGTTTATTAAATCATATATGTTGAACAAACATTAATATGTCATGTACAATGACTTTAAATCAGCTCGATATGTTGCGACTTCGGGTGTCCCTCAAGGTCTAACTTTAGTCTTCTCTGTTGCTCTTATTTATTAATGATTTAAATGATGTGACTGACTGTTGTATCCTCTTCTATGTAGATGATTTAAAAATATTTTCTAGTATATCTTCCATAGATGATTGTAGCAAATTGCAGTGTGAACTGGATCATATCCAATCTTGGTGTATTGATAATAAACTGCATCTTAACATCTCAAAATATGAGATCCTGAGCTTCACGAACAAACCTCGAAACAAACAATATTTGAGTCTGCATGTAACACTGGCAATATGACATTATCTCGATGTGAATCTAGTAAAGATTTAAGTGTAATATTCGATTCTAAGCTTACTTTTAATGACCAACATCAGAAGTTACGAAAGCTTATGGATTAATTGTAAGTGAAATTTTACAGATATATGTACTATGAAATATTATATTTTTACATATTCGTTCTAAGCTTGAGTACATATAAAGATGATTCATAAAATATTTGTCATTTAAAAAGGACGGTGTTCATCCCAAAAGGAGAATAAATTATAATCATTTAACTAGTAGATTCAATAGTATTATCTTATATTTAAGAATGAAATGTATATCGTTAATATTTTTGTGATAGTTACTGCATAATATGATCGACTGTTCTGATTTACTTTGTGAAATTAGTTTTTATGTTTCCAGGATTATTTCGAGACATAATGTAACTTTTAGATTAGAACGAACATTTTATTGAAGTCTCCAGTGTACGTAATGTGTAAAAATTTTAATAATTTGTGTATAGTATTTCCAATATCAGTGAAAACAGTCCATCTGAACCGCTGCTACCAGGTAATCTCATTACAAAGCCTGTCTGCGATGAAGTAACTCGAAAATCTGCTTGAATATAACGAACGATACCCATAGAAGTAGCACAGTCGATATTTGTCACAGCTGGGCCTCAATCGGTGGCTTTATTTGGCGTTTTGTAGTGTTTCCACCAGAGACATGGAGTAGGTGTCTGGTTTCCACTAAGATTTGAAAAACTATAATTTATGTGATATTTGATAGTATTTATTATTTATGATTTAAACGAAACATCTACTCAGCGGGCAAATACCCCGACCTGCATTGGATTATGCCTTCAAATCATGATAGATCGATAGCCAATATCAATTGTCAATTCCTAACCAGACATAGACCGGTTTCGAACTTATTAGTTCTCCTCAGTACGCCATAGGTTATGGAACAGACAAATGATAGCGGCCAACCTGCTAGTCATATACTGACTAAGGTAAACTGAGTAGTGGTAAGGGGTATATGAAACTTCTCATATGGTCCAAATGCTACTATCTGACCGACATCATAGATGTCTCTGTGGCGGATAGAAGTTTAGACCACCTGGGCTAGAGGTCGCCGCTCTCGGTACTTGCTTCGCAAGTCGCTATCCGCCACAGAGACATCTGTGATTTCGGTCGGATAGTAGAATTTGGACCATATGCGAAGTTTCATATTATACCTCTCACCACTACTTGATAGTATTTGTTCATTAAAAGCTCTTATAGAAACGGCTCTAGAAAATTTTGAGACGCGGAATGTGTTATAAAATCATATTTTTGTTAATGTAAGATTTACTTTATAGATTGTGTAAATGTGTACCACTACATTATTATTACATAATCATTCTTAGAATTAAAAAGTGGGAATTGCCACTGTCGACTACAATATACAACGTTTATATTAGTATTTGATACGTTGCAACAAGATAAAGAATTGATGATGAAAAAAAGCTTTAAATGGCTTTCTATTTGATGAGGAAAACTAGTTGATATATGTTTCCTCCCCTTCCTAATTGCTAATGTTAGCAGAAAGTTTCTACAGCGGGCGGAAATTAATTTTGTTTGTACAGTTCAAGGATCAACCCAACATCAAAAAAAATGATGTAGTGAAAAACCAGGCAAGTATGCTGAGTAGATCGTTGTATAAAATTGAATACATTAAAAATTTATTTAAAAAAATATTGTCGCTTGTCGTGTTCAATGCAAAGAAAAAATTGTGTGCAAAATTTTGACTATATTTTTTAAGATGTTTAATGTGAGATATGCGAAAAATTTAACTTATAATGAATATAAATAATAAACAAGTCAAAAATCTCATCACGTACATACCCTCATTTCCTGCTTGTTACGCGGAGTGTGGCGTTGGATCGTTTTATTAAATTATGAAATAAGTCTATCTAATTTGACTTTCGGGAGCGAAATTTAGCTTGTAATTCTCATATTACTGTGCGACAGTGATAAAATTATAACTTTGAATTTTCAATTTGTTTCCAAATTCATAAAATTTTCAATGGTCGTGCATGTTATAGTTGAACCTAAACACAATTATTTTGTTAATTTATTCGAAAGCATTTCAAACAGCCTGCGAAGGTAATTAGCAAAAAACTACTATCTACAGTTATTTGGTTTGTATTCAACTTCATGGGCGTTGGAGCGATCGGGACACAGGTGTTAAATAGTTATTGGCGAGTAAGAAAAAAGTTGATACAAAACATGTGACAGATAGATGGATAGATAGATTCTTTTATTGATCATAAATACACAAATATTGTATTTTGACAAGTCAGAAAGCAAAATCATAATATAAAAAAACCGTCTAGAATAATCAGTCTTGTACTATATGTGTACATTATGTAACAATTAACATCAATTGAATTATATGTATTCTAGTGCTTCTATGTGAAATAAATGCGCAGATCAAATACAAAATATAAGATTTGTATATCTACACAGATAAATAAAGTATCACACACATAGGATTGAAAAGTCAGCATCTAAATACTCTTTAAAATAATAAAATGCATTCTCTGTTAAAAAGTGTTTCATTGCCGTTTTAAATCATTTATAATCAAGGTTCTTGACCTTATGAGACAATATTTTAAAAAACTTTAATCCATAATACCCTGTCCCATCCCGGGTTTTAGACAGATGTAAAAAGTCAAAATGTAAATTATTGTTAGTACGAATGAACTTGATCTCGGGATGTATAATTCGATTCATTGTTTTTAATGTAGAGGAGACACTGCAATATGTAAGTACTAACTAAGGTTAGAATTTTTAATGTTTTAAGGACATTCTACAATCATCTCTGTAACCCAATCCCGCAATCATCCTTACTACTTTTCTTTTGCATAGCAAATACGGTTGCAGCATGTGAGGAATAACCCCAGATCAAAATTGCATAGGTAATTACAGAATGGATTTAATCCTTGATAGGCTGCTAATAAGGTTGTCTGTGATACACAACTCACAAGAATACGCAATAAAAAAAAAATTTCTAGACACTTTTTTATTTATGGTGTTTACATATGTTTCCTATGTTAGCCTATTGTCCAAGTAAACTCCTAAAATTTTAACACAATCAGTGGAATTTATATCGTCTATTGTTTGATGTCTTAAACTAAAAATCGTTGTTTCCGTTTTACTCTCATTTAGCTTTAATTTATTTGCTAAGAACCAATCATGAATAGTCGTCTGGGTCTCGCGCACATTGGCGTAAAGTGCATTAATGTCCTTATTATTGTGAATTAGAGTTGTATCATCAACAAAGGGGACCGATTTTGCTAAGCAGGTGTTATTGGGCAAGTCATTGACGAAAATGAGGAAAAGGGTTGGGCCCAGTACAGATCCCTGAGGTACCCTGAATCTAATATTTGTGAAGTCAAATTCTGAAATTTGACGAATTGGGATCTTTCTTCAAGATAGGATGTTAGTAGCTTTTGACTGCCGAAAGAAAATTTATAAAAGCCTAATTTCTTTAGTGAAATATCATGAGATACACAGTCAAAAGCTTTGCTCAAATCTAAAAATTGGGCATACAAAATTTCTTTTGTTCGAATCCATTATTTATTATCTTCTTTAAAGTATCTATCGCTAATGACGTAGACATTTTTTACCTAAATCCAATCTGAAAATTATTAAACATTTTAAAATAATCAAAATAATTTGTAATTTGTACTTTTTAAAACCAATTCAAAAATTTTTGCCAAGAAAGGTATAATTGAATTGAATTTGGAAATCGTCATCACAGGCAATAGCAGCTAGTTCTAAAATATTTAAAACTGGTTGTCAATAAAAAAAATTACAATTTCAAAAATTACCCTAAAAATTTGTTGACGAGATAGAATATAAAAATCGCTCCTTTACAATACATTTTAGCGCACGCAATAAGATTTCAAATCGATTTTAATCGAAATTCAACAGTACCTCTTTCTCGTAAAATACTTTTAATTTAATAATTTCATGTCAAAAACTAAAAAACATGACATGCAATGAAGTTGAGATCATATTTACCCTTGCCCTCTCAGTTTAACATACTCCTGAATACAATTTTCAAATGATTGTGAATCGGTATTGTTAAGCATAAAAAGGTTAGTGGCTGTAAAAAGTTTCGCTATTTGATCTCAAACTGTTTCGGAAATATTTAATAAAAAATATTCTCAGGGCCCACCTTTAAAGAACTCTAGTTCCCTTAGAAATCACTATATAGAAAAACTTTATTAAGGCTTTCGTCATTTTTGACTTGCTTTACATGCCCCTAAGTGAATAGTCATTTTCGAAAACATCTGTATAATGCAGAATTACGTAGATTAAAATCATTCAACTTAATTTAATATAAATAAACGTTACGCAGCTTCAATACCTTAAATGTCATTGTTATGAAACGATTCAAAAAGTGAATTTATTTTTAAACAAATTTATAAAGTATACAATTTATTCAACATTCCTAAAATTACGGGCGCCCATGGTATGCCCATTCTATATTCATATCGTATCCAATTTTAACCGATGTTATTTTTAAACTTTAATTAAAAGTTACACCGCGAACTAATCCGCGCTATGTTCTCCTTAATATGGTGTAAAAACTCGTCTAAATGCAGACTGTGCAGCACTGTTTCCATATTATTCTCATCTTTTTTTACCACGAAAGTAAAATTCTCAACTGTTGTTAGGGGAAACATACGCAAAACTTACAAACGAGAGTGTAGACGAAGTCAACAGTCAAATAACAAAAATATCGGTGCTGTCAAGTTCGACCAACCTAAGAGCGTTTTGTAATTCGCACTTTCCGGAGGCATAAAGTTTAAAATCATCAACATAAAATAGATGAGTGACCTTATACCTCCTTCCGCTGGGTGGTCCACATTGATATCCGCGGGTTTGGCGGAACTCAGCAGATAACAGCTGCAGTGAGATGTAAAAGAGGAGAAGACTAAAAGAATCAATCTGGAAAACTCCTCTCCTAAATGCTACAACCTGCCAGACCTTTCTTAGCACCACGCTATCCGTTTATCTGCTGGAAGACCGGATCAACAGAACTCAATATCCTGGCATATAAGATACGTGTAAATTTCTTATAGCATGAGCTAAGGCAAGTGATCAGCCTAGAATTTCTAAGTGTTGAAATCTTGTGCCAGATGGCAGTGAATGAAAGTTAAAATTTTTTCACAACCAATTATTTATGCCGTCTAGGCCTCGGTCAGCAAGAACACAAAAGCTTATTGGACTTCTTCCGTACTCCGTACTGATTATCGGACACACTTCTTATGGCTCGTCAAGGTATCTAGAAGTCTTATTTGAACTCTCGTGATGGACGAGGTGCTTTGCAGCGTTATAATCGACACAGTTAATCTGCCAGATGTCTGAATCTTCTGGGAGTTCCTCATCGATGGTCGCATCCATTCGAGCCAAGGTTTGTGGCTTTAGCGCAGCCATGGTTTTAAAGCTTATCTTCGCCCTTAGGTCCATGTCGGTGTACTCTACGAAATATTCCCTATCAGTTGCTAATTGCCGCAGTGAAAGAGCGTCTGGCTTTTCTTCTAGCTGATGATGAGTCCTTATATAATCTGTCTTGATCTCTCAGGAGACGATATATGTTGTGACTGTGTTTTGCACCAAAGTGCATGCAGTTACACCATGTGCAGGTTTGCTGGTCACCTAGCCCCGTAGCTGTCTGCCAATCGTCCTGTCCATAGTGATCGTAACTACAGAGATATTCCAGTGAGGCCCTTCCTACGTGTCTCTGACACCCATATGCTTCGGGTCGGTTGTGTGAGATCTTCTCTTCTCGATTTACTGGAACCAGAAGGTAAGGAGGGATACTAGGTTGTTAGCCTTAGCATTTGTTTCTACTTTCAGTACTATAAATTCTACCCAATACCCATTTCTCAAATGATTTATTCTCTCAGTTACATGCAAATGCGATAAAAAGCATAAAAATTTTTGTTTGTTCCCTAATTTAACCAGATAAGTATTCATTACTTGTATAAAATACTTACTCACTAATCCATTGGCCAGGTTTTTTTATAATCTGATTATAGTTCGAGGAGCCAAAAATAAAAAAAGTAAATTGGAAACTCGTATAGATAAAACCAACAATTTTTGCCCTAATCCCCCCTAGAGATACTTTTTAGAATGTAATATTTACGAATAGAACCCTACGGCTAAATTGGCTCGAATTTTAATTTACAATATGGGCTGCAATTATATCCTTAAAAGAGAACTAATTTACAGAATAGGAACGAAGTAGTTTTCTCGGATTTGTAAGCACTTCCTAAGCTTTTATTGGATTTTAATTTGAACTAACTGGATTACTCTAGACTTTATTCTGACTTCAGGATCATTTGTTAAAAATCTTGTTACAGGATAAACCTCGTAAAAAGTTACGTTGACACGCAACTGATACTGATTGTGCAAATGTGGTCAATTAGGTAGTAAATTTATAAAGGCGTATGGGTTGCTTTCATTTTATATAATTATGCAGTAATAAAAAGGATTTGTAATATTAAATAGAGGTGGTAATTTTTCTGTAGTACTAATCAATTAAAAAATTAAGTATGAATATAATAATCTTAAATGCCTATATCACAATATAAGCCAAAGAATTCGACGAGTTATTAAAATCAAAAATGCAAAACAAAGTAAAAATTCAATAACAAAAATGCTTTTGGTAGGTCGCTTGTATTTAAGTTGTCATCATTGAATAATGTGTGCACCTTCTAATCATTAATATTAGTTTTATATCTAGTACTAAGAGATTGCAACTGCTGAATGAAGCGAACATATGAGCTTTGTCATGACCAGATGAATAATCCCCCAAAATGTGTGAATGTTGAAAACAAACACCTATATACAATCTATAAGGTTTAGCGTAAATATACTTAAAAGACTATTAAATTTGTCTGAAATTGAAGATACTACACATTAAATTAAATTGAATTTCACATTTCTGACCAAAAAAAAAAAACAATTAATCCCATTGCCCATTGTGCAAAAGCAATCTTAATTTGGTAATGTTTACTTTGAGGGTCGGTACAGAATATGGAGGTATATAATTTACTGTAAGTCCCTAGGTAGATCGGTCTGACCATCGAGAGTAATTGATAATTGTTTATTCTAGTTGGCAATCCTGGCTTTCCTTTGTGGCTCTCAAGCAAGTCTTGGATGACCGCTGATCCTTCTTGTAAACCATCACTGATTGTCTTATCCCATTTCTGAGCTCCTTTAAATCCGTCATGGTGTCGACTTCTATCCCACTGTCATTATCAATTTGTATCCAAGTAACAACTTAGTTACAACGGGGTGAGATAAGGGTTTCTACTTATAATCTCAACTGCTTATAAATACACATAAATTAACTGCTGGCCGTTCCTCAGTCATGACGAAAATTAAAAAATAAGTTACTTTTTTATTTATTGGTGATTGTACCTTTCAAATGTAAAATGACAAAGATATTTGTGATGTTTGCTCTATTTAAAACATTATTTGTGAAAAGGAGAACATTTTTATAATTTTTTTGTCTAATATGTTCCTTAACACACATATTCAAGTTTCTAAAGGTTCTGCCTACACAATAGTTTGCTTAGTGAAGACACACAATTTAACTTCCCATTTACCTGAATTTTTTAAAAGCACATGTTTAATTAGAACATTTGTCACTGTCATTTGTCATTAGTGAATTATAAGGTACCTTTATGTTTTTATTCCATCAATTAAATATTAAAAGATTTTATGCTAAATTCGATTAATATCTTTATCGGTTTTTTTTAAGGTATAAATGGGCTTCAAAGAAAATTGTTTCTGACGGGCAATGAATGTTTCAGAAACATTGCACTTTTTTATATTTTATAAAACATTAAAAAATTATAATATCAAACAGAAAAATGGAATATTGAAGAAATTGCCATTTCTTACGGTGTAGCACATAAATTATTCGATTGTAAAAGTTCTCGTTCCTTTCACTGCGGAGCTGTTGAATAATAACCCTGTTCCAAGTTTACATTTTCAATCGTGTAATGATGTCGTGTTTTAGTTAAATTTGTAGCTTCGCAACGAACACATATTAATCAAATAATCGATGAATCTAATTTACCGCTCAGGCAACTACAAATTGACAAAACAATCACACGTCCGCCTTTGTCCAATGAGTCCGCTCTGGTCATTTGGCCAAAGGGTTGGTAAATATTCGTTATACGTGTAATAGAATTTATACACGCTTGTTTTCAAACACTTTTCTCCAGTTAATTTGATTCCGAGATAAATAGGAATTTTCATACAGTACTGGGAAATATGCATAAGTCAATATTTTCAACTGTTTTCTAATAAAGTAACACCAAAAACTCGTGATTAATTAAATATTACGTAAAAATAACTAATAAGAATTTTTTCAGATGATGTTAAATTAATTGACGAAATGAAGTAACAAGAGTAACAATATCTTACTAGATTTTGTTCTGTATATAACCATATAAAATAAAAGACAAACCAAATATCGTCGACCTAAAATAATAGTGGATATAAAAAACAGCTAAAATCTCGCATGCGTCGTTTGAAAATTCATTGCTTTTTTAAATAATCCAAAATTTAATTGATGATACGTATATTTTTATTTATATATTTAAGTACACCACCCCACAGTAGAGAACCAGTTACGGGATGGGTAGTAACAGTAATCCGAGTTAAAGTAATAACAATAATATGACGTAACTACACATGCTACAGGTATTAAAAATATACATTTACATAATAATTAACAAAATTATAGAATTATTTACAAAAAGACTAGGAAGAAATTCGCTTAATATTTACAATATTTGAATTAATTATATCAAGCTTATCTTGCATGGATAATTATAAGGCTCACACATAAATTACAAAGGTAAAAATTTACGATATAATGTTTGAAGGTGACTTGTTTTAAATGCAGTGGCATGAAAATTTAACATATTTAAAATATTAGGGCACTCGACTACATAATTAATTATTTTATGAAAAAAACAGTAAAGAACAAGTTTCCTGTAGTCTTATAAACTAAAGAAAGAAAATCTATTTAGCAACTGCTCATATAGGAAACCAACTGTCACGTAAACATTGTCAATTTTATATGATACAAATTTTAAATAGCGGCGCTGAATATTCTCAATGCTATTACAATAATTATTACATCCAGGATTCCAAATAAGTGAACCGGATTCTAGCCTGGATTTAACGAATGCATTGTAAAGCATGTTCAACAATTGAATATCATCAAAACCAGTCGAATTTCTGATTACGATTAGACAAGACTCCCATATGCCAAGACAATACTCTGAACGTGTTTGTTAAAACTCAATTTTGAATCAAATAGAATGCCCAAATCTGTTTGTTTAAGGCTGTATCGCTTAGGTGATAATTAAATTGTAAATGATGACTCTTTCTACTGAATGATAAGACGTTACACTTAGAAATTTTCTAAGGCAATTTATTTGAAATGCACCAGTCATTAATATCATAATTATAATTGTTATCAATTGTACAAAATAATTTCGTATCTTCAGCATACAGCAAAGAGTTAAAATTCACAAAAGTAACTTATATCATTAATAAATGATATGAATAATAAGGGCCCCAATAACGATCCCCGAGACACTCCAGATGTAACGAAAATTTGGTCAAACTTTATGCCACGGTATTCTACAAATTGATTTCTGTCTGTTAAATAAGAAGATAGCAAAGAAATAAACAAACTCGAGATTCCAAATGAGTTTAGCTTATTGAGAAGAATACCTTGGTTAAGTCTGTCAAAGGTTTTAGAAAAATCTATATACATTACGTTCACTTGATTACCTGTATCAATAGCCTCAGAGATAATCTGCGTAACAGAAAATAAATTTGTAACTGTTGACCGCCCTTTTATTAAACCATGTTGGTAAATACTGATATGCATTAGCATAGATACAGTCATATAGGTCAAAAACCTTGGCAACATTGCAAAGTATTGTAATTTACACGACAATTTTCAACATTAACTTATATCCTTTTTTTGAAAATCGGACACACTATCGATAATTTCCATCGATCTGGAAATGTCCCAGAATTTAAACATAAATTAAAAATAATTGTCAAACGATGAAGAAGTGCGCAGGCACAATCTCTAATATTGAACGATCTTGCGTGAACTTAGGTTTCAGTTCTAATAAGGCTTCAAATACATTTTCCTCACTGAACATATTTATACGCCAGAAATTAATTAAATTATTAAATTAAACACCACAGATAATACAACCCCCTGTATCCCTGAAGATATCTCTAGGTACCTTGTGTGGGAGAAGGTTATACATTTAGAGACAATGGACACACACCCAATGTCCAACTATGCTAGGATTAATTTCTGATTTAGAAAAAATCCTAACTCCTTGACTAGGGATCGGAACCAGGGACTCCAGGGCGAGAGGCAAGTGTCCTTAAAACTCGACCACGAAACCACAAATAAATTTTTTATGCAATCTAGATTATTAATGTCAACATTAGAGTCATTACAGAAATATGAGGTTTTAAAAAAGAAGCAAAGGTACTGACAATGCCTAACGGCTTACTAAATTCAGTATTAATTTATTTTATATAATCGGGTATTGAAGAACTCTTTCTTAGAATTTACGTAGGACTAAAACTGTTTTGTATTTAGTTTAATATTATTTTGTAGTACTTTTAAGTAATCGTTTGTGAAGTGCTAACATTAATTTTTAATTTTGTTCTTAAGTATTTAAACTCATTACGCGAATTTAAGTTATTATGTTTTTTGCAATCTCTACAAAGTATGGCTTTTTTATTTATATCCAGAAGTATATTACTTGTATACCAGAGTGGATATTTTCTAGGGCGAGACACTGATTTTGTTACATTCAATTCAAAAACAGTAATCAGATGTTTATAAAATTCTTCGCATGCCACATTAAGATCCTCAGTTTCAGATAAAAATGACTAATTAAATTGCTTTACAAAAATTAAAAGTTTTGTTGTTGATTTCTGGGGAAAATTAATTTTCCCAGACTCATTCAGAAATATAACTACGTTTAGAGCAAGGTGGTGAGCATCCTCAATGAGTAAAATATCTTCAGATTTATTAATTTCACAGTGTTTATTAAATAATATTAAATCCAGAAATTTGTCATTTATATTGGTTACATTATTATATCGCTTTAAATCATAAAAAGTTACAAAAAGTATTATATAATAATATCCTTTGCTCCGTGATAACATTATTTATTTTGATACTCAGAAATATTTTACAAAAACTACTCGATCTTAAACATTTACATTTTTATTAACAGCATGTATTATCACACCCTTAAAATATTATTTCAGCTATGCTCCACCCCAAGTTCTCGAAGATTTTCAAGTACAAGCACATGTGAAACTAATCCATTTAGAAGGGGAATAATATTTACTTTTCATAAGCATTTTTCATACTGTGCAAATATGAAATATATTCACTGAAGCAATGCACGATTTCTTAACGATAAATGTATTAGAAATTTCGATCACGAAAGATTATCACATAGAAAATAATGAAATAATGTTCCTCTAGCAGCCAATCAGCCTTCAGATTGAATTAAGAGTGTGCAGTAAGCTATACAATTAGATCGTTCACTAAACGAATTATTGGACCGCTTAGCCGGCAAGATTTTCTTTCAGAAATCCAATTAATTTTGTTGTATTTCATTTGTTTCACATTTCTATGTACATGAAGGCGTCAACGTCAAATGATGATTAGAAAATGAAAAAAGAAATTGAAATAAAGAAGTTGTACTATAGGACATTCTCAGATATTATTACTAATCACCTTTTTTTGTTGCTAAATCGTGTTATTAATTTGTTATATAGGGTAGTCCACTAAAGTAAAGCCACCCTACCTAATAAATATAGTTCCGATATCGGCGTCAGAATCAGAGAATCAGGGTCGGCGCAAGGGAATAGTTCTCTTTAATTCATATATCAATTAAAACCAAATATTTTTTAAACTATTAGTCTAATAGCTTTCAGTGGCTTACCTTGTAGAGTAAGGGTTCTAAAAATGACTGATTAGCAGAGGTAGTCAAATGAAAGCATATTGGTACTAGCAGTTTACACCAATATTTTTTGCAGCACTTTACAGTTATTCCTGCGCTATTATTCCTTACAAGCAAATATTGTTATTAAAAGTTACTCCGTGTGTTTTGCTGTTAAAATCCGACGCCTGGCTGCAAAAATCCATTTATATGTTGAAAACGAACGTTCTATCTCGACAGATGTTATTAGTGCATATTTAAAATAGGAGAACATTCGTAAAAACAACATATTCATTTGAGGCCCTAAACAATCCACTTATATGTCCTGTAGTAACACGCTTATTTTTGTTTACATGTTCAGTGATGTCTCCTGATAACTGATATATATTGTGTCGAAAATCAAACACTACATTCCTCGGATCGATTATGGTAAATTTTCCTGTTTTTGGTTGAACACTGAATAAGATTTGCAGGAAACAACTGCTCAGCGGACAAACGCCTCGATCTGCATTGAATTAAACCTGCAAATCGTGTTTGGTAGCTAACATCATTTGTCAATTCCTCTCAAGATATAGACCGGTTTCAAACTTTTTATGTTCTCGTCAATATGCCATAAGTAATGGAGAAGACAAATAATAATAGCAAACCAGGCTAACCTAAAGCAGACTAAGCAAACCAGACATAGTGAGTGATAAGTGTATCCCTCTTATGGTCAGTGCTACTACCAGTCAGACATTACTGATGTCTTAATGACTGATAGCGACCTGCAAAGCAGGTACCAAGAGCTTCGACCTCTAACCCTGCTGGGCTAAACTATATACTGAATAAGATTTGTAGGAAACAACTACCCAGCGGACAAAAGCCACCAAACAAGATTTGCAAGTTTAATTCAATGCAGGTCGGGGCTCTTGTCCGCTGAGTAGTTGTTTCCTGCAAATCTTATTCAGGGTCAGATGTCGAAGCTCTTGATACCTGCTTTGCAGGTCGCTATCAGTTACTAAAACATCAGTGATATCTGACTGGTAATAGCACTGACCACCAGAGGGATATTCTTATCACTCACTATGTCTGTTTTTGGTTGACGTTCAAATTTTTCTATAGCGAGAGGAATTAGTGAAGAGCTTAAATGTATTTCTAAATCTTTCTGGACACTAGGATCGACAATTGCTTATTGAACATTTGCAATAGCAACTGCTCCTTTAGTATCCAATTGTAGTACAACCCTTTTTATATTGTCAAAGTTCCTGTAGTAATACGATGCTGAGTTCAGCCAAGTACATCATCTTGTCAGTATGTGGAGTTAGTGGTGTATTGGGTGAAAATACTTGTTGACTTTGTATACGTGTATTTCTGAAAAAAAAAAGAAAATGAAATGGACATCTCAATATAACATGGCCGAATCCCACTGTATTCTTATTTTTACTTATTTATTAAAATCAAATAACTGCATTTATTGTTCGATAATGACTATAAAAGAATAATTTATATATGCTATTTCTAAATTAATGAATTATATTGTTATCATTTTTCAGTTCAAATATGTATAGTATTTTTTTGTGCCCGAACGTAAACAAATATTATCATGTACGAGTTCCATATCGCGTGACTACTCTCAGTTAATGGATAACATTTCAAAGATTATTTGTTATATTCTAGTTAGATCAAAATTTATTTTGCTTCATGGGTGGTAAGTTCCATGTGAGTTAAACTCCCCAATTTAGTTGTCATAATGATATGACAAACAGATATTTTACAACCTTATTAGATGGGTTAATAGCAAGAGAAATACACCCTCAAACATTTAATAAATTAGAACACATACTAGTGTTGTTTTTAGAGCAAGGCATCTAATAAAGTGTTTAATTACGACGCGTAAAACTTGATCTTAAATAAAAGCGTCACAGTAGTCACTGAATAATTATTTTTCGTATTCAGTATTCTCTAGATAGAAATGGTAGCTATCGCAATGGCCATTGTTTAATGTTCTCTGATACGTCTCCAAGAGCGTTTCCCTGCCAATAATATCCTTGAATTTCGGAGAATTTGTCTCAATGTGTTTACAGGTCTCAACATGGAGTGCTTATTACACAAAGAAAACACTGGTATAAAAATACAGTGAAGGTGAATTCAGTAGCCTACATAAAGACAGTGTAGATAAAATTTTGGAGGGCAAGACGAGCGACATTGTTCAATTGGAGTGCAGAAAGCAGTACACGAAGCATTTTAATGAAAATGTGCAAAAACCAATATTGCATCAACTCTGCTAGATGAGGTTGCATTAGCTGAAGTGGCATTCATGTCGAGCTTCTACCCTGATAAAAGTACAGACTCTCTCAATTCCAAAAGGTTCCAAATTTTCGCCAGAATCGCATCCAAAGCGCGAGTTGCTAATACTTTCCGGTTCACTTAAAATGCAATGCAACAGCATTCCTATAGAATTTTTTATCAGGTGTAGCTATGTAAATAGAGATTCAAATAGACCCTGTGAGCTGGAGATGGGAAAAACATAACAGAAAACCATTTTTAACCGAAATATACGAAATTATTTATGGTAGAATCTACTTAAATCAATATAACAGTTTCACAGTGAAAATATAATGGCTCAATCAAGGAAACAACCTTGAAGATTAATCCGCAGCCGTTGGAAAAGGTGGCTGATTAATTATAACAGATACTAGTAGTATTGATGGCTTCAGAGTAGGTGGTTTATTAACATTTCTATCAAGTCGCCATGGTAACTACCACGAAGATATAAATGCAGATGTTCTTGAGGATTATTTTTGCCAAATGTTTATTCCGCGCCACTTAATAGTAATGGGCAATACCACTTGAGAGACATTGAAAAAAAATATTGTTTAAATTTGGCAAATTGTGACGACTCTAAAATATGATTTGAAAAGAACGTAGGTGTTCTTTATCTCTAATTTCGAACGAACGACCAGTTTGGCCCACATAAAAGGCATTACAATCCGGACATGTCAATTTATAAACCCTTGGTTTCATCGATTTGCAAGTTTTGTCTTTCGGATTATACGGAAAGTTCTGACTCTGATTTAAAACTAACTTTTAGATTATGTTGTGACAGAATGTCAGCAACTTTTTCAAAGATTGTCCAGAGTATGTTAATAATACATATTTATCAATGTCGTAGTCGATATATTTTCTTTGCTAAAATTATTTTTCCAAGCGATTTCACACATTTCCCAACTTATTAATTCATCTTGAATCCGAACTTCCCATTTTCTTATTTACAAATAATTAGAAGGTCATAAATTATTTTCTCTCGCAGCGGCTTCCGCGTGGCCGCTTCATATTACTAAGTACCGCAATAAACATCAAACAGATGAGTAATAATATAAGGGAAGATCCAGGCAGGCTGGATGGCTTAATAACCGAATACGGCCGAGTAAATCTTTATAAATTCCCATAATTATAACATATAGATCGTAATTAAATTGCGATCCACATCTAAAGACATATAGAGCTTTAGAAGTTAGTCGAACGGAAAACAGGCCGTCAGGAAGATATGAATTGGTGGTTGCTGGAAAGTAATTATAGGCAACTCGCCCACTCGAGATATCTTGACGTACGCACTAGATCATGGGATATTTTGGCTGGTATTTCATATATTATCGAATTTGCAATAAGCCACAATTAGAGCAAAGTACATGGTTTTCATTGAAGTTCAGCACTATGAAATTAAGGCATTATTAAAAGTTCAAATTTATTACTCATGTTTCAAGAAAGTTGTTGTGCTTTGGCCAAATAAAGACAAAATCATTGATTCAAAAAACAATTTTCGTTAGACTGCACATGCAAAAAACACATATGACAACGTAAATCACCTATGTAGCTATATAGCTACATATATACTATCACATTTAGCAATGTTATTAATTAATTTAAAAAGTTTAATAAATATAGTAGCATGCATACATTTAAAAATGAACAATTTCAGAAAACAATTTTAATTTAGTTGTTAACATATGTGTAGAATAATTAAGTATTCATTGTTCATATAAAAAGGTAGTTAGTTGTAAGGTATTTGCAAAGCCAAATTGGCCATAAAAATTAATGAAAAACAAATAAAAAACAAGAAAAAGGTGTCAAGTCGAAGTCCTGGATCTCCACTGGCAGAGCTGACGAGAGACCTATTGTGTATTTCCTGCCATCGAAAAGGTGTCACCAATGTAGTCCCATATAAAAATTTCACTTCAATTAACTCCAGTAGTATTAAAAGTTGCATAATTTCAGGGGAAAGATTTCACCTATAAAAGAGACAATTGTTATAGTATATACTTTTAAAAGGGGAAATTTATTAAAAATCTAGTATAGAGTCAATGTAATTGAACTTTAGATAAAAGTTAAAAATGCAACATTCAATAAACAGGGGAAAATATTGTAAATTATCTTAAAACTTTCATAACGAAACATAAAAAGTGCATGGTCTGTAAAAGTGAATATAAACTGAAATAAAACTTACCAAACAGGGGTGCAGTAATGTGTTTAGATCAATGCCATAATAATTTCTCCAATATTGGGGTTGAAACAGAAACATTTCTTGATTTTTTGTATGTGTGACAGCATAGTTGAACTATATTTTCATAAAAAAAACTAAATAGGAAATCCATTGATGTGCAAAGACATGCCAGTAGGACAAAGGAGAAACTCAGTGCTTCGTATGTGAGTGGGGGTAGCTCAAGACACAGTGTTAAAGTGTGTGTAAAGGGGTGAAACCAATTTCGACAGCCTACAAAAAGTAGAAACAAAAATATTAGTTTTTGAGTAAAGATATGTTAACCTAGATATAAAAAGATTTGTTATCAGTAGTTATTTAGTTCTAGTTATATAAAAAGGAGTTTGTTTAAAATGATAGGGCATTTGTTAAGAAAATTTTGAAAATGAGATGTGAAAGATAAAAATTTTTATACTGAACGTAACACATGCAAATTTACAGAAAATTCTCAGGAAAGTATCAAGAAAAGAATATTGTTTTAAAAAAAACAACAAAAAAAGTAGTATAAAAGTTTTTATTTTCAAAATTAAAAATATTTGACATTAAAAAATAATTTGTGACAACTAGTCAATTTTGAAATTTGGTGATTTTACTATATACAAAATGAAAGTAAGCAGAGAAAACAATGGATAGGGGGTTGTTATTGATAAAAAAGAAGGGAGTTTTGAAAATTGGAAAGGAATCGAAGGAAATTAAATAGAAGAAAGATTAATAAAATCAAGGTTAGGAGTAATTTATAGTAAATAGAAGGTTGTAAAATCAGATTTCAAGCCAAGAAAATAAAGAAACCGTAAAGAAATTTGTAAGTACTTACGTGTTATAAGAAATCCAGTTAGACAAAACACAAAATTAAAGTAAATAAACTACACAAGCGTATCAGGAAATTGGAGGGGCCATATCCAAACGTTAAAGCGTGGTAACTGCTGAGAAGTGAGAACCAAGAAACGACAGTTCGGCCAACCGCAAGGATAAAAATATAAGGTAAAATCTCGAGATTTTAAAATTTGTTGGGGTAATTTAAGTAAAAAAATTGTAAATATATTTGTAAGAAAAAATTTTAAAAGATTTCATTAAAAACAATCTCCTTTATTGTTTTCTGAAAGTGTTTAGTTTTTTTATGTGTACTGGTTTTGTGAATTTAAGTTTTGAAATTGTACTATAGAGGGAACAAAATTGAACCTGCATCCTGAGAGAGAGTAAAAGAAAACAAAAGTAAGTAAAAACTTGTAAATTAAAACATGAGCTAGTCTGGGTATACAAGGGCATAAATATAAAATAAATACAAATTTAAAATAAAGGCGCCAAGTTTCATAGATTTTAATAAAACACAAAATTTTCAATTCTATAACTATTTAATAAAAACAATTCAAAATTTTTACAAAATATATAAATAAATAAAAATACAATAAACCTTATTATCACAAAAATACATATAATAATGGAATGGAATTTACCGTATAATAGTTTTCCTAGATACTCAAGGATTTAAAATATTTCACAAACTCAAGATTAGCTGCATTTGCTTAAACTCTCATAACATACGATATATACATATTATTTAGAAGAAGGATCTTTATTTATTAATAAATCTGCAATCAGTTACACTGTTTTGTTATTGTTTTAGACAGTCGTAAAAAACACATAAACATTTCCATTATGAGTGATAAAATTTAATGGTTTTAGGTAATGCGAAAAAATGCTGCTAAAAGACTTAAATATTATTAGCAATGTTATATAACACTTCCTATTTACGTCCGTAATAATTTTAAAATAGCAGTAATATTCTAGAATTATCATAATTGGTTTTATAAGCTGATAGGGAAATACATATTTGCATACTACGTAGTATTCCTTTGTCCTTGATGAGTCTCCCCTATATCTATGCATCCCCCTATGTAAAAGTGCTTGCAACCCCAGTTTGACCTTAATGGATGCATTGCGCAACATTCTTGATTTTGTCCTTTATCAAGGTGCGTAATATATCGATTGTGGTTTATATTTGTTAATTATTTCACTATACAAATAGTGCAATCGTTTTATTATTTTAGATATTTTGCAAAAATTCAACATAATATATGACATGTTTTAACATTAGAGGTAAATTAATAATAATATACAAGAAATAAAATTATCCGACAATGCAAATATTTTATAGATACTAGAAAAACAAATAAGCTCCAGGACATTATTATATTAAATCCGAGCTGTCCATTACATTTTAAAATAAGACCTATCCATAAATATGGCAATAAATTAGAAATTTGTAACTATAGACAAATTTCCTTAATGTCAACATTCTCAAAAATATAAATACAACATATTAAAAAACAAAAGAATTTGGTTTTCGCGAAAAACCTCAGACACATAAAATACAGCAGAAAAAGTGAAACACGGAATGTTACTTTTGGTTTTCCACAAGGATCCTTGCTCCTATTTTATTTATAATCTATCTAAACGAAAGTAAATTTTCCTTCATATAATGATGATTGTCATAGTTTCGTTAACGTAAAAAGACATATAAGCAGCAATCTTTATTTATATTTTGAATATAAAGTGTTAAAATATAGATTTCAGTTCAAAAAATTGTTTAATTAATGTTTTTTAACCTGGTTATATCTGTATTTAAGTTTAAATAACTTAAGAGATTTAAACAATTTTAAGCAATGACTTAAATACAACCCATCTTAATTCTTATTAAAAACAAGACGGTCACGTCATTGCAATTCAATTCGATATTTTGCCGAATGCGCTGGGTACAGCGAAACACTACAGAACGTGGAAGAGTTAACTCCTGCAGTATCACTGCAGATGTTGCAGTACAACGAGGAAGGACATTTTGCAGTATTACGCTATATTTCTTAAAGTGAGAACGAGCATGGAAGCATTTAAGAGCTGCTGACTTTATACCCGCTATGATTATTAGCTCACGTGCTGAACTGAAATTTGGAGATAGGCAAGGCCACTTTTTCTTTCGTTAAGCTATTTATTCAGACACTTAATAATGTGTAATACTTCTGTGCGTGGTCGAACCTCTTTGCAAAAATTTTTTTAATACGATTTATTAATTGAAGTATTGGTACCTCTCTACTTTAATATTTTCTAGTTCCTCGTCTGTTGTTTCTTTAATTTGTTTTAAATAAAAATTAAAATGAAAATATGAAATAACAGTAAAGCTAGTTATTATTTTACATGCGTTCACAGCTACTTTCCCGGTTATTTACCACACGAAATATTGAAATACAAAAAAGATAATATGTATATTATGTTCAACAAGCACTAGCACAATGATTTTGCTATTATATTTTCATCTTATTATTTTTTTCAATAGAACTTTTGCATTAATATTTTTGAATTACGTTAAATATAAAACATTTTCTGCTTTTAATTTATGACAGAAATTATTAAAATCACATTAGAGTTTGTGAAACAGGGAAAATTTTTTTTAATAAATTAAATTTGACACATTATTTTTAAATTAATATAGTTAGAGAATGCTAATATGCCGTTATAATATTCGAGCATAAATTGCGAGTAGAAAAATTAATCCTAACACAGATACAACATTAGAAAACGGTAGGAAAACAATTAACAACTGCTTTAAAAACATTTCTAAGTACGCTGTTTTGAATTCAATGTTATTTATACGTGTTTAACATATTTCTATATATGCAACATTGTTTTTTTAAATCTTGAACTCATAAAATCTAGTCATAAACAACTAAGTTATGACAAAAATCTAGAGGAATATTTAGTCCACCTTGTGCAATAGTATAATCAAAAATAAACTTTTTTTTAGAGTCTGTAGAGGTGATATTCATATTGATGGTTTGTTAACACATATTTTAAATAGGCATTGACTAAAATAGCTAGGAACCCTGATCTAAATCCAGTAAAATATTTATAGGATTTATTAGGAAAATACATATTTTTTTTAAATTCTTGTTTATGTTTTGATGCATTCTAACAGCAAAAACAGTAAAAAAAATTTATATTAAAAAATGGCGACTATAATTCTATATATGGCACGCTTCCTAACTTCACCTTTTTTAAAGAAATTCACTTTCAATTTCTTTCATGCTGATATATATTTTGTCCTATAGCGACAATAGCGTGTTCTTAAATAACATGATATTTTTCGTTTGATGTACATATTTTGCAAATTTGATGCAAGAAAAAATAGTGTATTATTCAATGAATATGTAATGATAGCTATTACTCATGAATAAAGCTGCAAATCGTTTCTGTGTATCATGGTCGTAGAGTACAGATGTACTTACTGTCGTCGCCATTCACCTTGACCGCGAAACTCTCTCTCCAGTTCAGTCTATTATTAGCTTTCAAGTTGTGTACACGTTAAGTCACTTGGGCGTATTGCATATTGTTTTCGTGTTTTTATTTTATTTGTTGTACTGTATTGTTGATATGAATTTAATAATAAAGCATGGCAGAAGTATGTAGGAGTAGAAAACGGCCATTTCACGTAAATAGTGTACACCATAAAAATAAAAAAAATTGCGTGCCTTCGATTACACAGTTTATGTTTGATTTACTATTAATGCTGATTGCCTCTGATGTTCCGCTGCACATACTCGATAAACAACCATTTCGAGAGTTCTGGAATAAATACAATGCCCACGTGAAGTTACCAAGTCGCACAATGTTATGTAACTATCTACCAACTGTACACGTAGACATGGTAAATAAGATGAAATGTGAATTAAAAAATACACGGCTGTGGTTATCTGTTGATGAGACAACAGATTGTAAAAAAAATTCTATTTTAAATGTTGTAGTACGAGTACTGGACCCTCCTAAACCTACAGTTTCACTGTTACTAGCTAGCAAAAAGACTTAGTCACTGTACTAGCGAAACAATTACCAGGGTGGTGCTGGAGACGTTAGAAAAATTTGAACTGTCAAAATGTCAAGTGTTGATATTTGTGATTGATGGCGCCGTGACAATGCATTGGGTAGGTCGTTCTTTGCAAGAACAAGGTTGTACGTTTATACATGTTACGTGTAAAGTGCATGCTTTACATCTTGTGGCAGAAACTATTCGAAAAGGTTTTCCAGAGGTGGATGTATTAATAGCACGTACAAAAAAAGTGTTTCTTAAATCTCCTAAACGTCCCCGTTCATTTCATAGCAAGTGTCCCAGTATTCCTGAACCACCACAGCCCATTCTTAGACATTGGGAAACATGGTTGCAGGAAGCTTTTTATTATGCTGAATATTTCCAACAAACAAAAGCTGTGATACTACAATTCAGTCCAGATGAGGCAGTAGCTATTAAGGAAGGCCAGACAAGTTTCGAAGATATATCCATTGAAACAGCTTTAAAAAATACTGCGAAGAACTAACAATAAACCATTACATGAAAGCATAAAAAAATTAGAAAACAGTGCGTTGTCGTTAGAGGAATCACTGCAAATAGTGGACGAAGTAAATCTACTGCTACACGCTATAGGTGACGTAACAAATGAGCGCGTTAAAGAAAAGTTCGCAAGTGTGTTAAATAAAGACACCGGTTTTACCAAATTAAGACAAATATGTGATGGTGCAGCCCAGATCCGTTAAGTGCGTTCAAAGACTATTTTATGTATGGGTGTATTACATCAGTAGATGTCGAACGGTCGTTTTCAAAATATAAGAATATATTTTCACCAAAGCGAACATCACTCATGGAGACAACCATAGAAACATACCTGATGCTGCAAAATGGCTACACATCTTCTCCAGTTTGTGATAAGCAAGCTAGTTCATCAAGCTAGTTAAGAGGGTAAGTTTTACATATATTGTTATAAATTGTAACAGTTTATTGTTTCTCGTATTAGTTAATTTCGCGTACTCCACTGTCCCACGGAACATTTTTGACAGCCCTACTCATGAAGATGAAGTTACCACATGAGTCGTAGGTGATTGTCGTTATTCGTCCGAATGAGTAATATCCATTACATGCGAGTAAAATATTAAAATTTTTCTACGACTACTCAATAGGAACTTGCAATGTTAGGCTAGATAAGTTCGACGAAAATAATTATAACTAATTTGAATAATTTTGTTTTACCATCACTCTTAGTAACAAAATTATTGAACTGATTGAATAATTTTATTTTCTGTATCCAAATTATGTCAACAACGTGTGGTGACAACAAATTTGTCATTTGAAAATAATTATGATATTAGATTATTGCGCTGTGTCATAGCATCCTCGATGAATCTGCAGTTTTCTACAACTCGTGAGTATGCATAATTACTGAGGGCCAAGTTATGAATCACATCATCTATCATAAAACGCACATATATGAGTAATGAACGTATTACCTAATAGAAGTAAAAAAATCAAATCTGTTTATTATGCTTTTTTACAAAGACATCAGAAGTATATAGAAAGATGAGCAAGTTCAATCTCTGCGCCCGTTCTACGGCGAATTATTCAATCTATCCACTCTCGATAGACCTATCTGCATAAGCTTTATGACCACTTTAACACCCTACAAGTGTTCCATATTGCGACTATAGCATTTTGTATTTCATAAAAAGATACGCCTTTCCTTCGTTTATAGTGTACGTTAAATAAAGAACGCAAAATAGATGCGATACTGAATAAGCAATTTTATTTCATATAGGGTGAGAAAAATCAAATCATTCTGATTGAAGCGTGACTAGGATGTTATCAGTTGATGTGCTCTTATATATATATCATGTCTTGAAATATACGAATATATTCGAAAGCACGTACAGCCGGCGCTTCATTTTTTTATTTCCTCAACTGAGCATAATCTAATAATCTTTATTCGGAGAATATGTTCATTTACGTTTATAACATAGGGTTTGGTTGGTGTAGTCCTTATAGTCCTTATTGGCTTTAGGAATTTGACAGAGAAATTCATGTAGGAATTCAAATTTAAATTTTTTAAAGCAACTGAATAAAACTAATAACAGCTGTCAGATAAAGGAAATTAAAGTCTATTATCTTAAATGGCGAGAACATCTGATGGCACGACGTCGTCTGACACCTGGGGTGGATTTGGTGTTTATCGAAACTAGAAGATCTAGTGGACATAAGCAAAGATCTACCCGATGGTGAGCAAACACATCTAGCACAATTTAAGGAACAAGCTTGCGCTTACGAGGATCACGGAATTGATTCTACGCCTCCGTAACCTAGGGATACGCTATCAAAGAGCACCTCAAGAGGATCTTTTCCGTGGGAAGTGCGGCGCTCAGGAGTGTTTTGGATGCACAATGATTTGTCCGAAACGTCGAGATTCACAGGGTTCGAACTACACACTTACTGGGGACCTCGGGAATCCACTAGTCAGACAAACAACGGACTACAATCCTGTAGATGCTCTAAGGCATAAGACCCTAAGCTATAGATTCTGGACAACGGACTTATACATTGTCCAGGATAGCCAATCTGCTTTGCCTGTTTCAGCAAACACCGTTGCAGAAGACCACTCAAAATAAGACAGACGGTTCTTCTACCATCCCGACCCCATGAGCATCGGAGTTGTTTTCTGCTACCTCGGCCCGCTTGCGTTTTCCAAACCCGGGTGCCGATTCAAACGCAAAAAACGAGTTGTGGATTGCGCATCTTCCCTAGCTGCATCATGCTCCGAATTGTATGACGTTATTTGATTCTTTTTTTGCAAAATAAATAAAAAAATTAAGGATTCGGTCGATTCCTTTCCAACAAGCATATTGTGTATCAACGAATTTATCGTTTTTCTTGGAAGGTGTTTACCTAATATTTTATATTAAAAATTGTAGCTGCTATAGTGATACATATATACAGACACACATGTAAACTTTTTTCTAAAATCACGTGTTTTGTCATAATCTGTTGATATTTGTTTAGAGACGCAATACTTTTTTTCAATTTTTTCTCACTTGAAAAGTGAGAAAGCAGTTGAAATTAAATGTCTCGCTAACCAACCAACCTTCACCAACCTTTACAGACGCCACTATCCCCTTTCATTCCTATAACCCTCTCTTCCACAAATTAGCCGCATATCAATCTATGACACACCTAGTCTTCAGCTTACCTTTATCCAAGACAGATTTAAAAGAAGAACTAGACACAATAAGACTTATAGCACATAATAATGGGTACCCTCAAAATATAATCAAGAATCTAATCTAGAAAAAACAAAGTAAGTCCCTCTTAAAGGAAATTTACCCCACTATTAACGAGAAAAACGTTTAAACATATTTCATTACCATATTCAGGTCAACTATCTTATTCAATTAACAGCACTTTTTCCAAATTTAATATTAAAACATCATTTAGTTCTAACAAAAATATAGGCAGATATCTCAATTCAAAACAAGAAACTAATATCTCTAAAAAAATGTGGTGTATATCGGTTAGATTGCCCAGAATGTAACACCTCATATGTATGTAGTTTAAACAGGTAGATCGTTCGGCGTAGGATACAGAGAACATATTCACACACAAAAACAACATTCCAACTTTTATAAACACCAAACAGATTCTGGTCATACGATAACTGACGACCATCAACCTAAAATATTACATGTTTGTGGAAAAAGTAAAAAAATTAATTTATTAAAAGCGCTAGAAATAAATAAATTAAATAGGAATAAAAGTTACAACATATTAAACGACCAAATAGATTTAAATAATTCTCCGTTATTAACCTTGTTCAGATAACCTAATGCTGTTGATAAAAGTCACACCATAATATAATTTGCTATCTTGAGAAACCCCTATATTTAAAGACATAACATCTGTACAAATTTGAATTATACGATCAACCATAAAGTGACCCATCCTTCTATTCAGTTCAGTTTATATTTAAATGAAAGTAAAATATGTGTATACTTTTTCCCAGTGGGTCATGTTACCATGAATGGCGAACCGATCCGGTGGACCGACACCGCCAAATACCTCTAGGTGTCGTTCTGGATCGAGGGCTGACATGGAAACAAAACACCGACGAAGTGGTCAGGAAAGCAAAGGCGGTGAGGACCAGACTATACCCGATGATGAGCAGAACTAGTCAACTCAACCTGAGGAACAAGCTACTCCTACTCAGGACCGTACTCAGGCCGCAGCTGACGTATGAGTCAATGGCCTGGGGGTACGAGGCCAAATCGCACAAGAAGAGGATGTATCCTCTTCGGCTTGTAAGCCGTGGAAAACGTGGCGCTGAGATGCGCTGTGGATGTACCATGGTTTGTAAGAAACACCGACATCTTCAGGAACCTGGAATACACCCCAGTGTCGAAGATCATCCAGGATCAGGCCAAGAAGATCTTCGTACAAGCGGAGACCCATGCGAATCCGCTGATCAGACGAGCTGTCGATTATGATCCGGCAGAAGTTCCGTGGTACAAGAGACCAAGGCTACAGATCCTGGACAACGGCTAACAGAGGCGAAAACTCATTCAGCCTGGCCGCGAAGATGGACTACTCCGAAGAGACAAAGACGGACTGTCGGATCGGAGTCACGCTCCTTAGCCTTGAGCGGGCCCAAAGCGCTGAAGAAGCGCTTAGGCCTTGCGCGATCCTGAGCTACATAGCTCTACCTCCCCACACGCCTACTGCCGGTCGACACCAGCAGGAACGTTCCCTAACCCGATAAACTCCTAGGGCAGGACGGCAACAGTCGCCCTGCCCGCGACATGACGACGCTCCCGGGAGCAGACAGCCGATGAAGAAAGAAAACAGGAACAAGAAGAGCGCCAGAAGAGAAAAGCTCAAATCGACTGGGTCCAACAAACCAGGACCGGGGAGGTCTGCCAAAACGACCACACCATTCGCATCAGCGGACGGGGTTGCCTGTGGAGCAGACCCGCCCCTTACGAGGTTGGTCTAGGCCTACAGCGATGCGTTAGGGTAAAGGAAAGTCAAACTTTCGACCCCTGCCATCCAAAGTCATCGTCAAAGCCAAGAATATTGGCGCGCGGCGTGTATACTTTAGTCTACTTGAAAATGTCCGAATAGGATAAAACTAGTTGTAAAAATAACAAATATAGTGAAAATTAGACAAGCAATAAAAAGTGTTTATAATTTTTTAAATCAAAATAGATTTTCACAAGGTAACTTCATCCTCAATCAATTATTCGAGACGTAACTATTATACGTACATTAATAAATAAATTAATATTCAACGCCATCTGTCATGAAATAATCATGCTGCTATTTACGTTTTTATTTAGATACAAAGCAGAAAATTAGCTTAAATATAATCCAAAAGCAGGGGGAGGGTGCCAAGACATCTTCCAAGCAAACCAGCATAATATGACAAATGAATGTGTTCATTGTTCAAATTAAATCTGTTATATTTGCACACAAACAAGTTCGGGCAATTCAAAAACATAAACATAATGCTCATTTTCTTAAGTACACTCGAGATGAGTCTTTCGATGTCGTTTCCATTTTATCCCGCAAGTCTGACAAAGAGAGTAGGAAACTTTGTGGGGTTTGGAATCAGGGTTGGCTTAGTGGTGAATGAATATATCTGCATTATCTGTCACAGGTATCTGGCAACTTTAAACAAATGGTTTGCCCATGGTATATAATAAATGTCACATTTATTAAACTAGAGTCAGTAAATTCTTTATTAGTTCCAATAAAAATACACAATAAAAGCCAATGGGTGTGGAACATGTCTCGGATGAACATTTATATTTACACTTAAAATAATATGAATAATTAATAGACAATATCTATGACATATATGTCTGAATAAAAATAGATACAAAAAAATTAATTAAATACTGATTAAAATATAAGAATTAAAATACAAATTTAAGATACACTAATTAACGTACAAAAATTTGACTAGAAATATTCTCTACCTTTATCTTTATCCTTATCATCATAAAATTCCTAAAGTGTATAGTACGGTTTACTGAAAAGATAGTTTTTCAGTTTTATTTTCAATTGGTTTTTTTTAGATTTCGTTTTGTTGGAAGGCTATTATATATTTTTATTGTACTAAATTGTACGTTTTTTTTTGGGTGTATGCATATTTACATCTATCAGCAATTAAACCATATATTTGTCTTGTATTGTGCTCGTGTTTTCTATCACAGCCTTCAAAGAGTTCTTTATTTTCACTAAGAAATACAACTGCTTAATAGACATATATAGTTATTATAGTTAAAAAAAATTGTTTAATAAAAACTTCTTTACAACTTTCATATCTATTCATTTTATATACAGCTCTTAGGCACTTTTTTTTGTAAAATTAAAATTCTTTGTATATCAATAGAGTTTCCCCAAAAAATTATCCCATACTTGATCCTCGAATGAATATATGCATGATACTCAGATAGTGCAGCTTCTGTACTTATATTTCCTGATATTATACTTAGTGCATATGAATACTTTGCAATATTTTGAGCCAATGAATTAATATGCGACCTCCAATCCAGCCTCCTATCTATGTTAACTCCTAAGAACATAAGCTCTTCGCTGGACACAATTTCGTCACTCTCATAAAGTATAGTTAGATTTTCATGTTTCCTATTACAAAATAACAACGCCTGTATTTTTCCAACATTAAGTAAAAGATTATTTGCTAAGAAATATTCCTTTAAGGAGTCCATTTTGTATGTTACTTTTTCTAATAGTTATTTTGGTTCTCTTCACTAGAAACAAGGGTAGTATCATCAGCAAATAGTATTAAGTATTATATTTGGTAATTCATTGGTACAGATAATGTAAAACAGTGACCCTAAGATTGAACCTTGTGGCACAACTTTTGAAAACTGACAGTTTCTCGTTTTAATTAATTTTGGCTGTAAACCCTATCTTTTAATTCAAAATTAATACCAACTTTAAAGCATTTACAATCTTTGCTAATAACATCGTATTTTGTTTTAATGTGTTCAACTACTATATCTTTATCCTGTTCAAGTTTCATTTTATCCTTTATATAATTTTTTAATTCTTCTTCGGTCACATGATCCTTCACCCTGGATATAAGGAGCCATATTTTTTTGCCTCCTTCGTTACCTGTAAAATCAATCTCTGCATCGAAGACTGTCTGCTGTTTCATACTTTATGTCCCATCGTTTATTTTTCTGTCTGTTTTGTCTCTGTGCTTTTTCACCACTTTGAATTTTATCTTGTGTTTTGCCATGGACCAATGCTTGTCGGTAAGTATAAGGGTTTGGTTTATTGTTTTTTTTTTGTGTATCGTTAATGTCTGCAATTTTTTAACTAGTTTGAATCCGAGATTGATCTGCTGAAGAGATTATTTGATAATTTGAGGTAGATTCTTCTAAAGTTATAATTATTATAACAATAATAATAACTTTGCTCTAGGTTCATACACCACGGTATTCCGGGCAGAGGCTTACGCCATCCTAGCGGTGGCGGGTAAGGCTGAGGTTAACAATGGGGTGGAACAAATGATATACATCTGCTCCAATAGCCAGGCTGCTCTAAAAGCGGTGTGCTCCCCCCAGGACGAGATCAGTTCTCGTCCTGGAATATGGGAATGCCCTAGAATAGCTTACCAGGCATAAACAAGTGAGACTGGTGTTGGTCCCGAGACATACCGAAGTTCCAGGAAACGAGAAGTCCGATAAATTGGCTAGACTTGGAGCCGAGGAACCCTGTCTCGGGCCTGAGCCTATGTTAGGCATTACAAGAAAGCAAGTCACAACGGCCCTCAATTAGTGGGCCCACGAGACACTGAGGAAGCATTGGAAGACCAACAGGGCCTGCAGGTAAACCCGAGTTTTCTTGACGGTGCCGAACAAATCGAGATCGGCCGGAGTCGGAAAATTCTGAATCTTTTAATCGGAGTTCTGACAGGCCACTACAGACTTAGGAGACATATATCATTGATAGGTATTAAGGAAGACCCTACATGTCCAGGATGCGGGAGTGGTGAAAAAACATCTTACCACTTCCTAGGACAGTGTGAAGCGTTCGGGCGCCTGAGACATAGTATCTTCGGTTCTGAGGCGCTTCTAAGGGAGGAAATGAGCTACCTTGCAATAAGTGACATCCTGACCTTCATCAGAAGATCGGAAAGATTCGACGAGGGAGCAAGAGAAGGGTCCATCTGCAGCCTACTTGCCAGGCCTCAGCCTCCCCTATCATTACCATTACCATTACCATGATCTACTTTTCAATAATACAATGTAACCCACTAAGAAAGGAAACACCCCTCTAAAAAATGTGTATTATCCGATTTAGATCTGATTCTTTTTGCAAAATTTTGGGATGAGTTTTGTTTCTCAAAGCCTACTATGATTTTTTTTTAATGCCAAAGAGAATTTTATAAAGTACTTAGTTTACCATTTGTAATAACAATTTGCACTGTTTCTGCGTATTTAAAGAGTTTGGCGTTTGACTATTGACTTTTGTTTCCCATGGCACACTATTATTTTTGCATCTTTGCGTTATGACAAATTTTTTGAATGCTTTTTATTTTTATGGTACTGAAAAATTAAGTAGAAGACAGTTGCATACTCAGGAGTAACCCTACGTAAAAACTCCCATAAAAAGTGAGGTTACCAATATTACAAAGGTGTTTCAAAGAGGTATGTGAGTTTATAACATCAAATACTAGTTTGAAAACTTGCTTACAACTGTTTAAATATATATTAGAGCCAACCCTGATCTAATAATGCGAATGAAAACATTAAAGAATAATCTGTTGCATCAAAAGACCCTAGCCCGAGGTGCACAATTTGAGAAGAGGTCACTCGTCACCATCAACTTCCTTTTATGCAATTGTAAATAATAAAACCACCTTGGGGGATGAAAAATCACATTTTCAAATATAAAAGAATCTTACTACGCCTTATTTTATATTTTAATGATACTTTTTTAAAAGGAATGGATCCAAATAAAATACAATGGAAATTTTAACGAGGAAACGCAGGAAAATGGCGAATGCTATCTTGTAGTATAAAAACGATGTAAAAATTTACTACCAACAAGATGTAATGTTTCACTTGTTCAGTTTTATTACTAAGAATCGACTTTGGAGAGCAATTTAAGCGCCACTTTACTTAATCGAGTGTATTGTTCTATCAGAATCAAATTCAAAAGTACAATGAAAATAATATTTATTTCCAGTGAAAACAAAAAGAGTTTAATACGTTTCATATTACATATATCTGAGCCATTGTATCTTTTATCACTGCCACAGAAAATATGAAACTAAATATTTTATAATAATAATAATAATAATGTTTACTTATTTACCAAAAGTAGCATTACAAAAATAACACATAACAAAAATGTATAATCCGTAAATAAATAATGTACCTACTCAATAAGCGAGCTAACACTTGTTTTGAGATAAAGAAAACAATGTTTAATATTTAATTATATCTAATAATAATAACAAATTGATAATAGTTGTAATACGAGTACTCATAAATTTCTAATAAATAAGTAAAAACGCTTCATCCAAATTGAAGAATGCTAATAAATATTCATATGCATTTAAGAGAAACGGGATCTTTGAAACCTAATCATGGTGGGTTGAGATGAATCCTAATATTAGCACCAGACGAATAACAGCAACGGAACGTGTGAGCCACATGACGGTTCATCGCGTTTTAAGATGAAATCTATTATATCCTTATCATTTACAAAGGGTTCAGGCGCTGAATCCCAAGGATTCAGAACCGTGTATGAGATTATGCGCATGATCTGTAGGGAAATATATTCCAAACTCTTTATTTCATTCTTTTGCACTATTTACGGATGGAGCTATATTTAATAGGGATGGCATTATAAATCCTCATAATAACCACCTATGGGGCGATGAAAATCCTCACGAAATAATTGAGTTGAGCACCAACAAGGTATTTCCATTAATATGTGGGCTGGATTTATCGACGATATTTTAATTGATTCATTTCTTTTACCCCGAAGGTTTAATGGAAAATCTTACCTCACTGCTCTTCAAAATGATTAGCCACTTCTAATAGAAGATATTCCACGAGAAGCACGCCAACGGTTTTTTATGCACAATGGTGCTCCACATCATTTTTCCCTGATCATACGAGAATATCTCAATGAAACTTACCTTATCCGATGGATAGAATCCATAGCATGGCCATCCTGATCCCCAGACCCCAATCCGCTAGAGTACTATTTATGGGGTAATTTAAAATCATGTCGTATATAGTATCGAGTGATTTGGTGTTTATCGAAACTACTTCATGTCACTTTTATTATTTCTATATTTTAGATGAACGTAATTAATCAGTCAACATTAGTATACTACCATTTATCAGTTTATACAACAACTTGAAATTGCGTATGTTGATATTAATAAAAAGATAGTGAATTCCCAGCCATACGTGACTCAATCCGGCAGTCTTTTGTCTCAAGTAAGGACGATCGAACATAATAATTTATTTACTGTGAATTTATTTTCAATAAACAGCGTCACAAAGACCTGACAAAGATTAAGTAAGTTTGCTTTTTAGTTTACACCTATATAGAAGACCGTTCAAAAATACTTATTTACTCACTGTCGGAAACTCCAGAGTGCAGATATATTGACGTTAGTAATAAAGATGTCGTGGTAATATAAATAACATCCCAATATATTCACTTAAAATTCCTTTGCGAATAAAGCAAACTTTTGATATATTGCATTCACTTTACGAACCCCAAAAGTAAAGATTTATTTTTTAAAGTAGGCCTCGGCTTTTATACAGTTCTACTAACAAGAGCTTGTAGGTAAATAACATTTTCATCATTCATCAATACATTCACCACACCGTTATAACTACATAAAAACAGAATTCCGTCCCTAATAATTTGCGCCACATTTTTTACGTGTTTGTAAACCTGAATACTTTCAGTTGAGATTTCTGGAGCTGAAAAATTAATTCCCCTAAAACAAGTCAAAAACTAGGGAAGGATTCATTAACAGGGTTGAGTTTGTTGTTATTATACAAACTGGTTGCAAAGAAGGTTAACTAATGAGAAACACACCAGGAGCAATTGCAAGATATTTTATGATGCTGACAGTTAAATTAAAAGTATGTGTTTTGTATCCAGTCTGCCATAGATATTGACACTAATATTGTAATAAATTATTAGAACAGGGGGGAAAAATGAATTTTTTGTCTGGAAATAGTGGAGAAACACAGCTGATATTTGACAGAGATGCTGAGTTTGTCTTCTTTTTTTTTTTTTTGATATGGTAAAAGTTTTCAATAATTCAATGCGATCTTTCGTCGCCATATTGAAGAAATGGTACCCAAAATCAGTTTTGTTGCGAATATCTCACGGATACCATTTTAAATATGTTATGTGTGTAAAATTTCATACAAGTTCAGTTCAGTTCAATCGGAGCCACATTTTTATCGTAATAATGTGCTGAATACAATCATTATTATCAACCATGCCATTCCAAAGAGTTTGTTCAGATGCTATTACTGAATCAATTTTTTTTCTTGCTTTACATGGTGCTAAAAGGAATTAAGCATCTCTGAAAATTTAAGTTTTATAAACTTAACAAAAGAATATCAAGATGTTGACAAAATACCCACTGAGTTACCAACTAAGATACCGACGAGGAAGCCGCCGAATGTACCGACGAAGATACCGACAATGGTAGCGATACAAACACCGGTAATGATACAAGGGTATTTTCTAGAATTTGGATGAACTTTATAAACAACAAAATTTTATTTATGTATTTATTTTGAAAACAATTTTGAAACTATCTGATGTGGCCAGCAAATAACATTCTTATACCAGTATAATATATCATCCTGATGTAAAAAAATCATTCTATTTAATTCTTCACTTCAATTAAATTTTAATAGCGTACCTTGAAATGTTTCATTAAAATTGTTTAAATAATTAATTATCAACGTCATTCGATACTGTCAATAATAATTCATGTCATATATTTCAATGATTTCTTCTTATTGACATTGACATTTTTGTAACTAAATTAGATCTTTCAAATGTCAAACTGTTAAATTTATTCTAACCCCATTTTATGAGGCCAAATGTATAAAATATCAGTTTACATCAGCTTTACTTAAGTACTTGGAAAATATATTTTATTGGCTTGATTTTGTAGACATGATTTATAATCTTCCATCAAGAATATATTTTTTTGTAAAGGCAAATACAAAAATGTTTGGGTCCCGTGGCTGGCCAATTTTGCTCACCACCGAATTTTTCATTGTTTTTAGCCTTTACAACATATGTACCAAATTTGAAACCTTTGTCTCAAAAACTGTGGCTGCTATTGCGATACTACAGACATGCCGACAGATTTGTTTTCATAAAGTTATGTTTTCTTCATTATAATTAGTCCAGATTTGTTCAGAAATGCAAAAAGAAATTAATTTTTTTTCCCAAAATTGTACCTTTTTTCTTCTTTCATTCATTATGTCTCTTCTGGTGATACCACATTCACCAAATTTAATGTGTCACCTAAAATGTTGTTAAAAATCTTAACTGCCATATTTGGGATGTCTCCCAGTAGTATTTTTTGAGTTATCGCGGATACACACATGCACACACACATCCACACACACGCACCGACAAATATCATTCGAAAAATATCAATCAAAATCTCGAGGTCGAAAAAAATCACGATTACTATACTTCCTTATATTAGGTATAAGAAAGTAAAGACCCAAGTTACTCAAAAAAGTGCTTTAAGAATGTTTTTTACTTTCTTATACCTAATATAAGGAAGTACAGTAATCGTGATTTTTTTCGACCTCGAGATTTTGATTGGTTTATATGTTTTGAACCCTCCTCTATCCATTCTGACTATTTTCCGAATGATGTCTGTCTGTCTGTGCGTGCGTATGTGTGTGTGCGTGCGTGCGTGCGTGCGTACGTGCGTGCGTGCGTGTGTATCCGCGATAACTCAAATAATACTAATGGAAGACTTTCCAAATTTGGCAGTTAAGATCGTCAACAACATTTAAGGTGACACATTAAATTTGGTGAATGTGGTATCACCAGAAAAGACACAATAAATGAAAGAAGAATTTCGGGAAAAAAAATAAAAATTTTTATTGCATTTCTGGACGAATCTTGACGAATTATAATGAAAAAACATAACTTTATGGAAAAAATCTGTCCGCGATAGTAGCCACAGTTTTTAAGATAAAGCTTTTAAATTTGGTACACATGTTTTAAATGCCAAAGGTAATGATACATTCGATGATGAGCCAAATTGGGCAGCTGAAAGGAGGTCTACGGAACCTAAACTTTTTTGTATTTGCCTTTTCAAAAAAATATATTCTTTATGAAACATTATAAATCATGTCTACTATACCAAGCCAATAAAATATATTTTCCAATTATTTAAATAAAGCTGATGTAAACTTAATTTTTTTATACATTTGACCTCATAAAATGGGATTAGGATAAATGTAACAGTTTGATATTTGAAATGTTTAATTTAGTTACAAAAATGTCAATATCAATAAGAAGAAATTATTAAAATGTATGACATGAATTATTATTGACAGTATCGAATGACGCTGATAATTAATTATTTAAAAATTTTAATGAAACATTTCAAGGTACGGTATTAAAATTTAATTGAGGTAAGTGAAGAATTAAATAGAATGATTTTTTTACATCAGGATGATATATACTGTTATAAGAAAGTTATCTGCTGGCCAGATCAGATATTTTCGTTTTATGAATCGACACTTAGTAATAAAGATGCAGGTGTCAGCCATGTATCAATTTTTTGAAAACGATCCGTATAGGTGTATCGATTTTTGTTTCTATCTCTATAGACTATAAAATAAGTTTTATTTTTACCGTTTCCTTTACAAATGTCTTTAAAACTGATATTCCACTATCACTTGAGGGCTAACAAATTAACCACCTATAATCTAAGTAGAGGTTTGTTAACAAAGTAGCTGGGACAATCTCCGACCGTTCCTTTAATTAAGAAGGCGGGTGAAACGGTGTCAAGTACTTCCCCCAATCGGCCACACGTCTAATTAATGATCTTACATCCAGGCAGCACCCTGATTATTTCTTTTTCTTCCTTGTATCAACTAATCCGCTTATTCTCTGACATCATCCAACCATTGCTTGGCTTTACTTTCGTTATTTCCGTCTCAGTCTTTCTAAAAGAAATTAGTGGTAGGAGCCACGTAGGGAAAAGAAAAAATACATCTGTTTAATAAATATTTTTTGCGTATTTACTAAAGTTCCATTAAATGTAATAAATGATGTAACAAAATCTATGTCGTTTGTTTACTGTGTTCCGAAGATTAAAATTAAAAGGTTTTTTCTGGGAGATAAATTCTACGAACTATATGAGAATTCTTAAGTATATGGTAAATTTACCTCTTAGACTTATACGGTACAAATACACGCTTTTTAACCGTCTACGGTTGAAACTAAGCTTTATGCCTATGACTGGAAAATTTCTCGTAAAAATTTAATTGATACACGGCTTGTGCGTATTGTGTAATATTAACACTTTCTTCAATATATTTGACTCCCAAACTTGATTTCGTATCTAAACAAATTGTCATTACTCTGTATTAGTATACATTATGAAAAATACATCCAATTAACTGAAATTCAGTTTAAAATATACAAATTATGTAATTTTATTTTCGAAAACACGTCTACTATGCTGCTACTATTACGCCTACCATGAATTTAAATCATATTAGCGTTTAGGATACAACAAAAGTTTATTTAAAAAAGTTATTTGTAATAACAAAATATACTCATATACGAAGTTTGCGCGGAAAAAAACAAATTGGTGTTTTGGAGGAATTCGTGTAACTAATACTCTTAATCAAATAAATGCAGAATACAATTGTGAAATTATAAAAAAACAAGGTAAAAAAAAACAATTAAATTTCGTATACGGGGATATTTTTTAAAATTCTACAACTTCTATAAATCAATTTGTAAAACATTTTTAACGTTAATATAATTTCTCGAAAAACGTATTGGTACGTGTTTGCTATCCACACAAACACCTCTACTCGTAGATTCGTTGATTAAAATTCCAAGTAACACTAACTCACTACTTTATTTACTAATTAACAATTAACAACAATAGATTAATTACTGTCTTAACTATAATTACACTTGAACACTTATAAGTCTCTTTCTTATTTCTTTACTCGTTCACGTTTAACTTAAGATTGAGTCTCAGCCCACCGCGTCTTATTTATATATCCATTCACACGGTCTAGAGCATTCTAGAATATTCTCGGCCGTTCGCATACAATTCCAGTCTCATCTAACCAGTCTACACAGTTCAGTGGCGTAACAACATTTTCTCCTATCATATAGTAAGCATATATTCTGCCTTAAAATTATTTTGTCCGTCCGTATGGGAAAATGAGTGATGTTATTGGGGTATCTTCATGAGAAGTGCACAATTATTAAATATTTTGAATCATTTATTAATAGTGAAATAGTTTCAATGTCAAGAGAAAATCTAGTTTAACATATGAACGGGATATTTTTTTTCAGTGCTGAGTGGATTCATAAAGAAAATTTTCCGAATAATTGTTATGCAATATACGTGGAACAATAAAATGTGTACCTACTTATATGATCTGACTTCATGAGTAACACGGTAAATGCAAAAAAGTCGCATTTCGAATTGTTATAATTGTTTAAAACACATGTAACTACTCACTTGGGCCCGGTTTTTTCAATCGTGAGTTAACTATAAGTTGGAGATTAATTAGCACTATATTTTCATAAAAGTCAATGAGATTCTAATACAAACCACTTTAACTAAAAGTTAACTTATGCATAAAATATTTGTTACTATAACCACTTCCAAGATGATTCATATAAAAAATGCTCTATGCAGAGTATCCCAGAACTTCACGTCATTAATTCAGTTTCAGTACTTCATACGAAATTTTTCGCGGCTCGTCTTTACTGAGTTACGGGCCCTTAAAGTTACGAACTAAAAATGATTTTTATTAAGAACCTTTTAACTACAATTTAAAATTTAACAAAATTTTGGTGGTTTACATAGCAAACGAATATCAGAAACGAATTGTGCTTAAGGGATTGTATCCCATAATTTTGGAACGGGTGATATTTTTGAACTGTTAAGTAACAAAACTAGATTTCCTAAATGTTATTTAAAGTACTTGTTTTATTGTGATAGTTAACGGTTTTTGAGAAAAATACACTTGCATTCGATAAACTAGACCAGATAAGGCTTCTTCCATTTTTCAAGGACAATATTCGTTAATCGATATCTCGAAAAGTTCTAGTAAATGACGCTGTTTTTAGTTACAATGAAGTACTATTACATTTGACCTCAGCAACTTAAAATATTATTTATAAAAAAAAACATTCTCAGCCCTTAACTTTGAGGGCTTGTAACTCAGTAAAGGAGGGTTGTAGGAGAAGTTTTATATGAAATAATGGTACAGTTATGATCTCATGTACACGTTTCTGAATTATCGACATGAAGTCCAGGAACATCCTGTATATACAGAATTAATAGATAAAATGAAATCACCATCTTCGTTAGAAATTTGATAATTAGTAAATACTATGAGCAATGAGAATGTTTCTTATTGCAGACAACACAATAAGAAAGCGTTAACAAGATATTTAAGTTATTAGGTTATCGAAAGTTTTTGTGTGAGCACAAAGAACAAACCGATTAGCTAGCTATCTGTCTAAAAGGCTGTTATTCAAACTATTATCTTGACATTTTCAGGGATTACGGGTACGAAACTCAGAAGCTGAATTAAAAGGAATTTATAAAAAATAAAAAATGTTGACCTTTTTCGCCTATGAATATGGTCCCTCTTAGATTTGATGATAGTAATTGAAAAATTTTTTCATGTGTGCAAAATTGCATTTTTTGTATTTTTGTTTTCTGCTCTTATGGGCCCTCGTAAAATAATTGAAACAATAAATAGTGTTACGTGTTTGCTATCCACACAAACACCTCTACTCGTAGATTCGTTGATTGAAAGTCCAGGTAACACTTATTCACTACTTTATTTACTAATTAACAAATAACAACAATAGATTAATTACTGTCTCAATTATAATTACACTTGAACATTTATAAGTCTCTTTCTTATTTCTTCTTTACTCGTTCACGTTCAACTTAAGATTGAGACTCGGCCCACCGTGTGTCTTATTTATACATCCATCCACACGATCTAGAGCAGTCCAAAATATTCCCGGCCGTTAGCGTACAATTCCAGTCTCATCTAACCAGTCTACACAGTCCAGTGGCGTAACACTGCCCCCTCCTTAAGCCTGAACGTCCCGATCAGGCAATTCATTATTCCCTGCATACTTGGCTACTCTCTCTATATGCACCACCTTCATCTTAGATTTTGGATTTTGCTGAATTCTATATACAACGTCGTTTAATCTAGTGACGACAGTGTAAGGTCCTTCCCAAGGGTGGTGAAGTTTCGGGGACCTGCCTTTCTTTCGTTGTGGGTTATATAGCCAAACCAACTCTCCCACCTGGTACCCTCCTGAATTAGCCTTAAGATCATAACGAGCCTTCATACGGTCGCTTGCTATGATAATTCGCTCAAAAAGGAGCCCTGGCGTTATATTGCTTATTTCTTATTCGTGGCCCCATTCTTGCCGCGCAAACTTCACATTGGCGGCACCAAGCCTCCACATCTTGACGACTGTTTACCCAGTAGAAACGTTGTCTTACTTTTGTCAGGGTTTTGTTGACGCCAAAATGTCCGCCAGACGTTTCATTATGCACTTGCTGAAGTACATCTGCTACGTGACACCTGGGGATTAACAATTTCAAAGTAACTTTCCTCCCATCTGGACTTTCCCACGCTCTCTTCAGCAGTCCATCCTCTATTATAAGGGAATCCCATTGTGCCCATAAAGCCTTCAGCCCCACTGATTTATTTGAAATGTCCTTCCAATCGGGTCGGGTCCCTCTTTCTTTCCATTTCAGAATAGGACCAGTCTCGTTATCGTTTAACTGCGCTTCCCTTAACCACCCTTTTGTCCAATAATCCGGAACATCAATCTTAACGGTCTTCATTATTTGTATATTTTGTTGTTCTTCCTTACGGTGGCAAGGCTTGCAGTCTTTCTCACGCGGTCTTTTGGAAAGGCCATCTGCTATATTCCGCGAAGTACCAGCTCGCCAGTTTTCCTGTGGCTTCTCCATTACTGCGACCCTCTCAGGGATGCGCTGACGACAGTTACTCTGAATATGGCCCACTCTGCCACACTTATAACAGCGCATACGTCCTCCACTCTGTCTCCCACTACTTTGCTGTTGGGTTTGTCTCGTATCTTGAATGTTGAGCTCATGACAGTTCCTCTTAATATGGCCCAATTTGCCACACATATAACAACGGATGCCTCCATTCCTCCTCCCACTTATTGTTGTTGGTCTTGTCTCTGCTGGGAGTTCGATTTTGTCAGTAGTTGGGTGATCATCTTGTGTAGATCAGATATCAGATTTTGTGTTGTGTTGTCTGGCTTGTCTTCCTCCACACTCACAGCTCGTACTCTCTGATTTGATTGGGTGGTATCCTTATAGGCAGCCTCAATCTCCAGTGCATGTACTAAAGCCTCACTACTAAGCTTATGCCTGGCCAACTTAAGAATTCGCCTAACTTCCCTGGTCCCTTACTCCATCAATAAATGTACCAACTGCTAACTGTTGTTGAAATTCCATTGGTGCATCAGGATAGGCTAGATGGGCTAATCTTTCTACCGCAGCTTCGAACTCCTGGAGGCTTTCTCCACCTCGTTGTCTGCGTGATTTGAGCTGAGCCTGATATACTTGGGCGAGATGTTGGTCGCCATATCTTAATTCTAATGATGCCTCCAAAATGCTAAAGTTTTGTTGCTGTGCGGCAAGAATTGTTTGGAGCAGGTCTAATGCTTGGTCCCTTAGTGCTAATACCAATGCTGTTGCTTTTTCCTCATCGTTCCAGTTATTTGAACGTGCAGCTGCCTCAAATTGTCTCTTATATGTTGACCATGAACTTTGACCGTCGAAGGAAGGTGGTTGTAACCTAACACCAGACGACAGTACTAATTGGCCACTCTTCTCTCTTAATTGTTGTTTGAGTCGGGCTACATCTCCTCTGACTTCGGTTAATGCAAGTATACTCAATCAAGACAAAAAGATAAAAACTAAAAAATTTAACAAATAAAAATTGTAAAGAATTTATTATTGAAAGAAAAAAGTACATAATATGATTAAAATTCCTTTTAAAAGTGGATACATTCCGTTTTTACCCACTGATGAATGTGATCAAAAAACAGAAGACGTATCAAATAAAAAACAAACTCATGTCGTAACTACCGATTAATCAGTTATATTTAGCTTACGATATCAAAAGAGAGAGTCATTAGTGTGAGTTGGCACGAAGCAAATCGCAATCTTGATCTTGTAGTAATTGATGTGGCATAGTTAATGAAATAAACATTAGTTATTGTGAATAATTCAGTGTCTAAATGAATCTGGTATGGAAATGTTGTAGTGGTTCCTCACAAAATAAGGTAATGAATATTATTATTAGTTTACTCCTAATATGTAAAAGGTTGTTTTCAATACTTTATTGCTGAAATAATGCACACCAAAGTCAACTGTTTTTTTTTCAATCGTTTTCATTAAATTACGTTACCTGATTAGTTAATATGTAAGATAGTCTTTTCTAATACTGTTATTTACTAATTTATTTATACCGGGTATCACTGAGATATGGTTCAGCTCTTTTTTTTGTTTAATTAGAAAAATAATTTAATATAATATATTTGCGCTATAGGCTTATAAAAATTTTAAATATGCATCTCAAATGAAATTCTGTTGTTTCTTTAATGACTAAACTATTGTATTATGTACCAAAATATTAAGTACGGTTGAGGACACCTATATTGTGACGGAACGTACAGAATAAGACGCTAAGGAACGCAGAACCGGATTTAACTATATTGTTCGTTCGTTTACTTTTTTAATGTACATATTATTACATTATTACATATTCATCTCATAACCTTAAGGATCTTAAATCTTTTTAAACATTTTCCCATATTCTGCTTTTTTTATTATTTCTTGAATAAAATAAATAACTGCATAACAGGAGCTTTATTAAATTTCATATTGATCATAATGATAGTAAAAGCAAGTAGTAAAGAAATAACAACAATTTATTAGAAATCACAGTAATTGTCCATTAACTTTTCTCGACAAACGCGTTCTTTCAACAATTTCACACATCACATTTAAAATAAATTATGCGTTTTGTTTATAAATTTTTTTTTGTTTGTTTTACACCACAGAAATTAGACAACTCTTCTTAAGGATAAATCAAACAAATTAGTGGTTTTAATAAAACTTGTAATAATCTAAAAGTTTTTTGTGCAAAAAAAATCAGAACTAAAATGTAGTAATTTCCATGCCCTCTAGTATTTGCTGGTTGAAAAGTTTCGGTTTAAAAAGAATTGAATCTGATGTCTTCATATAAAAGCCGATCCACATTTTATTCTTTACACTAGATACCTATTACTAATATTAGATATTTAACAATTTATAATTTTTAACTTTACTTTATTGCATTGCTATTAAAATATATTATCAAAAACAATGTGATTTAAATATTAGCATTAATAAAGTAGTAACAAATAGAAAATTATTAATGCCTGTCCTATGTTACTGCACATATTTTAAAAAAAAATAGTATAGATAATATATTATGTAATTAAATGAGATACAGAGTTCCGTTTAGTTTAAAATTTATTGGTAAAAAAAAATTCATGTATTTGCTATATTAATATTTATTAACGTAAATATAGATTCCTCTATTTAAAAAAATTCTCCTAGTGGTTTGATAGTCAACTCCTGAATCTAAAAAAATTATTTATGTTAACTGGTTATTATGACAATTTTTATCGGTAAATACCTGTACATGTGGAGGAGTAGACAAAACATATGCTACTGCATCTGCACAGTCTTCCGATTCCAAGAGAAATTCTCTAAGCTTTTTAAGTTCCTCGCTTTGCTCCGCTTCCCCCAAAAATGGAGTGTCCACACCACCTGGACTCAAACTCTAAAAAAAATTATTCATTGGGAACTAAAATCACCGGAAACGAGTAATAATCATATGATTCTTGGTTTGTTTACATTCATTTTATTTGTTTTTGTGGGTTCTTTCTTAGGAAGAAAAACTAGAAAGATATATATTACAACATTAATCGAAAGTTAGTAAATAAACTCAACAAGTTTAACCTATTTTGCACTATTTTTTAATAATTTGTGGCAGTACCTAATCTAAAATTGTCATTATTACAATTTTATATACCTTTTGTATTATAGTCCTCTGACTTGAAATGGACTCCGCATTGCCTAGGTTAGGTTAGGTTTGTTGTGAGTGGGTCTCAGTAGACCCTCCACTGCGACCATCAGCAGGCCTATAGTGTCTCACGCCTAATTATATTTCACCCAATAAGTTCAGTCTCTTAATGAAACTGATAACTTTATTGGGTGAGAATGTGTCTAGATCCTCTGACAGCAGTTGCTCTTTGCCAAATATTGAGAATCAGATCCTCTCCACAGCGGGACAGGTACGCATAAGATGTTGTCTGCCTTCTCATCATCCTCCAGGCATAGACGGCATTCGGCATTTTCCGCTAGGCCGAGTTTATGCAGTGATAGTTTAGTCGGCAGTGCCCGGTATATAGGCCTGTTAGAGTATTCAGGATTACCCTGTTTAACTCTAAAAGTTTCTTAGCTTGATATTCAAAGGGTATTTTATAAACGCCTTCGAATGAACTAATCCTGGTAACTCTTGACAATACTGGAGAGTTTTCCTTTCAGCCCAGGTTGAGATAGCCATCTTGGCAGTACTTGAGAATATGCTAAGTATTGGTTCTGGTCCGATGAATTGTGATTCCGCTCCTTCTCTGGCTAAGGAGTCCGCTATTTCGTTACCTTCCATACCAGAGTGGCCGGGTATCCAGACCAGAGTCACATTGTTGTTTTTGCTCAAATGATTTAGAGTTTTCTGACAATTCCATACCGTTTTGGAGTTACATCGGTAGGAGCCAAGAGCTTTTATAGCTGCTTGGCTATCTGAGAACATTTTTATTGATCTGCGTATAAGATGCAATATTCCAGCCTTTGTACACACAGTTCAATGGCATGAACCTCAGCCTGAAAAACAGTTGCATGAGTACCTATGCTTGAAAATATCCTCACCCTTGGTCTGTAGCTATGTAGTCCGGCTCCTGTTCCCTCGGGAGTTTTGGAGCCGTCTGTAAACCAACAACTGTCTGCCTTCAGTAGGTCGGCTTTATTTCGATCCCACTCATCTCTTTCTGGAGAAAGGATGTTGAAGGTCAGCTCGTTCGTAGTTGTTCATGGTAGGCATAGTATCCGAGGGCATTCCCAGGATGCAGTGACTCTCTATGTCATCCAGCAACCTGTTCCGCTCCATGATACTAGTCTGCGGCATATGAATGGCCGCTTGTTGCAGTCTGTAGGTGGCCCACCTGGCCTCTCTCACCAGATATATATATGAAGAGGGGGGTAAATCCAGGAGGATTTCCATTGCAGCTGACGGTGTGGTGATAATTGCTCCCGTTACAGTCATGCATGCTAATCTCTGCAGTCCAGAGAGTTTGGATTTGGTCATCCGTTGTGATCCTTTCGGCCACCAAACAATGGATTCGTATGTTATCATTGGTCTGATGACCGTGATATAGATCCAGTAAATTTGTTGGGGACCCATGCCCCAGGATTTGCCACAAATACGACGGCATGTCCATAAGGACAGCTTTGCTTTGTGGATTACTTTTTCCAGATGGGAGTTCCAATTAAGTGATCTATCCAGAGTGATTCCTAGATATTTCACCTCCTCCGCAAATGGAATAGTTTCACCCATTAAGGTGGGAGGTCTTAAGCTGCATTGCCTAAGTTAGTGCTTTTCCCCATCAATTATGCTTTCTGACTATTTTCTCCACGATACCATAGCTATTACTGATATAAAGAAACCCCGCGTATTTCTTGGGAACATAGTGAAAAAAGTGAATTTTTCCTTGAATTGTAATTGTACACACAACAATTTGTATTATGCACTATTTTCTTCGGCATATTATGGAATAAACGTTAATGAAATAAAAAAAACTGTAGTAAAAACCCCGAAAAACAAACTATACAGATATGATCAAACGAATGTAAACAAACTCGTTCCTTCAAAGTGCAATTTTTAGCCACCAGAGGAAGACTTGATCCAAATTCCCAATTTCGTGTAAAATTTCTTTGGTGTTAGATTGACTTTTGTATCAATGTCAGACATGACAGTTTTCTGTTCATAAACAGAAAATGTCCTTTACTTTCGAGAACGGAATCAGAGAGTATTGCTTACCGTAATTTTTATCTTTGATTTTAAGTTGTTCAGTTCCAGTCTCAATGTTTCTGTTATGGCTGTGACGGCGAATTTAGTAGGACAGTACATATTCACACCAAGTACAACTTTATGGCCGACAACACTATTTATGTTAATAATGTGACCGTCAATATTGTTTTGCCTCATTATTCTAAGAGCCTCTCTTGTAGCAATGCTTAGTCCTATTACGTTTAAATCATATGATGCTTTCCATTCTTCTGTTTTACCATTATACAAATAACTATGGAAGTAAACTGCAGCGTTGTTCACAAGAATAGACACGGGACCAACGTTTTCGCTGGTCCACTTGAAAGTTCTTAGAATATCTTCTTCTTTGGAAAAGTCAGCTTTAATAGCGTATAGTTTGTCTTTATTACCTCCTAGTTTCTTTGAAATCTCCTCAATCTTTTCACTCCTTCTAGCCACGCCAACAACCTAAAAAGAAATTCTTGAAAAATAACAGATAAGATACTTTTTGTTTGGCTTTTCAGTACACTAGGTTCTCCTCTATTATCAAACAAATACATTAAGTCAGTGCTGGTGGGTAATTCTTTTATATAGACGATCAAATCATTGCCACATCTTTTTTAAGTAGTAACAGTAGTGACAATGTTTGTATTTACATGAATTTACGGTATTCATCAGTAAGTATAAAGATAACTTTTTTAATATGGATGAACCGTTGAATATTTGCACGCCGCTGTTATAAGCGACGAACATAATGGCTAAAATTATAAAAAGTATTTTGAGGATGAAACACGATTGAACAGTTTACTTACAATAATTCCTGCTTCCGCTAATTTTACGGCAGTAGCAGCTCCAATTCAGTACTGGCTCCTGTTACAATGGCCACTTTTCCCACCCATCTGTCAAGAGATAGCACCATTTTTAATATGTATTGGTTTCTTGAAGTGTTGTGCTGTGTGATGATTTACTCAAAATTGTATTATTTTTTTATGGTTTAAAGCATATTTATATCATTTTCTTTATCTTAATAATGATTAGCTGAATAATAAAATAGTTATAGATCAACAATAAATCACTCACTGTAAGATTGAAGATAAATATAAGAAGTTACGCAATTTCTTTTAGAAGGTACATTTTCACTTGTAATGTACATTTTCGAAATTTATTTTCGAACAATGTTACCCGAGAAAGATTTGACATTAAATTGCAAACATTTGAGAATATAAGAACAAAACAAATTTGCGAATTTTTTAATATTACAGCATTTTAAACTGTGTATGTACCAAATTTCAACAAAATATATACGTACAGCAAGTTACGAAATCTAAATAAATAATAATTTCGCCATTTTGACAGCTTGTCTCTCCGTTAAGAGACATTTAGTTTAAATGGTCATGTTAACAAATCTGAAATTAATATGTTTTTACTGATATACCAAACACATTGTATATAACACACCATTCATAGTACAACCTCTTGTATTTTTAAACTAACGTTGTGGGTCAGGGGGTACACATTTAGAGACAATAGACAAACACACAATATTCATTATAGTGGAAGTAATCTCTCTCTCAGTTAATTACACATGACCGGGAATCGAACCACGAACATTTTGGTGAAAGCCAAATGTGCTTGACTCTCGATCATCTGTCACACAATATAAAATCATAAATAAAAAATATTGGAATATCAAACCAGAATAAGGATAGAAATTTTCATGCTGTACTATCACTGAGGATTTTTTTTCTGGAAAGAGCTCTTTAAAAAAAGATAACATTTCAAAACTTTTGTTTTATCATCTTCAAGGTTACAAGAAAGGTAGGAGGGTTCATTTTGTTAATGGTAAATATGGCTGTCATATATCCATAAGTTGGACTGTAATATATTGTTACGTATTTGCTATCCACACAAATACCTCAAATCATGGATTCATTGCTTAAATGTTCAGTTAACACTTACTCATTACTTTATTAACTAATTAATATAACAATAACTCAGTGAAGGACTTAACTATAATCACAATTAAAGAGTGAATCATTACTAAAGCTGGCCGAGGTCACTAGTTAAGTGACCTCGGCCAGTGATTATAGTTAATAATCACAATTAAACAGTGAATCATTAATCATTACTTTAGTATCTAACTTATTTCTTCTTTACTCATACAATTCCAAATAATACTGAGCTCCTGAATCCATTGTGTCTTATATATCCAACCATGCTTACATGGATATATAAGGTAGAGAATGTTCAAGAACATTCTAGACAATAGTTCTTGAACAATTACGGCCCTTCTGGAACAGTAATAACATTTTAATACAAATTTAGATAAATGAAATTAAATTTGGCATTTCCTACATTTTAGATTATATACACAGGCCATCTAAATCTACCAAAAAAAAATTCCATAGCGTATTTCTGCTAAAACTGAGGTTGTAAGTAACAAACAATGCCATTTTGATCATTTTTGAATGTTTATCTTGCGAAAGAAACGTAGTAGACATTTTACTTATACCTTAAAATAAGGCTGAAGATACTAATCTCAATGAAATTTATATTCTATAAATTTCTTAGGCTAATTATATCGTTCAAACTTCAAAATACCGAATACCAAAATACTTATTTTATTACATTTTTTGGTACTTTTAATCTCATATTTTAAAATACCTGACGTGATAGGCAATCTTTGTTGGCAGTTTTGAATCTAGCATACAAAAAACTTGTAAATTGTTTACAATCAACAATTTTATTTAATCTCAATGACTTGCAATATTCAAATTAATGTTGATAATGAAATTATATATATCTCCTAATTAAGATATTTATTTGTACTATAAGTACCACAAATAGTATACATTAATCTAGTAGAATAGACGATTTGAAACACCGATAATAAAATTCTTTGAAGGGTTAATTATTATTTATACAGTGTGGAAATTAAGTAACGCATAAATTCAGTAATTCCGTTGATATTAATTTTTTTGGAAAAAATCTCGAAGGGGTATAGCGATTTTAACTTTGGCAAATATTTTCAGTCTAATTTCAGTTTCTTATGTCATTTATTTTTTTTAAGTTATGACGTAATAGACTTTTTTTTAAATGACAACCTATATTTTTTATTATTGATTTTGGTAGTAGATTTTTTTCTGGTTCCGACCGTATAAAATTTTCAATATGTTATTATTTGAAAAAATCGAGAAAAACAGTCTTAAAGTTCAAATAATAAAAATTCATTAAATTGGGAAAATTTATCTAGTTGCCTAAGTTTGACGGAAAGTTATCGACGGCACATTCGTTTTTATTTTGAAATTATACAAATAGTTGAAAAATCGAACTAGAAATTTATTATCTGCTTAATTCAAAGTTAGTAATAACGATAACTTCGTGAGGCAAATATTAGTATAAAAAGAAACTAAATTGCTTAACCAGAAAAAAATCTAACAATATCATCAAACACAAAAATAAGCACAGAAATAACAGTTGTTAAATTACATTTACACTAAATGTGCAAATTGACGACCCTGTACCATTTGACAATACCCAAGACGATTATAAAATTCATTTCTCACATTCTGAATAGTTTGAGGCGATATTAACCTAATCTCATGTTGAATTCTTTTCCTGAGATCGTCTAAATTATTGGGTCGATTGTTGTACACTTTACTTTTTAAGTACCCCCATAAAAAGAAGTCTAATGGCGTTAGATCAGGAGACCTAGGCGGCCATTCTATCTGACCTCTTCTCCCTATCCATCTTGCTGGGAGAACTTGGTCCAAGTAGCGTCGCACAATAATTGCGTAATGAGGCGGAGCGCCATCTTGTTGTAACCAAATGATATTATTTGGTAGGTCAGGGTTATTTGCATTGGGGAATAATGCAGCTAATGCAGGCATCAATTCCAACTGTAAAAATTGTAGGTATCTATCTCCAGTCAAATTGTTTTCAAGAAAGAATGGACCTATAATTCTGTCACCAATAATTCCTGCCCAAACATTAACTTTATGAGGATACTGGGTATGACTTTCCTGCATCCAATGGGGATTGTCCCAAGCCCAATATCTACAATTCTGTCTATTGACATGGCCATTTAAACAAAATGTTGCTTCACCCGAAAATAAAACACGCTGGAAAAACATTGGATCGCGGTTGCAAATTTCCATCATTTGTTCGCAAAACTCTTGCCTACGATCAAAGTCATCTTTTGTCAACTCATGAACCAAGTGCACCTTATATGGGTGGAATTTTTGAAGTTTCAAAAGTTTTAGAACTCTGTAGTGTGGCTTATATTGTGGTTCAAAGCAATGCTTCTACTAGTTGAATGTGGATTGTTTTCAATTTCTAGTAGCACATCAAGTTGTGCATCTTCATTTAATGTCGCCGGACGTCCAGTTTTTGGAATATTCTTTACAACGCCATGTTCCCGAAATTTTTTTTCAATCCTACTAATTGTTGATTGATTTATGGGCTGATCCGGGTATTTTTCTCTAAAAAGATGACACACTTCTTGATGTGTTCTAGCTCTGTCGCCATAACCAATCATTATTAACACTTCAATTCTCTGTTTGTCGCTCAACTGTACCATTCTTATTAATAAAATAGTTTTTCTAATTTAGAAAAAGCAAAATAATAACACTTATTCTATTGTGAGATTTACAAATTATTTAAATCTGACAGCCGTAACTAATGTGATACACCGGCAACTAGATAAATTTACCCAATTTAATGAATTTTTACCCCTTCGAGATTTTTTCCAAAAAAATTAATATCAACGGAATTACTGAATTTATGCGTTACTTAATTTCCACACTGTATATATTATCTGTATGTAATTAATACTGATAACGAATTATGTAAGTACAGAATGATTTGACACTATTACTGATATAAAACACTTTATAGTGAATAATTTGTATCTAAAATAACGTAGGTACTTGTATGTATTTCATCTAAGATGCACTGGATCCTAGTATACACAAATTGAATAAGTACATACATAACTCGTTGGTTCTGGTTTTGTATTATTTCCAAAATAGTAAAGTCAATAGAGTTTATGTCTGATTTTAGGTATAAAATTACTTTATTTTTTCCTCTATGATGTTTAGTTCTCGAATTATATGGCCTAAATTCCTAACTACCATTTATTGCATAAATTCATTTCGGACAAATACTTTGACCAATTGCTTAATTAGGTCACTAGTAATTCTAATTCCTAGTAGTGGCACATCAAGTCTTTCCTGCTTTAGTCATAATTCGCGATTGAAGCGACGATATAGTTAATGAATAACAAAGAGAGCGACAACCTTTTTATTTATAAATAATCAATAATTTGTCTATATTATTCTTGGGACTTTTAATAATAATAATAATATATTTAATGTTTATTTGGAAAGAGAATTACAAAATAATTGGTATAAAACAAAAACATTCTTAAATTACTACTGACAAATGATTTTAGCTACCAAACAAGATTTGAAGGTTTAGTTCAATGCAGGTTGGGGCTTTTATCTGCTGAGTAGTTGTTTCACGTAAATCTTATTCAGTATATAGTTTAGCCCACCAGGATTAGAGGTCGCAGCTCATGGCACTTGCTTGCAGGTCGCTACCAGTCACTATGACATCAGTGATGTCTGACAGGTAGTAGCACTGACCACCAGAGGAGACCCTTATTATCACTCACTATGTCATACAAATAAACATGGAAAGAAATCACAAAGGTTCAATAAGACCTTGACTGTGATTAAAAAAAAAAAAACAGTCAGTATAAAACATCGTATAAATACATACAAATATGTTTAGTTATAAATAGGTAGATAGTTACAAATCATTTCAAATAATTAATGTTACAAAAAAAGTATCGAAATGGTGCCTCTTTATTAAAAGGAGTTGTTTTCTCAATCAAAATCTCCCAAAAAAAAAAAGTTTCAGGTTCTTTGATTTTATATTGTGTTTGTTAAATCAGTAGAAATAGATTAATGTAAGACTCCTTAACATGAAAATTTAAAAATCCTCTTAAGGGACAGATAAGGTGTCAAAATGATGACATATTTATATTTTATTTAATTTTTTCAAATTGGCTGGATGTAAATATTGTTGTGATTTAATACATACTAAATAGATTAAAATGCTTTCATTCTCACTAAAACAACAAAAATTACAAGTTTATTTTGTTCATCGCAAATGTTTGCAATTTAATGTCAATAAGTAATGGATATTTTATTTTAAAAAAATACTGTTTGAATAAAAATCCTCAAGGAAATAATCGGACAGAATTCTAAAACCCACTTCTAACTGAGAGTTGAGAACGAGCTTTCGAGAATTGATTTGTTTCGGTTAATTGCCTGATGAAGATAAACTTTCACAGCCTCTCAGAAAGTAGCAACGTCGCTCAAAAGACAACGGCTTATTTTTTCATATTATATTTGTCTCCGTTAAATCTTTATATGAACATTTTATACAATGTAAATTATACAGTGTGGGGCAATAGTGCGTCCTATTTCGATATGTCGAGTTCTATGATAGCTACAAACTTGATTTATAACCATAAGTAAACTAGAAAAAAGTCTGTAACGGGAAATTATTTTCGAATATACAGGGTGAGCCAAAACGATTGTACAGGATCAACTATCATTTTTTTTAAATGGAATGCCATGTATATCAGAATATTTTTTGAAACTTCTTTTTGGTCTTCTTCCACTCCTGTATTATTATTGACTCTCTCCCAACCACATAGATGTAATGATTTTTTTTGTTGAAATTATGCCATTTACACATGTATATTAAAAAAAATCACTAGAGTCACAATTATAGATTTTAAGAAAAAATATGTTAGTACCAGTTATGAGACATCTGTGTGATGACACTCCGCCATTTTCACTTCCTAAAAGTATGCATGGTGGCCAAAAAAATAATTTTTAAGTTTACAAGTATTTGAACTGAATTTTCTCAGTTTTTTTTAAATGGAACACCCTGTGTATTATTTGAAAATAAGATGTAGAACTGAAAAACAAAAAAATTTTGTACGTACATCCCTATGGCTATTTGTAACCATTTTCGATTTATTGAACAATAACTGCAAAATTCAGCAATAAAAATTAAAAATATTTTTCACTTTTTGTAAATCAAGAGAAGATATTATAAAAAATACTCCACATGTTGCCCATTATGATCGACACACATTTCTATGCGTTTTTGGAATGAGGTTTCTACTGTTCATAAAATTGTCGGAGCGATACTTCTAACAGCATTTATTATCCTTTCCTTCAAATTTTGGATTGTTGTTGGTGCGATGTTTCTATGGGGATCATGTAACACGCTCATTATAATACCTTCTCTTGAATTATTTGAAAAAAAAACCTACTTTTAATTTTTATTGCCGAATTTTGCAGTTATTGTTCATTAAATTGAAAATGGTCACAAATAGCCATGGGAATGTACGTACAAAAAATGTTCGTATTTCAATCCTACATCACATCGTCCAAAAATATACAGGGATTTCCATTTGAAAAAATTGAGAAAATTGAGTTCAAAAAGTTGTAAATTTAAAAATCCTTTTTGGCCACCCTGTATAATTTTAGGAAGTGAAAATAGCTGAGTGTCATCACACAGATGTCTCATAACTGGTGCTAATATATTTTTTTCATAAAATCTATAGTGGTGATTGTAGTGATATTTTTACGGTGTAGAAGTATGAAACCGGAATTTCCCTATAGATGGTGCTCGCCATCAGTTTAAAGACCGTAAGACCACTTCTACAGCGCCATCTTCTTCCTTTAACAGCTGACGAAGTTTGTCAACACACAATAACCTAAATTTCATACACCGTTATATTTTTCTATAACCTCAAACATGTCGAGTTTTGTACCTACGAGCTATGATTTGCGGACAGTATTGGTTTTCTGCTATCATTTGAAGAAAACTGCTGCAGAATCGCATAGAATGCTTGTCGAAGCATACGGTGAACATGCTCTTGGCAAAACTCAGTGCGTCGAGTGGTTTAAGAAATTTTAAAGTGGTGATTTTGACGTGAGAAACGAGGAGCGTGGGAAACCACCGAAAAAGTTTGAAGACAAGGACTTGCAAGCCTTATTGGATGAAGACGATACTCAGACTCAACAAGAACTCGCGGAACAATTAAATGTGACGCAGAAAGCAGTATCTCTTCGTCTGAAAGCTATGGGAAAGATTCAGAAAGTGGGAAAATGGGTCCCACATGTACTGAATGAAAGACAGCAAGAAAATCGAAAACCCTTCATGATAATTCCCCTCACACACAGCAAAACGGGCCACGGATACGATCGAGGCGTTCAATAGGAAAATACTAGCGCATGCGGCTTATTCTCCAGACTTGGCTCCGACCGATTACCATCTGTTCGCATCATTGGGACATGCACTCACCGAACAACACTTCGATTCATATGAAAATGTACGAAAATGGCTCGACAACTGATTCGCTTCAAAGGAAGAATTGTTTTTTGGCGTGGCAATAACCTGCCGGAGAGGTGGGAAAGATGTATAAATTCCAATGGAGACTATTTTGAATAAAATATTTTTTATAATTTTCAAATAACAGACGTGTAATTTTTACAAAAAAATTCCGGTTTCATACTTCCACACTAATATACATGTGTAAATGGGATAATTTCAACAAAAAAAAATCATTATATCCAAGTGGTTGGGAGAAAGTCAATAATAATACAGGAGTGAAAGGAGGCCAAAAAGAGGTTTCAAAAAATGTTCTGATATACATGGCATTTCATTTTAAAAAATGTTACTCGAACCTGTAGAATTGTCTTGGCTCACCCTGTATATTAAAAAACTATTTCCGGTTATAAACTTCTTTGTCTAGTTTATTTGTATTTTTAAATCAAGTTTCTAGCTATCATAGAACTCGAGATTTCGAAATAAGACGCTTTATTGCCCCACCCTGTATATGTTAAACGAAAATATCATTTACTTAATAGGTTATTATTAGTTTCAGTTAAATTTTTCTAAGAAAAACATAAATTTGTGACGTATCCACTATTATACCATAATTTACAAAAATATATTCGCCACATTAGTTACAACACACATTACAAAAGAATAAAAATGCAGTTTTATGATCATTTCTCGATAAAGCCTTCCAACTATTTTACGATTTGTGACCAATAATCCGAGTCGGGAACACAATGGAAATATTTTTTGCGAATCAAAATTCACATTGAGTGTGGCAGTTACTGCTGCAGTTTATAAACGTCAATTTATGGTTATGGCAAAAAACACATCGAAACTAGCCCTTTGTCTGATCTCGAGGCTCTGCCGGTCACAGAGGTTCATTTGGGAAAATTAATTAGGCAATTATAAGGGAGACATGGTCTAAGGAGAGTGCTGTAGATGTAGACAGAGCCGGTCTTAGTTATATTACGAGTAGATGCAATAAAGTTGCCAGGCGTATACATTTTTTTCAAATTAAATTCTTTTAATTTTTTGTTTCATAAAGTTTTAATTTAGAGATGCCATTTTAAAGACATTTTGTTTAAAAGTTCCATTTATTTTTGTGACAATTAGTATGCAGTTATCACGACATATGGGGTTTCGATCGGGTTCGATCACCGGTCGCATATACGAATCTGTAGACGCATAAGCTATGTGAGTAATGGTTGGGCCTCAATCGACAGTGATTGCCATATTGTGCTTATAGAGCCAATGAAATTAACACGCAAAATGTAGATGCATAAGGATTTTATATGTTTACACTATATTATTTTCTTAATTCCAATTCAGCCGGTATTTCCCAGAAAAAGAAGTCAATGTTAAGAAACGAAAACGTGTACCATTGGGGTATTTTCACTTGGTCAAAATAGTACAAAATATTAATATTATAAATAAAACAACATTTTGCTTTTACTTATCTCCTGGTGTATAACTTATTAAATTTAATTCATCGGCTTCTGAACTTCTGCATTTTTCATTGTGACGTACTTCGCTGCTCTACACAAGAGCAGAAGTGTCACTTTGACGCCCAACACTACGGCGATGCTCACGGTACGGATATCTCGGGCGCCAGTTTCTGTTTAGAGTGCAGAAACACCACTTTACTCTATCGGCGGGACGATAGAGGCCGGGCAACTACAGTGAAGATACGGATAAGCCAGGGGTCGGGAAAAGGTAACTTACACACTACAGTTAATGAAACGACTCTCATTCAATATATTTACATTTATTCTACACACTAACTATTATTTACACTTTATATGCACCTTAGTAACTACAATTTATACTACAAACGGTCTTAACTACAGGCGAGCGGGGACAGTAAGCGGGCGTACAAGCGGTGCGACACGGTAATACGAACATTAAGCGGGGAAAAAGGTAACCAGCAATAATTAAACGGCCATAAGCAGACGGCGGACGGATACCAGGAGGGGAAGCAAGCGCCAATACAAGCACACTATGAATATCTATGGCGGTTATTTACTATCGCTTGGCTGATGGATGGTTCCGGACTTATGATATGTCAAATCTAGTACCTCCAAGTCACCCTGCAGAATATGGCTCAGGTGGCCTGGAGGGCACGCGGGATAACGCGGTTACGTTTTGGGGGGGGGGAAGGGAGTGAAAAGCGTAACAGTGGCAGATTTAAAACGACGACGGTAAGGTCAAACTCCAAGCTACCCTGCAGAATATGACGTGCTCAGGTAGCCTGGCGAACCCGCGGTTACGGACGATACCTCCAAGTCACCCTGCAGAATATGACGTGCTCCGGTAGCCTGGAGAAACGCGGTTACGAGAGTACCTCTAAGTCACCCTGCAGAATATGACGTGCTCAGGTGGCCTAGAGGACACGCGGTGGCAAATGCTAATACCTCCAAGTCCGGCGGACCCGCGGTTACGGACGATACCTCCAAGTCATCCTGCAGAATATGACGTGCTCAGGTAGCCTGGAGGACACGCGGTTACGAAAGTACCTCTAAGTCACCCTGCAGAATATGACGTGCTCAGGTGGCCTAGAGGACACGCGGTGGCAAATGCTAGTACCTCCTAGTCACCCTGCAGAATATGACGTGCTCAGGTGGCCTGGAGAACACGCGGTTAACGCGGTTATGGTTCCCACCTTCAGCCGCTCTCCCGTTCTATAGAAGGATATGAGGCGGATACGCCTTTGCGCTCGCGGTTCACAAACTCTAAAATAAGGTCCGAAAAGTACTCACCAGCCAAGTAATACCGATTATTTACCAAACCTTTATCAAACCTTGCTACCTACTTCCGTATCCTGGGCTGCTTCCTCTCTGGAGCGGTCGGGGTCGGCACGTCTGGTCGGTACGGGCGGCAGCAACGGACTGTTCTGGATGCTCTGAAAAATCCTCAAGCTACTAAACTCTGCCAAAAGCAGAAGTAGGATGAGACGCGGTAGTCATGCGCGGAATATGGCAATACGTCACCGTTTACGGCCTTAGAAAAATCCCGAAATCAATTTAAATAACTATACCTTTATACTCACAACAAGATTACTTACTATGCTGGTCGGCGTGGTTCTTCAGTCAGCAGCTGGATGGCAACTAACTTGTTTGAGAAATCCTCAAGCTACTAAACTCTGCCAAAAGCAGAAGTAGGAGGGCGCAGTAGTCATGCGCGAAATATTGCAACTACGTCACCTTTTACCGACTTAGAAAACTTCGCAATTAAATTTATATACCTATGTACCTCTATACTCACAAGATTACATACTGTGCTGGTCGGCGTGGTTCTTCGGTTGGCGGTCAGACGGGAACTAACTACTAACTTGTCTGAAAAATCCTCGTGCTAGGTTGTCTCTGGTGCTACTAAACACTGCCCAAAAGCAGAAGTAGGATGCGACGCGATAGTCATGCGCGGAATATTGCAACTACGTCACCTGTTTACGGACTTAGAATAATTCCGCATTAAATACCTATATGCTTTTATACTCACGAGTTTACTTACTGGGCTAGTCGGCGTGGTGCTTCGGTTGGCAGCTAGACGGGAACTAATTTTATTGTTTCCAGTCTCGGAGTCCTTTACGGTAGGGCGGGCACAGGAGTGCCGGGGGCAATATGCGCGCTTCGCGTTTCGCGATTCACGTACTGCCTGCAGCTCGGCATATTTGGAATGTCTATACAAACTACCTATCTTATAATTAACAATTATACTATTATTAATGAGCAACTGACAATACAACTATTAAGGGCGCAGTACCACAATGTTTAAAATATCTTTTGAAACAGACAAACAGCACCCAGCTAACTAATTTAATTCTATAAAATGATCACTTCGTTACATCATCTTAGCGTATGACGAACCAGGCGAACGATGAATGAGTTAAAGTAAACACTGTATACCTATAAGATTTCATTGTGTCTGCGTTCTACGTTTAACTCGGATAAATATCCTGCTATTATCTTTGTAAACTGCAGACATGTAGGTCTCCTACGTCCGCATTTTGCGTCTAACGAATATCTCTGTAAAAATTAGACAAGATTGCGACCAAGTGCCTTATCATTTGCATATTACGTATATGCTACCCGGTCGAGGAGGGGTTTTTTCTAATGCAAAAATTAATTCTAGCATACTCGGATATTGCGTATGTATATGTTGTATCTAAATGTGAAGCCCCATGTCACGCTAGAAATACAGAGAGTTGTATTACCTATGGATTTAATTGAATTAGTTAATTAATTTAACATAATGTATACACATATTTATGTTATATCAATTTCTAAATTTAAAACTCTTTTCACAAGACAATACTATCAGAGGAGTAGTGAACTATTTTTTTATGCGTAGTTCTTAAGTGCCTTTTTACCATTTTTGGGTTTAGCTGTTTTTGTGACGTCATTTGTTTTGGACATTTTTAAGTAAATTTTGCAAGCATAAATTTTGTACAAGGCTTATATCGAGATAGTTTATATGTCACAGTAGAATGACTATTTAAAAAAAGAGATAAATTCTCATACAAAGAAAAGTAAGTTTTACGTAAATTCAGTTTTTTCAATTAATAATCATATTAAAGTCCTTTCAAACAGAATTAGAAGGAAATTGTTCTAAATAAAAACAACATTTACACCTAAGACGATTTAAAATTAGGTTATAAACAGGATTGTGTTTATTACTAATGCAACCTCAAAATTTCATATCGTTAAAATATTTCAGTTGTACGCCCCAAGGCCGGTTCTGTTGATATGCTACAATAGTTGGTTCCACGCCGTCGATTTTATCTTATACCAGAATTTGTCACCGATGTGATATTAATTTTCGGTAGGTGAATTATCTACTGACTGTTGTACATTCCTTATTCTTTACGGTTCGTGATTTCCGACATCAAATTATTAGATTAGGTTACTAGAATTGAAATTAAATACATACATACAATAAATAATACATTCCCTATTAAATAAATACAGACATATAAAAATGTCAGCTTCTTTGATCCCTTTACCCGCGCCGTCAAAGAAGCGGGCGTTCTTTATATTGCAAACAAGTTTGACTCTCTTAAGCTTGCACAAGATCAATGCATAGGCATGCATGATTCAAAGGAAATTAACACAATTCGGGAGGATCCAAATATGTTCAGTGATCTAAATTTCTTCTGAGACATTTAGTTACTTTAGAAATAATTTAAATCGCCCTGAGAAGATTTAAATATTTTCAAATCGGTTTTAAATCAATTTTCAAATCAAAGATATTAAATCATGGCAAAATATTTAAGATTTAAATCAAGGATCTATTAAAAGATTTAAATCTCAGGGCATGTGGTGAGAGATGAAAGTAAAGTGATTATCGCTAATTTCTCATAGAGTGGGTTGGAACCTTTATTGTGAAGATAACACTGGCTTAGTTTTCCACTAAACGCCAAAACACATATACTGCACTCGCCGCGCATTTCGTTAACCAAGTTGGCATCATCTGGAGATGATTAAAACTCGACCATCTCCAGATGATACCAACTTGATTGGTGAAACGCGCGTCGAGCGCAGTATATAGTGTTTTGGTGCTTCATGGAAGACTGCGTCAGTGTTACTTATTACTCAGTTTATTTCTCCACACCATTTATGTATTTTTTATTAGTGTAGGAGTACTGGACATACTAGAAGACTACTTTTTCACAGGCTGCTTTAAGTTTTTCGTCAATCAACGTGTAATTTGTAACATATAACAACATTGTCCCTTTACTACATTTTCTATATTGCATTAAATAACGCATAAAACAGAAAAACCTTTGCATTTTGTCGCTGGATAATGTTCTAATACCATTAACATGAATTTAAATTATAAACTTAACTTTGTCGAACCCTACCAACAGTTATAGCTGCATTACTATCAAGGAAGGCAATTTCGCGACGGCTTCAACATATTTATATGCTGCTTAGTTTCCTATAATCGGCAATTTTCAATGCTCGCCTTCGCTACTCTATAACTCTGAGTAAATCCCGCCTTTGGCGACATCTAGACGTCGTTACTTTGCATGAGATCAGCTTGTTTAAATCTATATCCTTATAGCTTTTTCCAATTTTCATAATAATCCTGTGCTGCCCGTGGATGTTGACCTTCCTACACGAGGGCTTATCAGCCCGATTATGTTTCCCAATTTCGCCTATTATACCAACTATACGTCAGGCTTATTACCATGCATAAATCGCTAAAGGTCCATTTAAGACGAAACCAATAACATTCTTAAGAAGGATGTTCTACGGTATTACCCTCAGATAACAGGAACAACCACTAAATGTGATATAGTATTGGGGCAAAAGATTTAACATATCGCGACCGGGATATTAAGTTACCTCGCAGATCAGAAGTGGGATTGCCTTTAATAATTTATGGCCGTTGCGTGAAGGAAATATGGTGTATTTCTATTTTAAGAGCTTTGAACGACTTATTTCATTTTTATTTGCTTCATAAATTTTGTGCTTTGTGTTAGATAGATGAAATAAGCCAATATTTATAACAAATAATATTGCATAATAATGTGAACATTTACCCACAATAAAATAGAGTAAAAGTATTGCAGTCCTATTTCAAATAATGCAAACAACTTTTTATACCACTAGGAAAAAAATATTAGCAAACAAGTTGGCACTTGTTTAATCTGACGCTTAACAGTGAATTTGAAGGAGGTTGATAGAAAATAATTCTCTTGTCTATTATACCTCTCATACCATTTATCATTATCAACGAATCACTTCAGGCCAGGGCCGAACTAGGACAAAAATACATCCACGAAAATAAATTTTGCATATGTGGTGAAAGTGATCTTGCGCCATCTTTTCTCTTTTAGATAAAATATCATTTATTTTTTTTAGTAAAATTATACAAGAATATAATAGGGTGAGCACTAATTAGTCCTCAGCACAGTCAGATTTCTGGTTTTTGATGGTTATATCCGGAGTTATATAAAAAACACAATAAGCCTACTTACCCACTTACAAAAAACTAACCTAACCTATATAAATAGAAATTTAAATATGATTTTAAATTTCGAAACTGGTTCTTGTAAAAAAATTTCTTGGACAAAAAAGTGGTATTAGTCTGGCTATCTAGTCATGAAAATTACATAAATTGCATTTCGATATTAACTATTGTACGTAAGGGTCTTACTATGATTATTGCGAGTTGCCACTGGGGCCTCCACCCCTTGCCGCCTACCTAGTCCGACTCTGCTTCAAAGCAATATCAATTTATTCATAAAAAAAGGACTTTCAGGTAAAGGTTTTTTTTACCCTTCTATTCTTTTATAAAAATTTTAATGATGCGACTTTCAGAATCGCTCTGTATATTTAATACAGTTTTTTTACATAAATATAATTTTTTTATTAAAGAGATAAAATAATTCAAAATCTATATAATGGAAAACACAAATACCTATGATCCTAGAATATTATTTAAATTATTAACAGGAATAACATTATCCAATGAAAAATTGTGGTATTCCCAATACCAATACTGGAAAACTACGGTGAAGTAGTACCACCATTTTAAAAATTATTGTGCATATATCAGTATATAACGCATATATTATTATGTAGGTAGGTTAATCCCGAATAATAAAGAATTATCATAAAATTACTTTTTATTACTTTTTACAATAAAAAGGAATTTTATAAATTTTTCTGTTTGCCTTATCACAAAATTTTATATTCTTTCATTCAGTCTTCACTTTTAATTGATAAATCAATATTCAATCGTTAAATCTTAAAATGAAATTTACAGTTGTATTTGTTGCAGCACTTGCGCTAATGCTGGCTATTATAGGACACGCAGAGAGTAAAAACTTTTTCAAACGTCTGGTAAGTTTATATATTTTTTTAACATTTTATATCAATCCATTTCTATTTTCAAATGACATTTATGTTTTACATACATGGTGTTTCAAAATTATGTAGCCAAACTCTTACCAGTAAGTACTACTTGACAAACATGTCTTAGCAGTGAGATAAACACGCACAATGTATTAGGTTGTATACGCACCATGCAACTTTTTGTAGCGCAACGTTTCGCAACTTTTTTGTTGCGCAACGAATAATGCAATAAAGTCGCTCTATTTTCTATGCAACATTTGGGTCGTAACAGGTAATAAATTCAGTTTATTCATAAGCATCGTCCAGTGACAAGTGTTTTTTGGTCAGATTTTGACGCTCCCTAAACTCATCACAGATTTTGAACAAACAAAATGGATAGGCAAACAGAGACGACTATTTATTGTGGCAATTTTTAGAGCTATTGGATGAACAAAAGAAAAAATAGATTTTGGGTCCACCTGATTAACCAAAAAAGGAATATCCCTGATTTCATTCGTGAGTTAAGAAAAGATCCCGAAAAATGTTACAACTATTGCCGAATGAGTTCTTTTCTCCATTTATAATAACACTTGTTTTTAAAAATGTACTTTAACACGAATGTTGCGAAGAAACTGACGACTCCTCTTCGCAGCGCAACATCGCCCTCTTGTTGCGAGACGATGCGAAACGTTGCATAGCACCGTTGCAGGCGGTGCGCGCCCGCGCATCTGATTCCAAAGCAAATTTGGAGCGTGCAACGTTGCGCAATGTTGCGAAACGTTGCGCTACAAAAAAGTTGCGGCCGGTGCGTGGCCACCTTAGGGTTGTTTAGAATTGGGGACCGTCATTCGCATAATGTTTGTATTAGTGTTTACATCGGTACACTACTGAAAAAGTAATTTTCAGAAAATTATTGTATTCTGTAATTCAATGTTTTGTGAATTGTGGTGCAATAAATTTTGGCACCTTGCGCATATCTGTGTCTTGTAATGTTTGTCAAGTAGTAGGTAGACTCAGGGGCGGAACCTGAAAAAATAACGGGGGCACTTAAAATAAAATCAACTCATACAGGATGTGGGGCAAATACAGAAATCAGCTCCAAGTTCGGGGAGGGTCTCCCCAAAACTTGTGTTTACAATATATATACAGGGTGGGGCAATAATGCGTCGGAATTTGATATCTCGAGTTCTACGATAGCTAGAGATTAAAGCAAAAATACAAGTAAACCAGATAAAAACGTCTATAACCGGAAATTATTTTTGAATATACAGGTCCAAGACGAAATTACAAGATCAAGTGCCTTTTTTTTAAATAGAATGCTATGTATATCAGTATATTTTTTTAAGCCTCTCTCTAGACTTTATTCATTCCTATATTATTATTAACTATCTCCCAACCACTTGAATGCAATGAATTTTTTTGTTGAAATAATGCCATTTGCAGATGCATATTGAAAAAATCACCAAAATTACAATTATGGGTTTTAAGAAAAACTTATGTGAATACTAGTTACGAGACATCTTTTGAATCATTTTTACTTCCTTTTTTTTGCAATTAAGAACTTTTAATTTGAATTTTCTCAATTTTTTCAAATGGAACACCCCTGTATATTTTCTACGATGTGATGTAGAAATGAAAGACGAACATTTTTTGTATTTCCCTATAGCTAATTGCAACCATTTTAGTTTTATATAATAAAGTAATAAGTACAAAATTCAAGTATAAACTAAAAAATAGAGATTTCCTCAAATAATTTATTAGAAAAAAATTATAATAGGTGCTCCACATGTTGCCCATTTTGATTGACACACGTCTCTACGCATTTTTGAAATGAAGTTTCTACTGTTCCTAAAATTGCCAGTGTGATAGATCTGAAAGCAGTTATTATCCTTTCTTTCATATTTTGTACTGTTGTTGGTGTGTCTTTATAAACAATTTCCTTTACGTATCCCCATAAAAAGAAAACCATTTTTGTAAGATCTGTGGATCTAGTAGGCTATTTAGTGGGTCCATTTCTTCTAATCCATTGAAGTGGGTAGGTATTATTTATGTGATCTCTAACTGCATTTAAATAATGTGGTGGAGCACAGTCTTGCTAGATAAGTTAACATAACTTAGGTTGTCTAAACTTAGAATTAGAAAGCCAATCGAATCATGTGAAAATAAATGTAGGTTTTCAATTAAAATAAGAAAGTTGGTACCGACTTTTGGCACGCCCTGTATAGCTGGAGGACTAAAAATATTTTGGGTAGAACAGACATGATCGATTATGACAGCATACCAAAGTTCAAGTTTCTAATCCAACTGCAAGTTGAAAAACTCAAGTAGATCTATTCCTTTTTAACTATAGATTTGCGCTTCATGTCTTCCGATGGTAAAAACGGAGGTAACGATCATGAGATGTGTTTATTTGTCTAGGTACTGGTGAAAAAAATAAAAAAGATATAATTTATAAGCATCTTATGTTAATACTTTTTTTAAGACGTAAAGCATTGTTACTTATCGCTAGTATATCGTATTTTTATGTTTAACTAACCACAAATAAGTGGAGGTACTTCCTTAGTTTTTCTTTCCATAATTTAAAAAAAAAATTGTAACTTTCTGTCATTAAAGCAGTCTTGATTTTCAAAGTTGGAATTCAATAACCCTATGTACCAATCTCTCCACATAAGCAAGTTGTAACAAAATAATCCAATATATATTTATTGTAAATGTTTAATTGATATACATATAATACAGATTGCTGTAATAAAGTTACATATTAAATAAACTTAAGTTCACAATTTATACATTCAATTGAGGTGAATTTCCTCATTTTATCATTTTGTTTTATATTTTCAGGAAAAAGTTGGGCAAAATATACGCAATGCTGCTGAAAGAAGTCTCCCTACTGTTGTTGGATATGCAGGCGTGGCAAAACAACTTGGACGTTGAATTATAATTTGAATATATTTTATCATGTTAAATTGATTTTATTATAAACTTAGCTCTAAAGCATGCATTTTTCTTACAATAATTGAAAAAAAGTATAAGACAATTTTATTTGCTTGCAACTCAATGATTGTAAGTCGAGTTACCCTCGGTGGAAACACAGATTTAGGGCGCAAAAATCCAAACTGATGTTGTTGCATCCATTCTCACAGAAAATGTTGTTGGTCCGACAAGTAAGCGGCGACATAACGCTGATAATGTTTTCTGTAAGAATAAATGCATTAAAGAACAAACTGAAACGCGGCTGATTTGTCAAGCCTTTAAATATTAACGCAGTGTTGCCATTGCTTTTGGTGAGAACAGCGCTTGCAGAGTAGTTGAGAGTGATACTCCTTACCACAAGAAAGCAACTAATAGAGCACAAACAACCACTACCGAAGAAATTAATAAAAATACAATAGTAACTAAATTAAAAAGAACAAATATTAAACGGAAATGTTGGATTACGAATGGTTTGGTTAGATCAATAAATAAAAGGGACAAATTATATAAAAAGTATCAAAAGACAAAAACAACATCATCCTAAAACAAGAATTCATTCATTACAGAGTTAATTTAAATAATTTGCTAAAAAGTGCAACAATAAATGTTTATAAAAACCAAATATATGCCAATCAAGGAGATACAAAAAATTTGTGGAATGTTATAAAAAATATTGGTAACGCAAATAATAAATCACAGATTATAGAGATTCTTCTAGATACAGGTGAAACCATAAATGATGATTTAGAAATGTCTAACGCATTTAATGATTTTTATGTTAATGTTGGCAAAAATCTTGCTGAAAAAATGGAAAAACTATCTCTCGCTCCACTGCAGAGAAATATACTACCTCATTGTATTTTTTTGGAACCTGCAAGCGAAAATGAAGTAATTAAAGTTGTTCAATCACTCAAAATAAATAAAGCACCTGGAATTGATGCAATTAAATCTGAAACGTTAAAAGAGGTTAGTGAAGAGATAGCGGCACCTTTAGTGCATCTATTTAATAACATGTTAGAAAAGGGGATTTTGCCTTCTGAGTTTAAAAGGGCTATTATAAAACATTTATTTAAAAGTGGCGATAAAACAAATATGTCTAATTATAGGCCAATTTCACTAATTAGGAACATCACAAAAAATTTTGAAAAAATCATTAAAGAGAGGCTAGTGAAATATTTAGATAAATATAAAATAATAAGTGATAGACAATTTGGTTTTAGGCAGGGGTAAATCCACAATAGACGCCATCTCTTTTCTTACCTCTGATTTATATGACTCTCTAAATAAAAATGAGCCATCGTTATGTATCTTCTTAGATCTTGCCAAGGCCTTTGACACTGTTAGTCATAAACAAATGTTGGAGGCCTTGGAAGACATCGGATTTAGAGGAAATTGTTATGATTTAATGAAAAGCTATTTGCAAGACAGAAGGCAATTCGTTAACATTAACACAAAGATCAGTAGCGAGAGAGAAGTACAGTATGGAGTACCACAAGGAACCGTTCTGGATTTCATACTGTTTACTATTTATATTAATAGCTTATTTACTATTAACAGCACAGGAAAAATAATAAGCTTTGCTGATGATAGGCTATTATCTACAAAGCACCTACCTGGACTGAATTAAAAACCAACGCTGAAAGAGATATGAAAAAATTAATTAAATGGTTTAATTCAAAACTATTGACAATAAATTTTAAGAAAACTACTTACTTACCGTTTAGCTGTTACAGACGAGGACTACCTAACTACATAACTTTAAATATTAACAACAATGGAAATATTGTTGAGATTGCAGCCACCAATTATGTAAAATACCTCGGAGTCACAATAGATCGTCATCTAAGGTGGGATGTTCATGTAGAAAATATTACTAATACGCTACGAAGTATACTACATAAATTTAAAATTTTAAAAAAGATTTTAGAAGTAACACACATGAGAATAATATATTATGCACTTATTGAATCGAGATTATCATATGGAATACTGGCTTGGGATGGAGTACTTAGTAGCTACTTAAATAAATTAGAGGTTGTGCAAAAAAGGTTTCTAAAAGTAATGTCCAATAAAGAATACACATATCCAACAAATCTCTTATTTGCAGATTCACACATTTTAGATGTTAGACAGCTATTTTATTTTAGTATAGTATTAAACCAGTTTAAGCATAAAAAATTCCTTGAATTATGTAGACTAGATGCAAAAATAAAAAACAAATAAAAACAAATTTTGCAGAAAAAACTATTGGACAGAGAAGTTTCACTTACTTGTCGGCAAGGTTATATAACCAACTACCTAGAGACATAAGTGATTTACCTCATTTAAGTATTTTTAAATCAAAAGTAAAACATTTTATATATACACAAGGAATTGATTTTGCTAAAAGTTGTATTGACATAAAAAATTAAAGGAAAAGCAAAAGTTCTTATTATTATTTAGTTAATTAAGTGGTATTCAGGTAGAAGTAGACAAATGCAATGAAATAAGTATATCAGAAATAGGATATGAATTTTTTACAGGTGTAATTGGGTAATTTTGAATTGTATTTCCTTTTCTCTTTGATTAATGTTTTATAATATACGATGTGAATAACAGAATAAGTACTTAAAAGATAATTCTGTAACGATAACAACATAATATGTATTAGAAAATAGTCAATAAACAAAAAAAAACTCGTACAAGTAAATTTTGTGGGATTACCCGTTTATTTACCATAAAATCATTCGTGTAAAATATTACTGTTTTGTAAAGCTTATGGGTTAATAAACATTATTATCTAGTCATGAAAATTATATAAATTTCATTTTGATGTTAACTATTGTACGTAAGGGTTTTACTATGACCATTGCGAGTTGCCACTGGAGCCTCCACCCCTTGCCGCCTGCCTAGTCCGACTCTGCTTCAAAGCAATGTCAATTTATTCATAAAAAAGTTTTTAGCGAAAAGTCTTTTTTTTACCCTTCCTATTCTTTTATAAAAATTTTAATGATGTGACTTTCAGAATCGCTCTGTATATTTAATACAGTTTTTTTACATAAATATATTTTTTTTTATTAAAGATATAAAATAATTCAAAATCTATATAATGGAAAACACAAATACCTATGATCCTAGAATATTATTTAAATTATTAACAGGAATAACATTATCCAATGAAAAATTGTGGTATTCCCAATACCAATACTGGAAAACTACGGTGAAGTAGGTACCACCATTTTAAAAATTATTGTGCATATATGTACAAGTATATAACGGACAAATTTTATATTATTATGTAGGTAGGTTAATCCCATATGAGTAATTATTCATGATAAGGCAAACAGAAAAATACTCATAAAATTCCTTTTTTATTACTTTTTACTACTAATAAAAAAGGAATTTTATGAGAATTTTTCTGTTTGCCTTATCACGAAATTTTATATTCTTTCATTCAGTCTTCACTTATACTAGATAAATCAATATTCAATCGTTAAATCTTAAAATGAAATTTACAGTTGTATTTGTTGCAGCACTTGCGCTAATGCTGGCTATTATAGGACACGCAGAGAGTAAAAGCTTTTTCAAACGTCTGGTAAGTTTATATATTTTTTTAACATTTTATATCAATCCATTTCCATTTTCAAATGACATTTATGTTTTACATACATGGTGTTTCAAAATTTTGTAGCCAAACTCTTACCTGTAAGTACTACTTGACAAACATATCTTAGCAGTAAGATAAACACGCGCAAAGGGTTAGGGTTGTTTAGAATGGGGACCGTCATTCGCATAACGTTTGTAATAGTGTTTACATCGGTACACCACTGAAAAGCTAACTTTCAGAAATTTATTGTATTTCTGTAATTCAATGTTTTGTGAATTCTGTGACTGATAGCGACTTGTATCTATACATATAGATCTATTCCTATTTAACTATAGATTTACGCTTCATGTCTTCCGATGGTAAAAACGGAGGAAGCGATCATGAGATGTGTTTATTAGTCTAGGTACTGGTGAAAAAAATAATAAAGATATAATTTATAAGCATCTTATGTTAATGCTTTTTTAAAACGTAAAGCATTGTTACTTATTGCTAGTATATCGTATTTTTATGTTTAACTAACCACAAATAAGTGGAGGTACTTCCTTAGTTTTTCTTTCCATAATTAAAAAAAATATTGTAACTTTCTGTCATTAAAGCAGTCTTGATTTTCAAAGTTGGAATTGAATAACCCTATATACCAATCTCTCCACATAAGCAAGTTATAACAAAATAATCCAATATATATTTATTGTAAATGTTTAATTGATATATAAGATTGCTGTATTAAAGTTACATATTAAATAAACTTAAGTTCACAATATATACATTCAATTAAGGTGAATTTCCTCATTTTATCATTTTGTTTTATATTTTCAGGAAAAAAGTTGGGCAAAATATACGCAATGTTGCTGAAAAAAATCTCCCTACTGTTGTTAGATATGCAGGCGTGGCAGCCCACCTTGGACGTTGAATTATAATTTGAATATATTTTATCATGTTAAATTGATTTTATTATAAACTTAGCTCTAAAGCATGCATTTTTTCTTACAATAATTGAAAAGAAATAAATATAATACAATTTTGTTTGCTTGCAACTCAATGATTGTGAGTCAAGTTACCCTCGGTGGAAACACAGATTTAGGGCCTGTAAAATAAGTCGCATTTTAACGCGCTTCATGACCCGGCGCAAAAATCCAAACTGACGTTGTTGCATCCATTCTCACAGAAAATATTGTTGGTCCGACAAGTAAGCGGCGACATAACGCTGATTATGTTTTTTTCTGTAAGAATAAGTGCATTAAAGAACAAACTCAAACGCGGCTAATTTGTCAAGCCTTTAAATATTAATGCAGTGTTATCATTGCTTTTGGTGAGAACAGCGCTTACAGAGTAGTTGAGAGTGATACTCCTTACCACAAGAAAGCAACTAATAGAGCACAAACAACCACTACCAAAGAGTTAACTTCTTGACATATTCTGAACCCGCAGCTACGGTAGAAAGATTTATTGTTACACTTGCCATCGCGCCATCTAATCAACTATACTACCAAGCCGAGATGGGGGCATCTAATCAATTGCGTCGACTTAGCTCGGTGGTATAGTTGGTTAGAGCTAGAGTACCTTAATCAAGAATGGATTTCGATTTTGAAACCCATTTAGGTATTATTTCTAGTGTGTAATACTATCTCGTAGATTAAAATCATTAGTGTTATTAAGCGTATTTTAAGTGTTATTCAAAGTACATCTCCATTGTTAATATGTAGTAAGCGGATGTTGCGAACCAATGCGGAAACAGTTGAGGAAATAGTGGTAAATACTTTGTATAATACAAAGCTAACCTAATTTATAATGCACGTTCTCTATAGACGTAGTTTTATCATATTTAAAAATGTAACCAGTTCATAGTAAATATCAATATTTTTAAGACACAATAAATGAGTTAAATTAGTGGGAGAGGTACATTCATATTAACTAATTTTCTTAAGAGTTCTTCTGCCTCTTGGATGTTTCTGACAATTGAAGAAAAATTTGGTCCAAATCGCCCAGAGTACCGCATATACTACAGGTATCTTACTCATTCACTCTAATACTTTTCAAATGTTTGGGAAAGCAATCATGACCAAGTCTTATTCTACAAATTGTAGTTATGAACAACCAAGGAACATTTAAGTTCTCAAACCATGGTGCTTTTGGGAGATGTTCTACTACTTGAGAATAATGGCTCATTGGGTTATCTACTCGATATTGTTCATATGATTTTGACTAGTTTTTGTAAGATTTATTTTTAAATAAATTTATATAATCAGATAAACTTAATTTAAAGCTTAAATTTAAGCCAGACATAGTACTCTCTTTTGCAAGATTGTGACCATGCTCATTATGGGAGATACCTATATAAACTTTAACCCAAACAAATTGGACAAGATACCCATCTTTATATAATTTACAGAGTAAAAGGTGTATACGAAGTATATATGAATTTCTATGGATAAAATTGAATTCGTTATTTCTTAAACATGATCATGCACTGAAAGAATCAGTAAAAATTACTGCTTGCCTAACATGATTACTTTTAATGTGTTTAATCCTTGAACACTGCTATGGCTTCCCCAACAAATATAGATGTCATGATAAAGGAAACAGAAAAATTCTCATAAAATTCCTTTATTAATGTGACCGGTTTTTGTGAACAAATTAATTACTTCACATCATCAGACAGAAATGATGTGAAGTAATTAATTTGTTCACGAAACCGGTCACATTAATAAAGGAATTTTATGAGAATTTTTCTGTTTCTTTATCATGAATAATTACTCATATGGGATCAACCTATCTACGTTAAATATAGATGTATTTTTTACCAGCTTTATTTTAAGTTCAAATTTAATAGATGGAATATAGATCCTATGTTATCAGACATTTTGGATGCATCGGTGTAAATTTGTATACAACTTTGGAATCTTGTTTCCAAATTTTGGTGTTAAAAGCGAATGCCACGTAGAACAAATTCTGATTATATCAATTTATACTTACACCTTGAACACATTATAGGAGGTTTCATAAAATATAAAGACAATAGAGGTATGTAATTTAATAATTCCGTACTAATAATTGTTACTCTCTCCTACCCCATGTACCGACCATGGACGCACGGAAATTGTCCGCTGTCTACTTATTACCTAAGAAGATACACAAAATACGCCTTTATAAAAATATGTCCATCGTAAAAATATCTAATTTTTTGTCTTATAATTGTATGGGTAGATTAGAAATTATGTCTGGCGTTTTCGAATATTCTAAAAAAAATTGTTCAATTTTAAATATTAGTTCGTTGACTGTGAGTAAAAATTTTAAGTGAAATTATCTGAATGTAGTTATGCATTTTGGCAATTGTTGTTTTAATATGAACTGAATTATAGTAATTATGAATAATTTTATGTTCATTATTTCTATTTTGCTTATTATTTATTTATTGACAATGGTGATTTTTCTACACTTCTTCCGAACGTCACCCACATTTTTTGACAATGTCTTACGAATTCTAATATATTTCAATATGACATAACATTGAAAAGTTACTGCCAATACTTAATTATGTACTTATGAACATAATACAAAAGTTATCTATTTTTGTTTGTGTAGCCGTAGCGTCTGCTTTCACAATACTTTTTTCATACGTATATTCGTCGCCAGGATCAACTATGACTATAAAATGGGATAGAACATACAGGAGAATGGTAAGTTATATTTATGTAAATGCAATTATAGTTAATTCTATTATTTTAGAAACGGTTTAGCAGAAGAGCATTAAGGCAGACATCACAGTCAAATATGTATCCAATAATGCAACAAGTTATATATGTAACACGACTTATATTGGAACAGCTACCTTAATAAATGTATTAAGTATGTAATTTTCGTAATAAACAGTAACAGAATAACAAGTATTGTCAGTAGTATGCATCACAGATAGAGAAAATGTTATAATTACCTTGTGTTTGACCAAAGCAATGTTTATACGTAAGGGAAACTACAATCACAACCGACGATAACTACAGGGAAACTGTTTTGGCGGCAATTTTTGAAGTTTATGTAATTTATTCAAATATGGCATTACACAACTGCTCTATTTACATTTCCAAAGAAGATAAAAATAAATTCAGATACCTAGCTACATAAACACAGTTTCTCTTTGAAACAATTCTATCTTGTGTCGCAGAAATAAGACCAAATGTTTGATTGTTTTTAAGCTTATTATTTCATATCTCGTATTTTATTAAATGTTTTGACAGTTCTCAATAAACAAACCTACCCCAAGTATCACTTCACTTCAGTCTGGTTTGGAAACTTTTCAATGTTGCCAACTCCAATTTGGATGTGACTAATTTCACACTTTTCAGACCAATTCCCGTTAATTGTTACTGTTTTTCATAAGCGTACACGAAACCCACAACGAATTTAATAATCGTCAATGAAAATAATTGTAAAGCCGACCCGTTGTAATGCAATCAATCGTGCGAAGGTAAAGGACAACGTACGACATGCGTCAAAACTACTCATTTCAACAGGTTCCCAGCGATCAGTAGATTATATCGGCTTGTCGCTAGGTACGGTTAATCCTTGGTATCTAAGTGCGTTTACTGCTTTCCAGGTTATAGATATTTTTATTAGTTTTTCTGTTTTTAAATGCGTTATATACTTTATTTATTTTTTGTTGGTTTTTTAATGTGGTGTGATGGACGTAGCGAAGAAATAAACAGATCACGTTGATTGTTACAAAAGCCTGCTGAAATGTATGCAAATCGTATTTCTGTATTTTCCGAGGTGTTTTCTGAGGTCCAAAAAAAATGCACAAGTTGTTTTTAGTATGGATATTAAGGAGAACGCAAAACGATATTTGTATTAAATTTATTACCAAGAGCATCAATATTTTGTTTTTATACGAAGAAAATTAATATTTTTTCAACGATTTTTCTTTATTCTAATTACTTCCACACCATGTCATGTAAGGAGAAGCACTGTTTTTATATCATGAAAAATTACTTTAAGGTAAAAATTCGAATATTTTACACTCTTAAATGTATTAACAGAAATTTTAAAACTGGCGAACAAAACACAAAATTATTTGGAGACATGTTTCTTTATGCCTAGATGTTTTATTAAAAAAATTGTAGGAATCATTATTCAATTATTAATAATTATTTTTCAATTTTTTAAATAAATATATATGTCACAAAGGGCATATTTGTAAATAATAATGAATATAAGATAAGTCTTTATAAATCCCTGATATTTAAAAAACTATTTGGGTAATTATTTTGTTTTTTTAACTAATCAAAATCCAGTTAGCTGGGTAATAATACTAGTCTGTCGATTAAAGAAAATGTATTATAGGATTTTGCAATTTCTACTTGGTGAACATAGTGAACTGTAGAATGGCACGACGACGGCTCTATTATTAAATCCAAATCTCAGAATTTGAACCTGCAAACGTCAGTAAGTTCTCAAAATTGACAGACAACATGTAATATTTGTGCTATAAATCACTGCAAATATGTTGATAATCTAACAGTGGTCAAATAAGTAAAACTGAAGAAAAAAATAAATGCTGCCATAATAGGATAACACTGAAAATACTGATTCAACAGACTAGTAATACCAGCTATCTGAATTTAGTTGAGTATATAAACAAAGACACTAAAATAATTTGTTAGATATGTATAACTTTAAAAACCATATCTAAATCCAATTGACTTTTATTTATCCATTTGATTAAAATGTACCAGGAACAGGTTAAATGCTCCCCCTCTCGCCAAATAACTATAACATCGGAATAATATAATTTTATTGTTGTAAACTAAAAATAAATAAATTAGATTTAAATATAATGAATTTCTGTGTCCTATAATAAACAATAATCATAAAATAAAACTATAAAATAGTCCCACTTTGACTGCAGTAGTAAATATTTGAAATATTACTAAAGTAAAAATGAAATATTTCTTGATTTTAACATTAGTCATTGTATTTATGTTGACATTTATAACCAACAGTGAAAGTAAACCTCAATTTTTATCAAACGTTATTGAAACAGTGGTAAGTTCATGACAAAATATGGAAATTTAAGTGTTTAAATGCCGTTTTTTTTTTCACTTTTGGGTAAGTTACTGGTAACTAACTAGAAGGTTACAACGTGAATACAGACATAAATAAAATGTTGAATTAAAACCACTTCTAATCATCTTGTTAGTTGTCAGTGTACACCGGACAATATCCGTGAATCCCGAGATCGGCTTCCCGATCTACCTTTCCCATAAGAAATGAGAGTTTCTGTGCATACGCAGCGAGATCTCTCTGTTCACGTTGAGAGTTTTAATCATCTCCAGATGATTAAAAGTTTTAATCATCTGAAGATGATTAAAACTTGAGATTCAATCATCTCCAGATGATGCCAACTTGGTTGGCGAAACGCGCGTCGAGTGCAGTATATAGTGTTTGGTGTTTCGTGAAAAATTACGTCAGTGTTAAAACTATGATATATCAAAAATTAGTTGAATCGGTATTATACAGGGTGTTTTATAAATCAATTTATAAAAATCGTCACTAATAAAAACTACCTTTATTTTTTTGTATATAAAAAAATTCCATGAAAGAAAATTGTTTAGATTGAAATTTGTACCCACTTACCAAATTTTAGGAATATAAATTTACTTTGTTGGAACTATGTATAATACCGATCAACTCATTTTTGACATATCTTAGATTTACATCAAGCAGGACAGAATCCCCAAGTGCCATTTCAAAATTCTATAATTTGTTGTCCATTACACCTCTTATTACATCTATCCTGGGGCACAGTGTGCCAAGCTTTTACGTAATACGTATCCCAATATGATTCATGTAACTTGTCTTGTAAACTATGCCAACGTCTTGGACGCAGTATGTGCAGAAGATTTCATGAAATGTTAAGACACTCGATGTATTTTAATTGTTCTGTACAAATGATTGATATTGTCTCTCACCCCATGTGCCGGCCCTGGACGCACGGAAATTGTCCCGTGCCTAGTTATGAGAAATTTATCCAGAGGTGAAAAAAATGGCTCAAAGTACATGGTATTTAATATTACCTTTAAAGTAAAATTTGTAGACATGTTCAATTTATTAAAATTAATAAAAAGCGGATATTTTTAAGACTCAAGCGAAAAGTCAGGGTAGGCTTCAGGTAAACATAAACAATTTCATATAAATGTGCGGTATAATGCATAATATAATTATTTATCGTACCGTACATGACTGTGAAATGTAGATAATAGATACGCACATATAATTAGAAAATATTTAATTCAGACAGATACAACAAATAGTTAAAAATCACTATTATTAACTTCGAAATATATCACATTTTGCAAAACAGGAAACTATTACATCAATAAACAAATAAGAAGATTTAATTGTCAGTAGACAATCTTGGCTATTCTTTGTAAATGCTTTTATCCTGTTCAACGTTGTGTTCGATGACATGTACAAGGCATTATTAGAGAGAAGGTATTCTATGATAAAAACTTCATTTTTTTAAATCTTATCTTGATCATGATAGTAAATATACAGTGAGAAGTATATCAACTCGAACAGGCATTAAAGGAAAGCGGATGATGTACGTTTAGATTTCTTACGTGAAGAATTGATGACGCACAACAAAGAATTTTCGTAGATATGACTTTTTTTGAGATACGAGTAGTTGGGCGGGGAGAGTTTTCAGTTAGTACTTCGAGATGAGTGTTCGATAGTATAACGTCACTTATTAAAATAAATATCAACTTTTATTATTTTTTTGTCTTACAGGCTTTTTTCTTTCAATAGAGGGAGAACTTGGTGAGTCGAAAGTTTTGAAGCATATTTTCAACCAATCGAAAATCATGAGATACAATATTTATTTGAATAAAGCTTGAAACACACTAGGCCGACTTGCATCGGCACGTAAAAATTATTAGTTCAATCGATTCGAGCCGGCAAATATGCGTATTCTAATACGTTCGCGAATTTTTTCGTGCCGTACGAGACGGATTAATGTGCTCCAAGCTTCAGGAGTCTACAACGTATGCTTTAATGCGTAACTGGGAGTACTTTAAGTAAAATTAAGCGATTTTATTTAAAATTCTTGCACATCCAGTGCAGTTATAAGGCGAAGTGCTACTGGCGTAACCAATGGGATATTTGAGGTTTAACCAACGCCCGCTGAACTTCGATGAACTTTTTTAATCGATTGTTAATTTGTAAATATTGACTATTACTGTCAATAATGTTGGTACTGTCAAGTTTGTAATTAATAATCCATGTTACAGACCCAAGAAATATAACCCCCCCCTTACTAAATCTGTGACTACGCCACTGCGAAATGCTTGTAAATTCATTTCCAACAGAAAGAAACTAACTTGTTGGACATTTTTTTATATCAATATCAACTTTTAATTTGCTAATATCAAAACGTGTTTTTATAGAATATAAAATCCACTATGTAGCAGGAATATTTTATTCTATTTGGTCCATTTTAAAAAGAGCATACTTTTTTCAGAGAAACGTGGGAGATAATTTATCAAATGTAATAAAGGTATGTATTCGAAATGTGTTTATATATTTTTAAAAGCAACATATATTTTTAATTTTTAGGATGGAGCTAAAGGACACGTGGATCAATTTTCTAAAACTGTAATGGAAGCAATAGAGTCCACATAAATTTCAGTTCCAACATATTCATTAATCATCAGGAACTGAAAAAGCATTGTATCTATGTTATGTGCAAAACATTTTAAATAAATTCTGCATAAAAAAATTAACTTTTATTGTAATTTCTAATGTTTATCATATTTTTTTTTAACACGATATGTGATGTGATGATTAGACTGGGCCAGATTCCGTAGTAATTCAGTGGCGTCAAACGTGAGCCAAATCAATTCAAAACAAGTTTATTTAAATTAAAATAAAGAAACCCAATGTATATTGCCTCTGCCGGAACCTGGTCCATTGCTGACGTAGCATTCCCGCATATGGTGGCGCCGGGAAAATTATAAGGCCTGGCGGAGCGAGGCCGGTCCGGGCTTAGAACTAGAAAATGCTAAATAACAAAAAAACACTTAAAAATAGAATGTTTTTAATTTTATAATATTAACAGAAAATACAAATCAACGACGCGTGCTAAAGCATGCGCCACTGATATTAAAACTTTAAAACATTACAGAAAAAGTAAACTGTAAAAGATTTGTGTATCTAAATTTAGAATTTTGATGATGCTACGACGAGCCAAACTGCACAGTAAAAAAAACTCGCCTGTAAATAATACAGAACTGGGGAGCGGGAATGTGAGGTATTTGTATGAACTGGCCCTTGTGAAATCCGAAGTAAACGGCTAAAAGAACAAAATTTGAAAGGTATATATTAAGTACCTTTGTGCATATTATGACGTCATTTTAAAATTTGTATTACTGTCATCTCAAAAGATATGGGGAGAAGGTCATCAATTTTTGTTATTTTCTGAAAGGGGGTATTTTCCTGATTCCAAAAATGTATCATTAGTAGGGAGTTGCATAAGGAAAATTTTGAGAAAATAATTTTTGCACATCTCAACTTTGAACAAAAAAAATTTAAATCAAATGTAAACTGTGACTCGTCGCAAACTTAAGCTCTGCCCACAAAATAACAAAATTGTTAGGAAACGAGAATTAACAAAAATAAGAACAAGATTTAGAAATTTCGTTACTAACCTCGTTTGTTAAAACAGAATGGCATTTTCCGATTTGGTGGCGTAGAGAGAAAATTATTTAAAAGTGGAATATTTTTCTTTAAAGTCGACAACTATTATAATGAGTCATAGCTACTTTTTCATGTTCTGGTAGATGTAATATAAGTTAATGTTGTTTTTTCACAGTGCATCTTCTTTTTCGAAAGTGAAATATATATTATTTTTAGTGCATTATTTTTCTGTAATGATTTAAATATTTTTATAACGTTTCACTATCTTTTTAAAATGTGATATATATTATTATTTTTCGTGCATTACTTTTTTAAGAAGTTTCAAATATTTTTTTAATAACACTGACGTAGTTTTCCACGAAACACCAAAACACTGTAGACTGCACTCGAGTATATAGTGTTTTGGTGTTTCGTGCAAAACTACGTCAGTGTTATCTTCACATCAAAGGTTTCAACCCACTCCAAGACTAATTTTTTAATGTTTATTCATTTCCTTTCAAAGCTATTTTGGTATATTTAAAAGTGTTTCACGAAACCTGCCCAAGAATTAGTGAACCTTCACAACTGATATTAACATGATGGGTGAGGCTTGTTCTTATAATAAACATTTTCTCGAAGTTAAATCCGCCGTTTTCAAAATCAACTCCAAAAAGTCCAAATTTATCGGGAGAAGTCAGTAAGAGTTTGAAAATCCACAACTTGTAACAGATTTGTGCACTATACATAACAACTACAGTATATTAATTAATTAATTAATTAAACCCCACGGGTAATACAACCCCTGTATCCCTGAAAGTATCTCAATGTACCTTGTGTGGGAGTAGGCTACACATTTAGAGACAATGGACACACACCCAATGTCCGAGTACGCCAAGATTTATTTCTGATTTAGAAAAAATTCTAACTCCTCGATTGGGGATCGAACCCGGGACTCCAGGATGAGAGGCAAGTGTCCTTATCACTCGATTACGAAGCCATACAAGATAATGATTTATCCTTAACTGAATTGTTTGTTATAGTGGATAACGTAAATATGGCTTTACAAAATTGTTGGTATTCTAACCGGCAGGAAATTTATTGACGTTTTAAAGAAAAGTTCGGATTTTGTGCAAATACGCTACTTTAAGCAGTACCTAAGTGATGAATAAGCCTGGCCAAGCGATGGTAGATTCAGGGTCGGGCGCAATACCAATGCCATCGCGCGCTTGTTTACAATGACGATGACACGACACACTTCAGTTGTTATATGACGGAAACAAAATTATGAATACGCAATTTACTGACAATCGGATTAACAGTGTAATAGATGACACACGCCTACTTGGGATAAATACGCAAAAAGCAATCTACTAAAAGATTATCTTCGCTATTAAATAGTTACACATCGAAAGCGACCCCACATATGATATATAGTTTAAATGAGAAAAAAAAATCCTTTTTAACTAAACCATAGCGAACTATGATTCTCATTTAAAAAAAATGAAACATGCCATAACTCAAAATTGCACCCTTTTTAAATTTCCTTGCCGTCACTGTATTTTACAGGAAAAAGTGCATGAAGAATGTAAAATTAGTTTTTTCATGACTTTACAAATAACCAAGATATTGACGTGTCTAAAAGTCAAAAAATCGAACTTTTGTTTATAACTCGAAAACAAAAGCCGATAGCAAATTTTTGTTTTCGTCAGTGAATTTGTCTCTAAAAAAGAGATCGAGAATGTGACATCCATTTTTTTGTATCTCTTGCACTTACCGAGTTACCTTATACAAACATCGAAATTTGCTCGCCCTGTACATACAAACCGGAAACAGGCGAGTTCATCTGGAGTTGAATGCTGATTTTTTACTTGTTTTCCTGGCAAGTCGAAGAACAGTCACGATATGAACACAACATTACTGTCATTATTGGAAAATTCCTTAATAAAAAACCGACATTTTGACAAAAAAGAAAATTCCAAAAGAATTTGCTTTTTCCTGCCACAATTTTAAAATTAGATCACGATTATGGTGTGACTTGTTTGATCCCATACAGGGGTTCACAAAAATATTTCGTTGATTAATTTTTTCGATGTCCACTACATTCAGCTCAATGAGCTGAAGTCTTTGACGCTTAAAGACAAACTGATTTGTCTTCGAGCGGAACGCTCGTTCGTGACGACTCACTCAGTCACGCTCTCGTATGCACAAATGCATCAAGATGTTCTAACTTGTGTTTCCCGCCATATCCACTACGATAAGTTTCGTTCAGTACGATTTGTATATGCACGTACACTAAGGTTACGAATATGCAGAAGATGCCTGACCTCTCGTGGTGAAGATCGCGGTTCCACTCGAAGTGGATGTCGATGATATATGGACATACCAGAGATGCTTATATTTTCAATGTTCCATGCAATTTCAGTAAATGAAGAGTTTTGCTGTGTTTTTATAAAAGCAGTTCTACTTGTAAATTATTTTCAGTTCCGTTTGCTTGTTTTATTATTGAAAAATAGTGAACTACCTACGTCTATCCAGCATCTCTGGAATATTGAACACTAAAGCTATTACTTCGCCCTTCATGTTGTGTTTTTAGAAACAGCTAAATACGAAACATAAATCATACAAGCAAAACAAAAGCCTACAATATAAAAACTCGGGAACACATGCTGAACCAATCAGGTACAAACTACTGTGATGCCTTCCTTAATGGAGATTGAAAAACAAATTTTGTTGTCCGTGTACGGACGTCGAGGTCGATAAAATAAAATTTGTTTTTTCATCGCAATAGAAAGGTCTTCTTTCATGGTAGCTTGCACCTGATTGGTTCACTCGGATCACTTGACACCCTCGCAGTCGCACGCTTCGCCTTACACCACACAATTATCACGTGGTCCGCGTATTTTTGTATTGTAGACTTTTGTTTTGCTTGTATGATTTATGGTTCAGTTTTTATTTTGCTTCTGAAAACTCATCGTTAAAAACGAACTAATAGATTAAGTGTTCAATATTCCAAAGGTGTGGGATAAATGTACATAGTTCACTATTTTTCAGTAAAAAAACAGGTAGACTGAACTGAAAGTAATGTAGAAGTTGAACTGCTTTTATAAAAAACAGAACCCTTCAATCTAAAAGATTAATCTCTCTGGTATGTCCACTCATCATCGACATTCACCTCGACCGAAACTAAGACCTTGGCTCGCGTCTTGGTGGTGTGAGGGTGTGTTGCGTTGTTTCACCGGCTGCAAATCAGGACGGACAAAGACAATGAGGTATGGTGGATGAGTGAACAACCTGCTCGCATCACTATCTTTCAAAAGGCTCATAAAACTGTGGTTGTATTTGGGATGTGAGCACGTTCTAGATCACTACCCTCACCACAAATTGTAATTTCGGCAAAATATCGAAGTTAGAGGTTGA